>JAMPIV010000584.1:1200000-1761158 GCA_024509875.1 Oreohelix idahoensis
TAACATCAACGATGTAGTCGACATCGGATATTCTTGAGATGATCCTGAAAGGACCTCTCCAGGTAATTAAAAGACGATTGTTATGCGCAGGAAGTAATACAAAAGCTTCATCACCAGGTATGAGCTGGCGAAGACGTCTATATTTGTTTGCAGATAGACGAGCTTTTTCTTTGGCATGTTCGGATGATGCAGTAGCTAGTCTACAAGCATCTATGATTTTCTTTCTAAGAGAGATCACATACTCATAAGAGGATTGAGTTTCCTCTTCAATATTCTCATCCACCAATAAGTCGTGGATTAACGACATCGGACCGCGTGGTTGCATGCCAAAAACAAGCTGGAACGGAGAAAAACCCGTTGCTTGATTTTGTACCTCGCGATACGCAAAGAGACAAGCGGGTAGGACCCGATCCCAGTCTTGGGGATGGTCTTGAGTCATCTTACCCAACAACTGCTTGAGTGTCCTATTGAGACGCTCAATTAACCCATTTGACATCGGATGATAAATAGAACTAAGAGATCTATCTATACCTAATTTCTTCATCACTTGAGACATGGATTCAGAAATGAACTGAACCCCATGATCCGACAAGATTTTCCGTGGAAAACCAATGCGTGAGAAGATTAACATCAATGCCTCTGCTACACTGGCAGATGAAGTGTTCTTGAGAGGGATGGCCTCAGGCCAACGAGTGCACATATCAATGCACGTAAGAATATGCGTATGCCCTCTAGCAGATGGAAGCATTGGACCAATAATGTCAATGGCCATTTTATCAAATGGTCTAATCGGGATGTCCGCAGCTTGAATAGGAGCCGCATGAAATGGACCCCGTACCTTAACTTCCTGACATATCAAACAGGACCGACAATAGAGAGTGATGTCCCTATGGACGCCTGGCCAGTAGAATGCCGAAAGCACTCTGGATTTGGTACGCGAAAAACCCATATGGCCCGCAAATTGCGAGTCATGCGCATGTCGTAATATACGAGATCTCATAGAGGATGGGACTAAGATCTGATAACATAAGGATGAATCCTTTTCCCGTATTACTCTAACCAAAATCCCATTTTTAAGTATAAAGTCATGTCTAGATTTTGCAAGTTTGTTGCTTGTATTCTTTTTGTTAACATACTGAAAGAATTTTTTTAATGAATTATCATTCTTTTGCAATGTTGCAAACAACTCCCGTGAAATAGGAGCATCATCATCACAAGTGGTATGAACTGTAGGTTCAATAGGTGTATCATGCGACATATTAATAGCTTGCGCTCTAGTCACTACTGCATTTGCAGTTTGAATATGTCGCTCTTCCCATTCAGCAATTTGCTGAGGTGTACACTCTTTAATACCATGTATGCGACCAATAATCAAATCACAAATTGGATTTGGAAGAAGACATGCTTGGATCTGTCCTGAAAAAAAATGGAGTATGAAGTGTTATAATGGCTGTGGGGAATGTTTCCACAGTTCCGCCAAAAGTGACACATTTCACAACCCTGCCCGTCGCACAACTAGGGTCGATCAGCGATGTCCGGACGCCCACTGTCGTACAACCTGAGTCGAATAAAAGAGAGCATGAAATATTGTTAACAAATCCTCTGTTAAACTTAAGAGAGCCCTGTCCATGGTGTACTGACGCAGGAGTGGCTATGCAGACTGCAGGTAGACTAGGCAAGGTATGTCCGCAACGCAGCGTCGTGATCGCCTTAGGCTGGAAAAGAGTCGAGCATTCTGGGCAGTCTTTCACCTGGGAACAATCTAGAGAACAAGACATAGCATTGTGAGTTTCAGCTACTTTACCCTGTTCAGTGTTAGCCTGTGTATCATTAAAAGCAACATTAGAATGTCTAACTGTATTATTCGACGATCTATCTCGTCGGCGCGATCGATTGTGATTTTTGTCATTAAAATTGCCATAATTGTCGTTTCTGCTAGAGTTAAAATTTGGATTAGTCCGATAATTAGTAGAATGATCGTTATGATGTTGGTTAAATGGTTTATTTCCAAAAAATTGTCTGTTTTGCGGACCCTGAGACCTTGATCTCCAGTTTTGTTTATTATAATGTCCTTGATTATTTTTAAAATAATTGTTACCAAAATCTCGCGATCTGTGAGTTTGGTTCCAAAAAACATTAAATGGAGCAGATTGTTGAAATTGCTTCCCTTTGTAAAAGTTATCATTGGTGAAATTATGATTATTTCCCTTATGGACATACCTATCAGCACTAAAAGAACGATTGCGTGAAAAATTGTTTTGTTGTGCTGCAAAAGCAACAGGCAATTCACTCTTAATCTGCGCGTTACTTAGATCCATGTTTGGGTGAGCAGTGCAAAAATTTTTTGCATGTTCTTCTAAGTTTTTCATTGATAAAGGTTTCCGTTCGTGTAAAAATGAGAGAAATGTAGGATTTACCGACGAAAGTACCTTATCGCGCATCAGTAAATCAAAGAGACCTTCATACGACTTTTCAATTTTGGATAATTCGATCCATCTTTCTAATGTTAGTCGTATCTGTGACAGAAAATCACTAAAATTTCTGCTAGATTGGGGTAGTAATGTGTGAAATCTCAAACGATATTCGTTTTCTGTCATTTGAAATTTTTGCAGAAGTGCTGCTCTAAGAGCATTGTAGTCATTTTTCTCACCAATGCTGGTGGTATGATAAACTGCTAATGCATCTCCTGTAAGTAATCTGGATAAATATGTACAGTATAGAGCTTTATCCACGTTATAAGACCCACAAGTGGCCTCAAACCTATCCAGGAAGAATATTACGTCATCAGACGGGGGATTAAATTTTGGCAATTTAAGGTGAATCTCCTTAAAATGATCCTGTCTGGATGAAGTGTGGCTTTCAAAAGTTCTCTGAGAATTAGATTCCTGAGTTAACCTAATTCTCTCATATTCTGACTCTGCTAATTTCAGTTCATGCTGTCGTTTTCTTTCATTCTCTTCCATCTCAAGCTGAAGTCGTTTTGTGTTTTGTTCAGCTATTAATCTCCTTTCTTCTATTTCTTTTTGTTTCTGTTCCATTTCTTTTTCAGCTATTAATCTTTTTTCTTCCATTTCTTTTTGTTTAACTTCCATTTCTTTTTCAGCTATTAATCTTTTTTCTTCCATTTCTTTTCTAAGTCTTTCTTCAGACTCCTTTTGCTTCTGTTCTGCTTCTCGCTGAAATCGTTTCTCTTCTAATTCAGCGGCCAATCTCATTTTTTTCTCCTCTTCCTCAGCTATAAATTTCCTCTTCTTTTCATCCTCCTCAGCAGTTAATCTCATTTTTTTCTCATTCTCCTCCGCCTCAAATCTTCTCCTCTTTTTATCTTCCTCAGCACGTTTCTCTTCCAGTTCGGCGGTTAATCTCATTTTTTTCTCATTCTCCTCCGCCTCAATTCGTTTTTGATCTGCCTCAAATTTCAAATTTTCCAAACGTAAAGTTTCCAATCTTCTCTGATCAGCTTCTATTTCTTGAGCTTTCTTATATTCTGACAGTGCAAATGCTTTAGCTTCATCAGGAGCCATCTGAAGAGCTTTTGCTTGCTTAATGAAATAGTCTAAGGTAGCCATTTCAATATTATTATGTAATAATACTACTTAAAAGTGTTACTACAACTAGTGGTCCTCGTTCCTGTCCTTAGAACGGTATAATGTTATCATATAATTATTAAATATGTTATTAATCAATAAATTTATGTAATCAAATGTCATGAAATGAACAACGAGAAAGACAATAGAAACATAACCGACAAGACATGATAAAATGGACGGGTGAACACAATCGTAGAAATCAAAAAAAATAAAATGTATAACTAAAATAGAATATCGTAAAAATATACGACGATAACTACGATCAGATAGTTAACAAGACAATAGACAACACAGTGTAAAAACAATGGTTTTGTAAAAAACTAAACGACAGGAAAGGTGAGATGGACAATAATCACAAACAAAATACATCATGAAAATAAGGTACGATTAAAAAGAACTATGAGAACAACAAGTAAAACTTGACGAAACAGCTAGAACAGATAGGTGTTACAGACCACCAAACACAGTGGACCTAGAATCCTTCTACGCTCACGCGTAGGAACATTCCACTGCGGGAAGTCTGCAAAATAATGTCCTACAGAACGTCTGACGAAGAGCCCGAATTGACTTCGAGATGGATCTCGTTCGTCAGATCTACCTCCCAACCTCCCGCAAAGAATACACAACACATAACAAATAATATAGAAAATATAGATATGAACATTAAAGGCACAGCTAAATGTAATAAAGTGTATAACGACAACACGCTATACTCATCTCGCGTGCCGGAAAGAACAACCAATGTGCCTCGTCCCCGTGTATGTACTGGAGGAATAAAATACTTCGTTCTGCTTTTTCAACACAAGCTCGCACGTAATGAGGAATAGGTGATCCCAAGTGCAGTTAGTCACCGTACAACTGGACCTGGAGGTTGATTGATGACCTTGAGGTAACGGTTAGTTGATTCTGATTCAATGTTCCAAATTTAAGATGATTTCACCTTGAAAGAACAAATCCCATCTTCAAACGATTCCTTGGCTTGCGTTCGTTCCTTTGAAATAATTATTTTCAAACCACGCTGGCACACCATTTTCTGTTGGAGTCCGTTTATGGTAATGGTATTGATTTTATCACGCGAATGGTTGAATACGAACAAAATGTCAATAAACTTCTTCAAACGAACATTCCAACAGGTATCGTTGCATTGGATGAACTGGGTAAGTGTTGGCAGCACACAAGTCGGTGTTTACTGTACATGTATTTTATTGACGTGACACCAACGAAGTGGAACAAGACAATCATAGTTACAGATGTGAAGATCATACGTTAAAATGTTAATATCACTGTTAAAAGTTGTTGTAGATTCTCTAACAGTTAAGTTCTCTTATTCCAGTGACTAAGGATCACTTCCATTTCATATAACAGACATGGTAATTAACGTCCATTGACCTTCTCCCAAGGACGTTTATTAAGGCAAACGGATTCATTCTCACGGAGCAATAATTTATATCATACTTGTAAGCATCCCAGACTTTGTTGTAAAATTCTTGGTTAGCATATCCAATCCAAACAAAAGGCAGATATAACAATACAACCAAGTTAGTGTTTCATCTTGGCTAACCTCTCGGTATCCATACCACGACTTTGGCATAGGTAAAACGGCATATTAAACATGTGAAGCATATATCTATATTCATAAACTTGATTCCACATATGGATTCTCCCTCTACAAAAGATTCCAAAGGCTATCGACTCCGTGTGTCCAATTCTAGGAATGTCATCTCCGATGAATTCCCGCTAGACCATTAATAGGAGCGGCCTGATACTTTAAGTTACATAATTAAACTTGCCATACGAAATGGGGCGACACTTACTTCAGACATCCACTATTGGCTTCGCCATGAAGACCAATAGATACGAATACAACTGCTGGCTTCTTCAAATCTGCCAGGAATCAAATAATAACACTGCGGACATAAAATGTCGTCCGGGCTGCCCCTATCATGACGTCACAAACTACTCAACTAGGTTACACGTGCGTCCAAAGCAACTCACACAGCATTGTGCACGTCAGTGCGTGAATCAATCGAACGCACAAACAATATAACTACATAAAACTGGTGCGTACATTTTTTTTAATTATTAAAACTGATGATTAAACTGCTTGTTTGCATCTATCATTCTATCTAAGTTTTATTTTCCTCTCTATCATCGTTTTCACTTTTGTACTTTTTCCTTTTTATTATCATGGGCTCTTTTCACTGTGCTAACATATCAGGGAAAGAAAGGTTCTAAGTCCCGATAAGTTATATATGGTATTATACTAAACAACAGTACTCTATTGTCAAAGTATCTCTTTTATTTACTGTCTTTCGTTTTTATGAAGAAATAAATATTCTTAGTTTCACTTTTGCCTCTTGCACAATGCAGTTGAGTCCAAATTTCCAAGTAGACGCGATTTTTTTTCTTTTTACAATTCACCATCGTTTTCCCCTCTCTAAGCACGCGATAGGCGTCTGTCACGCTTCCGTCAGCAGAAGTGAGAGGGTACGGGCGGGTAAAGATTTTTTTTCAAATAGTCCGTTGCTGGGGGACTTAAATACAATACAAGTGGCGTAGTTATTTATAGATTTTGGACAGTAGCCTCTTTTCTTTTACTCTTATACTCCTTCACTCTTTTGAACTAAACGATGCCTTGGCCGCTTTCCAGGTCATTCTAACGTTACTTTTAAAAATTAGGGCGGAGCTACCAAAAAGCTTGTACTGTAGGGAAGGGGATATTATTAGCAAATCTTCAATACTTTAAAATCCAGCGCGGATCGCTGACAAAAAGTGGTGGCGTTGCCCTATTCAATTATTGTCCAATTTAAAAAAGACCATAGTAGCAGAATATATAGAATAATATCTTATACATGATTTGAGGAGGGAGGTTCAAACTGACTTTATCACAATCGTGTAATATGCTCATATAATTATGTTTTCCTAGAATAAACACTTATAGCGCGAAAATACTGCCTTAGCATTCGCGCACCATCCAAGACCTGTCAAATTTCTTAGCACATTATTTAATCCTCTGCAAATTTCTATAAATGCGTGTATTCTGTTTCAGTCTAGTGTTCTGCCTAGGCATCTGGTTGATGATGAGACTAGAAATATTTTTGTCACTGCATATTTATGTCAATTATCATGTTGTAAAAATCCCGCCTTTGCTAAAAATCGTAATGCCTTCTTCGCATTTAGCTGGAATCCCCAGTTTATCATTCATTTTGACTCTTTGTAAATGTAAATGTTAATGTTAATGTAAAGGCAGATCCATATACTGTATATTTGTTAAAGTTTTTTTGTCCAGTCATCCATAAAAGCTGCGTCGTCTAAACAAATGTACAGTTTATTTTTAATATCACTGAACTCCATATTTAATCATTAACAATGATTAGTTTAATTTCTTGGATTATTTCGTTATTTGGTGCAATAATTTATTTTCATGTTTGTATTTGTGGTGATGCTGATATGACAACTGATTTATCTTGCTGTTGCATTATTTTAAATGGTCTGCTAGTCGTAATTGATTTTATTAGTGCACGTTTGGTTTGTTCAGATGTGGACAATGTAGGAAGCGTGCAATGTACCAAAACAATTAGCATATTTCAGTTTTTATTTATTATTCTATAATCCTCGTCTAGCTTCCATTAAAAAACGGCGTTCTTCTGCACGATATCTGCATACTGGTTTTTTAATTCAACATGCTGTTGTTGTTGCATGTAAAAAAAAAAATCCAGCAGTTTTAACACTGCATTACTAGAGGAATATAGGATTCTGTCTGAATGTTCTTCTTGTCATTGTTAAAATAAGCAGGACTTTCTTGCGCCTTCCAGAGTGATTATGACAACAGGTGTATTATATTTGGTTTTTCTATTTCTACCTTCTTTTTCTGTATTAAGAATTTTCTCTACTTTGGCTATTTAGTCATTTCTCTTCTGATAGTTCAATCTAAACTCCATTAATAATACGTTTTCATGTTCCTTTGACTTTAACACTGTGTGATAACTTTAGTTTCACTGAATATACTTCAACGTTGTTTACTAGTTTTCTTATCTTCTCTATGTATATATTATTCCTTTCATTATGTGAACTGAACTAACAAAATTAAATATTTGATTTAAAATAGCTTCTTACTCAACTTTCTAACTGCAAAATCATCCATGTTTAGATCATCAAACGTTATTCGACAAACCATGTAACATGAATACAAAGTAGAATACGCGAATTAAGTCTGTCCTACATACTGTTTTTCTCTTAGAACGTTTCATTGTTTTTTTACATAAGAACATGGAACAGTCTGCAATAAAGGTAATAATCATCAATGTTAAGAAAATATACAAAGCTATAGCTAAATTTATAAAACATCTAGTATTTATCTTTCGTTCCTAAAGCATGCAGATCAGTGTGACTGAATTTCTTTTTTCCTGTATTATTTTAATTTACACGTATATAACTGTGAAGTTGTTGTAGTTCTCCATAAAGACTGGAGCTTAAACCCACAGGGTACGATTCAACCAGGAATCTCGTGAACATTGTTCATCACACACGTTCATATCGGTTCAACATGACAGTTTCCTTTTTTTCATATGGCTTCAAGTGTAACACTTATAACACTGAATAATAAATATGCGAAACTTGTCTCTGGGACTTCAATCTGTTTCTAGCTCTGTTTGCTCTTTTCCAAAACTGTCTTGTTCTAGTTTCCCCCCATTTAATTCGTTTTCAGGATTTGGCTTCTTGAAAGTCAGTATCAGACAAGATCATTTATGAAATGTCTTCAAATACCTAGACCGTGTGTGCAAATGATCTGCTAATGATTGGTAGAGATCTGCTCGTGTCTTTAAATCTAATTCTTTTTTTTTGGAGAGCTTCACTTGTGCGGTGACAGGTTTGTAAAAATTTCATTTTAAAAAATCAACATAAATACAAACTCCAGCTCTTGCATCTTGTTCGCAATGTTTTCTGCCCCTTGTTTGGTTTCTACATTTTGTAAATGGTCTTCAGCTATACTGTCTAAGGCATCTAAAATTTTTAAATATATTCCGCAATTTCGCTTATTGCATGTGCTTCCCAGCGAGTATTGGCGCATCAGTTGTATCAACAATTAATTAGACATACTTTGGTGTCCCTGTTGGGCTCTCGCCCTGAGCACGTGCATATTGTATGCTTAATGGACAATCCGGCCCTAGCGTCACGCTTCAGCCAAGCCATCTATAAATGGATATATGACTGCTTTTGAGTTGGGGAAGGCAAGGTAGCGAGGAAGGAAACTGGTCACCCCCACCTCATAAAGCTGGAAGTCTCTAACATTTCACTCTCCTACGACAGTATCTACTATGGGTCTACGTAAATAAGAATTACTACTAGCACAGTCACAAATATATTGAGTTAATCTTGTAATGAATGAACAATTACTTATACACTAAATGAACAAAACTACTAACTTCCCTCGAGAAAGTCCTTTCAAATTTGACACAAATCATTCAGTGCACAGAATCAAAACTCTTGCCATATTCTTCACTTGCCAGATTTTTCGCCCGCCCTTTCACAACAGACGACAATATACATTAGGGGCTTGTTCCTATTGATTCAGCTGCGTTCCGTTCCATTGCGTTCTCACAGGACCTGATTAGAGGCATAAGGTACAAAGCAAAATCTATCAATAGCTAACTTCCAGTGCTTTCAAACAGCTCGTCTGTAACAGTCACTCACCATCAAGGAGGTACCATGTAATAAGGGTGTTTTAATAAAAAAGCTCAGGGGTAGCATTAGCATTAAGAATAGTAATGCCCAGGATGTTTTTTGTAGGATTGCAGCAGTGTTAATAATCAGAGATGTGGCAACATCAGCAGGACAGACAGCGGGATATCATATTTTTAAATAGCTCTATACCTCGAAATTCGCAATCTCACGATACGGAATGTAGTGAGTGAAATAGAGGCAGCCAGAAGACAGGGAAAAGAGAGCAAAAAGCTACTGTGCAAATTTTATTTCTCGAGGGAAGGAATTAGACTGACAGGCCATTCTAGCACTCGTTGCACGCTATATTTACGCGCCTCAACAAACATTCCAGCGAACGCTCACATGAAGTGATAGAAGACTGCAAGGAGAAAGAAATAGACAGTGAAGCAGGCGTGAGTGCGAACTTGAGTTTGTGGAAGTGAAAGAATGAGCGAACGGGAGAGCTGATATCATTCCATATATTTGTCATCATTGTCAAACCTGGCGCACTGAAACAATCAAATGTGAACAGATTATATAGGACCTGTTAAAATACGAGGTATTTCCACAAGCATGCAACAGTAACCTTAAAAACTACTAATAAAAATCAGACAATATACCCGGGTGTGAGGTGTCGTCTACTGCACAAGGCTTTAGAGACATGGTTAGAATGTAAACCGTCACTGATGGTTGCATGTCAGAACAATGCAAAGATAGCTTCTGTGAAAACGTATACCAAATGAGAAATTGTGTACAGTAACTTTCTCTTTGTTAGCGAGGGTGTGAATCGAGGTACCCCGTGAATAAAAGTGTATAGTTAATCCAGACTGATGTTCATTGTAGCGACAGGGGCAAGACACTCTAGAATTGCCACGCTAACTAGTGATAAAATATGAATCGCACATCAGTAATTCTACTATAACTTTATGATTAATGCTCCTAACGAGACATTTCTTTTTGGGAACTAAACAGCAACTACAAATACTTGTGATTAGGGCAGTGGAAAATCATTTTCTTTGGTAATTGACGAGGAAGTCAGGAGTTTGTCTGAAAATTAGCACAACAGCCTCGATATCGCACAAAAACCTACCAGCGGAAGTGAACTCAAGCACGGACCTCCGAGAGGGAAAAGGTTAGATTTAGGTTGAGTATATAAGCCCGCTCAGATTCAATTCTGGAGTCTCAAAATTTCATAGCCGAAAAGACGTCTAGTGGACTGACACATGCTTGTCGAAGCCGCATAACCACAGCGCATAGCTGAGAAAAGCAAAGCTGACCTGGTTGTGAGCAGACTTGCATAAGTGATAAGCTCAGATCCGCAATACTGTGTCTGAAGAGTACGTTTAACTTAAATTAATTGTTTAGTTACAAGTATTTTAGTGTTATGTAAATTGCTGTCATATTTAATATTAATGTTAGCAAGTGACTTTGAATTACCTTAATCTTGGTACTCTAAACCCTGTGCTGATAATCGAAAATTGGTTCCAACTAAATATAACCTGCACAATCCTGAACAGCATAGCGCAACAAGAAGTCTTGTCAGGACTGCATAATACCAGCTATAAGAACTTACAATCCTTTTCAGAGCTTGGTATTTAAATGTTGAATGCCAAAGAATTCGTTATCTTCTTCTTCTACTACTGCTTATTCGTTTCTTTATTCAATTTAATATTTCATTGATGTAACATATTTAAAGGGAAATCACTTTTGGCCCAACATAGGGCCAAAGGGACGTAATCAGGACAGAATTCAGAACAATTTGTAAATGATGTCTTTAGAAAACTGATGTATTTTATTGATTGCACGGCGTACTTCTTGAATTGACATAACTACGACCTCATAGACTATGTTGTCTAAATGAGGGTTCTGATCTATAATGGCCCGTCATCATCGGAGGATCGTCTTTGGTGGTGGGAAACAGATACTACAACTCGTGAATATGTTCCAGGGTTCTTATCCAGGACAGATTCACAGTAATATCTTTGAGCTAACACATAACAGACTTGCCAGTGTGGATGTTTAAAGGACCATCACCGCAATTTGCAGAATATTAGCATTGGGTTTTCTGTCCAGGGAAATAAATATCTTGGATATCAACACCTGATTAATGACGGGAAGTGTCTGTAGTGGAAGGACCTGAACTAGATAAGTAGAAGTTACCTGGAAGAGACAAGATCCAGAAGTCACCAATGGCCATAATGAAGATAAAGACAATAACAATCTATAATTTTTGGCCTGTGATTTTGTAAATACATATCTGCAATCCTTACCAACCTTCTATTTTAAATTACTAAATGAATAGATATACAAGGTATTATATAAATCGCAGTTGATTGATTTTGTTAAAATTCCAGTTTATGTTCGACATTTTGTTATTATCTTCTAAATTATACACACCAAGTTTAAAATGTCATAACAAAAGCAGAATAAGCTTGCATTAAAGGTATAGTACCTCCGTGAGATGACAGGCTGAGATAGGCGTAGCATGCGCCATTAAGTGTCCCCAAGCCTGTATACCCCGGGACACGCGAAAGAGATGAACCTAGCAACGGGGCACCAGCAATGGACATGGAAATCAGCTCTCATTGGGAAAACCAAGGGGAAAATCACAGTAGCTACCTAATAGTTTCACACTGTTGCGGTGTATTTTGAGACTACACCGCAACAGTGTGAAACTATATAAGTTCAAATAGAATGGACGCATTGTGGTGTGCAAAAAGAGGTGTAACACACACGTTATGATATAATGATAGTTTAGTGTGGTCTGTGTATATGTGATGATGCCACACTCTTTAGATTGTGCAGCAAAATATTCTTGTAAATACACTTATTGACTGACGGTGCATGGGTTCAGCCCCAGGCTATTCAAGAAACGGACTATAGAAAGCTGTTCTTTGGCGCCTGTGCACAAGAGTGCAGGCGAACACAAAATAAGTGTCACTCTTATGACGGCATGGAGCTCGAACTGCGGGTGTCTATAAATCTTATCGTACATTTTGTGGTGTTTCTGACACTATAACACACATAAGCACATTGTTCCTGTTGCCGTTTTTTCATATTTCATGTCATTCTTCTTCATAGAAAGTCTGCCAAAACAATTCGTAATTTAAAAAAAAAAAAATCTGTTGTAGACTACGAAGAGCAGAAAAGCAACAGTGTGAAACCAGATATACGAGTGCGGTAAGAATGTTCCATGCGTCATGCCTTTTTTTCTGTCTTTTGTTCTCCATCACGTTTGTTCTTCAGCTTCAGAAGATTTAATGGCCCCCGTTGGCAAGTCGGGTGTTGTGCGTGACACGTGCATTTTTGCTGGCATGCTTCAACTATTCATCAAGCATCTCACCACACTGCTTGTGCATGCGCACTCGCGTTTGTGTGTTTCTTTAAATGAGACCACTGATCGTTCGATTCATGACCTTGCATCGAAGCTTGTGCTACTCGCTGATTTGCAACGTTCTAAACCAATAGCCAAACCATTTTATGATCTGCGTCGCTATTTGGTTGACACATATTTGAGTTTACATATTGTAGTTTTTGATTTTGTTCCCTGACTTGTTGACATCTTTTCATCCACACCTTATTCCTCACGTAAAAATTATTTTGCACATAAAAGCGTCAACTCATATTAATTTTTAACTCTGATAACGAAAGGTTCATATAAAGATAGCGTATCACAAAAATGTGATGCCCACTAAGCTGGTAATCGGCTTGGGTATTTCTATATCCTTTTTACGTTTTCCATACCATCTTTAACAAATATTTCATCTGTTGTCTATATACTGAAATTAAGCGCTTTCTAAGCTTTATTCTTGTCAGTATTGTGGATACATTCATTTCCTTTTTCGCTACCTACGAAGCAAGGAGCCACCACAACAACTTGTCCCCACTAGCAGGAAGCCTGCCTGAAACGCTCCGTGCTCTTGTGACAGTGGATTCTGTAGCAGTTTATTTGACATGATGACGATGCCAGCCCAATAGTACAGTGCATGTTTAACTGTAATTATGTTCAACTATGTTAAACATGACCATCGTCTTGGTTCATTAATTGACTGACTGTGCAATCATAAACACGATCGTCGCCATGGTTCACTCATTAAATACCCTTCAACTTCTTGGGCAGCACAAACCTTCAACAAATTTACGCCAAACTGTCCTGTCCTGCGCTTCCGTTCAAGGTCTTTATATGTCTTATATACGGTATTTAATTTTGTTGTGTATGCCTCCAGCTCTTTTCTCCTTGTATTTTTAGGTCACTGTTTAATTCTTTTGCCAGGATTATTCCAGAACTAGAACTGCCTTGTAACGATATCTGGCATAATAATTCTGCTGTTAGTTAAGAGTCTGTCTTATATAACTCAGCATTTAAATTTTCGTGACCGGTAGCTTTCCCATTCTTTAACCCTTTGATAGCTGTGATGATTTCTTCCTTTTGTGGAATGTATGTATTTACGTCCAGGTCATTTTCAGCCTCAGGAGAATTCAGCTGCGTCTCTGGTGGTTCCTTATTCAGTGTTTCTCTGAAGTGCTCTGCCCATCTTGTTTCCTGCTCCTGTGTTGTGGTGATGAGATTTCCTTGCTTGTCTCTTACTAACGTAATATTGCTTGCACCCCATTTTCTACTGATGGTTTCAGTTATTTTATGCACTGTGCTTTGTTCATTTCTCAGTGCTGCCTCTTCTGCCTGTCTTGCAAGATCGTTCAGAAATTCCCTTTCGTTAGCTCGGGTTTGACGTTTTACTTCCTTGTTCAGCTGATTGTGCTGTTCGTTATATATTTCCTTTAACCTAGGAGACTTTGCTTCTATTTTCTTTCTTTTCATTTCTTTTCTCTTCGCTATGGTGTTTAACGTTTCTGGTGTTATCCAATCTTGTCTCTTACTTTCTTTGAATCCCAAGCATGATTCGCTACTTTCCTTACATATAGTTGAAATGGTCTGGAATTTCGGGTCAGCATTATCAGTCGCTATCTTTTCCTGGCTATTGGCTATTTGATATCGTCTCTTTATATCAACCACAAAAGCTTTTCTGGTAAAGGGGTCCTTCAGTTTGATTATGTCATACCTTTTCCGGTTAGTTACAACTGGTCCAGCAGTTCCGAGTTTCACCTTCGACTAACGGGCGATCGCTTACAACATCTGCACCACTTCTTACTTTCACATTTTGTAATCTACCAGTGATCATAAATGTGGTTTATCTGGTTTCTGCCCCGGCCGTTTGGTGATTCCCATGCTTATTTGTGAATTTCTTTGTGAGGAAAAAACGTTCCCCCAATGACCAAGTTGTTAATGCTGCAGAAGCTTATTAGTTTATTCCCATTCTCAATTACTGTTCCGCTGCCGCATTTCCGAATTATTCTTTTATTATATGTATTGGCACTGAGGTCTCCTATTACTATGATAAGATCGTATCTTAGGTGCGGTTTCCATTTCCTTTTGTAGGTGTTGATATAATTCGTCCTTGACCTCTACATCGCTGTCAGTTGTTGGTGCATAGCATTGTATTATTGTGGTTAGTGAATCTCTCTTTCAGTCTTGTTCTTGTCAGTCTGTTGTTGATGGGTTTCGATTCCAGTAATGACCTTTATATTTCTTTCTTTAGGATAATCGCTACGCCTGTCCATCAGATCTTCCAGAGTAAAGTACTGTTTTTTCCTATTGCTGTTTTTATTCTCCCTGTACCGGTCCATCTGCTCTCACTTATTCCCAGGATATGTAATCTGTAGCTTCTCATTTCTGTTGTGATCTGCCTCAGTTTTCCTGCCTCATCCATAGTTCTGACGTTCTAGTATTCATTTCTGGTTTCGTGTTTTGCGATCAGGGCATCCGTTTTCGTGGCAATGGCTTCCTTTCGGCTTTTACCACTGACAGTCAAACGAGCCTCAGACTCCGAACGTCCGTCCCGCATCAAAGCGTTTTCATTTGTTGCTGTTTCCGTAACTAATTTGTGTTGTTTTTTAAACATAGACAGGGGTGTCGGCCCTGTGCTAAAACTCCCAACCTGTAGGATCAGGGTCCCAGCTTTAGTCTGACCCCCACCCGCGCAGACCTGTCAGCTTGGTAGAGCCTGCCAGGAGTAAAACTCCTGCTGGCATGGCACTGGGGATTGTCAAGGTACTCAAGTCGTCTTACCGCTTCAAGGTATAGCAACCAGTGAAGGCAGACGTGTTAAAGTGTTTTGGCTTACATTTTCTACAGTATGGGGTAGCCAGCCCCATGTCCAACATTCCTAAGACCACTTCTACTAAACGCCTGATAGGATAGTGGTCCTATTCCGTGCTCCCTTTGCGGTTCCCCATAACACACGGGCGGATTTTCTAACTTGCTAGTCTGTTTTTAAGAAATTGTAGGATCCGTGACTGGACATGTCACTTAGTGACAATTTACATTTCTAACGCAGTGATTACTGGCTGAGACAAACTGGTTGCATTATGCAAAGTTCAAGGCCAAGGGTAATGGAACGTGCTAGTGCTGAGAACTAATTGACAGATTGATCAAATCTGACAGATTCTCATTCTCTAGGAAGTCACGTGACACGGTTCAAGCTCATATTTAAACATAACATTTCACTTGCTGGATTAGTGTCCTTTGTCACGCTCAGTTTCGAGCCGAAATGAGAAAAACGGACAGAGGGAGAGAGAGTAAGAGATAAGGAAATCGGGAGTGAGGGGTATTAGCATTGACGCATCTACGAAAAGAGTATATATGGTTGTTGCAACGTGCTTATGTGGCGTTGTCTCGGAATTGCCTCCGCTGCTTTGCAGTCGTGGTCCAACCGTGGCCAAAACTCAAGAGTATCTAATCTGGGTCTTCAAAAGTGTCTACCTTCGCACAAGATTACTCTTGGCAGAGTTGTAGATAGAAGGATAATGATGCTTCTATCTCAAGGGATTATCCATAAGATATTTCAGAAGTGAAGAACAATGCTGCTATGGGCAAGGTATTAGTTAACTTATATCTGATCCGCCGCCTTTTATGAAGAATTAAACAATTATTAATTTCATCTCGTTCAAGCCCCCACCCTGATTTACTCAGCGGAATTCTTATTATTCTGGGTTAGCTCTGTTTAGATTGTTTTTAGTAAATAGACTGAAACAAAAATGCAGTTCATTTAAAATAATTAAATCGACGTTAAATTTGTATATTTACAAATAACAGATTTAATAATCAACTAAGTTTTAACAGTTTAAAAATATTGAATAATCCTTAACAGAAAATACTCATCATCGTGTGATGGTGGGGTATTGTATGTAAGAAGTCACTTGGCAGTTTTTAAGTTTGACTTAGCTGCAAATGGTAATTTTTTCTCCCGCTGGGGTTTTGGGTTCTGTACAGATAGGTCACAGGAGGTCTCGCGTTTCTGGTCAAGATTAAAGGCGCAGCACGTTCCAAGTAAGATCAGGGAGTAACTGCAAAGCTGGTCCCGCGTCTCTAAGAACCTCTGATGATGGTGTCAAGCTCGATGTCAGTCCACTTCTACCCTCAGTTTGTTCCAGAGATTAGTACCCTCACTGTGTCACGAGTGGTTTTCAGAGTCTGTCTGAGACAAGACAAAAAAGTCTGAGTGACGTCTGAGACAAGACAAAAGTCTGAGTGAGGACTGAGAAGATAGATGAGAAATGGTGTTGAATGTGGATGGAGTGAATTATAGCTATCAGGAGTGAAAGATCAGATAATGACTCTCCCCAGCTGCCACTCAATGACTATGTTTCTCAGCTATTTTCACTCCGCCTCTATCTTGGCTGCTAAGAGTAAGGTACAGTGCATGTTAGTGACTCCACAAACAATCAAGTACAAGTACAGATAGTAAAGTAGTCTGATCCGCCGATTGATTGTCTAATTTATTAAGGGAAAAAAACTACAGCAAAACAAGAAAATATCAAATCACAAACATCAAATAATAATAAAAAATGCTGTTCACACATCGAGAGACAAACCATGCTAATGAAAAAAATAAATATAAGAACATCCAATTAGCTTGGTACCAATGATATAGGCTCTCAGGTCTAAGAAAGTCAAACTCCCACTAATATTTGGCTAGATATAAATCTACTCCTGCTGCAGGAAACCCTGAAATAAAGAAGTCCCTACACACACTCAAGATCGACCTGACTTCTTCAGGTCAGCAACACAGATATTACATTCAACTTAATGACCCTCTCCCGCAGTTCCTTCAAGCTATCCTCCTCCCAAACAAGTATCTGAGCGCAATCCCCAAAAGTCCTTCTTCGTCAGCACACTTGTGTTTATATTTCGCTTGGATCACAGTTGTTGGCGGATCGCAGACGGAGCTATGGTGACCCTATCTTCTCCCTATACAGCTGACAATCCGTGGAAACAATCCAGACTGTAAATCATCCACGAAAAGAATTTTCAGAACTAGTGCTAATTCCTCTGAATGTACAGGTGTGCTTTAAATCCAGGATCTAAAGGGGTGGCGATGAATGCACTCCAGAGTAAATATGCGTTGGAGGAAATAAATCCAATATTGACGCAGGTCCGCTACTCCTGTGGCGGCACGTGATAATATGGATGAAGCAGTGCTGTCGCTGGCAACCGGCTGTTAGAGCTGGCAATACCATGTAGCTTTATGAATTTGATGCCAGTGGAGAATGGGCGCTCCACTTACTTTGCGGGGGTGGCGTAACATTCCCAGCACGGGAGATCACAAATGTACCCGCATTAGGGTGCTGGTAATATGAACGACTGTAGTTGGTGTGAACACCCCAATGTAAATAGGTTGAAGACTTCTTCTGCCTTTCCAGGAAGGCAAATTCCGGCCGATGGCTCTGAGTTCCCTTAACTCAGTCGGAGTTTACCGGTTCTTGCTGAAATGAAATCATATTAAAAAATCTGTTAATACCTAGCCAACATAAATGTTGCAACATGGAAAACAACGTAATTGTATAAACTGGTACAGATTAAATTAAACAACCATTCCCACCCCAAGCGGTCGTTGTTGCTGACCTGGTCCCACAGTTTATCTCTCTCTCCCCTTCTCTCTCACTGACCGTTAAACAGACGCGCGTGTCAGTAGGTGCAACCTGGCAGACCTACTCGCAACTTGCGTAATCAGTGGTTACCCACGGCTAGCGTAAGGGGGGGGGGGGTTGATATGTAAACATTCCTGCCCCATTAACCTGGCACGGAACTGACCTTACAACATATCGGCCAGTTCTGTCTAACACACAGGCGTCTAAACCAAATCGCAAGGCCCTTCTCACTTGGCTGCGACCCGCTTAATACTATCATATTTACAAGTACTACATATGAAAAAATATATAGCCAGATTATATAAGGCTAATCTGGGTACATCTCTAAACGAGTTAAAAAATTATTCATACAGTAGGCAAGTAAACAAATAAATTAAAGTTACATGTTGTGAAAAGATTTACAAAGATCCGCCTCGTAGGCCAGAAAAAAAAGAACAATCGCTTATGGTTACACTCTGTGTTAAAAAGAATTCCCTCCACATAACAGTCAGTTACATAGTTACACTTCGAGGGGGGAAAATTATTCTTTTAGTGAAACAAATCAGATATATGTATACTTCGTGATTACGAAGGTTCTCTAGAAGGGCTTTCAAGAAGCATCTTAAGTTACACAACAATTTGGCTTTAGAAAAAAAAAAACCGTAGGTGGAATACAAGCATAATTTCCAAAAAAATTAACTATAGCTTCTTAGTGCTTGCTGGGTAATGGCCGTGCCTTTAAAAAATGCTAGAACTCACTATAATGAACTTACTCTGACCCAAGGAAAAATTAACAACTACCAAGTTACTTAAGGATTCTTACAGAGATTGTGAAGAATTTCCTACACTAAAGTAGCTGGCAAACTGCACAGAAATCGCTACCTCCTCACGACAGAAGTTCCAGGGATTAAAATCATTTAGAGGGGACTCATTATATACAAAGAATAGGCCACAGGTGTCCAAGCGTGGGTTAACACCTGCACAGAGAACGAAAAAAAAAAACCAATAGTACCGTCATCCCGGAGGATTCTCCTGACGACGCACTTACAAGAAGGATTATGTAACAGAGCGACTGCTGTTACGCTGCGAGGGTCCCAGACTTTAGCTGGAACCAACAACTCAGGGACGTTTTTGCCTCCCAGCGAAGAGCGTCGCGGACTCGTCACAAAGACACTCTTACCAGCATTAAAAGACCTTTTTTATCTTCGCTGGTCACTGTCCGAGGAAGCCAGGGAAGTTAACTTGTCAGATTTAAAGTGGCAGGCCAGTTACCCCACTTTACAACTACAGGAGACCGAAAAAGAAATGAAATGGGCAGACCAAAATCAAAAAGAATTTAGGGGGATGCCTAAGCTCCACCCTAGTGCCCAAAATTGATAACCCATCGTCACAGTCGTTCCCCCTTCGAAGTTCCCAAGTGCTCTTGGGGACTCATACTTGGGTCAGAAATTTTGGTCACTACAAAATCAAGTTTATATGCTACTCTCCGCTGTTCGAACCTGTCTCTAGCGTCTGTCCAGTTCATCACTCACGTTAGCATACACCCCTTCACCTGGGCGCGACTCCGGACCATTGTTTTCTGCGACCGAGGGCAGCCACGAATCTGGTGGCTTATCTTTCAGCGAGGTCAACGTAATAACCGGTAAATCGTTACCGCTGGTTCTTTCATGTCTAGGCGGGGAGGGAAAGCTATTGTGTTGGTCTGCTCCATTAAGCAGAGGCGTCTCTTCTAGAAATGAGACAACGGGATGGCCCCTCGGAGGTATTTCTCCAAAGTTGGTGTTGCGTGATAAATTCTCGCAACATCATTTTATTACAATATCTATTTTATAACGCAAGGGCAACAACTGCTTGAAATTTATAGTTACTTTTCTCGGTAAGCATTTGTCTTCTCGCGTTGGTATCGAATGCAGTTAAGTTTGAGCTGTTGTCATTTTGCGCTGGACTGCGCATGACTTGTCTTGCTTTTTGGTCGATCGGTTTCCGCCCACCACTAGTGGAGTGAGCGATTTGGAATGGCGAAAGAGATGCCTCGTTGAAGAGGGGATCTCCGCTATTTTTTGTTCTGTCAGGGATGTGTAGTCCTCTTAATGGATATTTCGTTTATTCGAGATAATACCTCTAGTGTTTCCCACATGTCGGGAGGCGTGATATTTCTGTGTATTTCATGAAAGCAAGGTAAATTAACATTTTCATTAACTCTATCGATTTTTGGTCGTGAACGATTTCTGGCTCATAGCCTGTCTTCGAAAGTCGTCGTCACGAGATGTTTTCCTAGCTCACATGTCGCTGTATTGTGCTGCATCGGTTGATGCAGGTCCCAAGGACTATTACTTGCTACTTGATTACCTGAACTAGGTTTGAAAAACCTTTGTTATCTAGAGGATATTTTTGAGGACATTATTTATACTTCGGCAGACGTGTCTGTCTTGCTGAAGTCAGACTAAGGAGAGTGAACTGATCTCATACATCTGGTTATCCCCTGGCTGTTATAGAAAAGGATGGAGTTTTCCACCTGACTACATTTACAGCACTATGAAATATAACATGCATCTGACTCATCATTGTAATGCTGTCTACCGTCTATTGCTGTATTGAATGTTGCTGTGATAATGACTGTTTGATGTGTCTACATATTCGCGTAACCATTTTGTCACTGTGGCGTCCACAATAAATAATGAAGAAAAACGTCAACGGCTGTTACAAGAATCATTGACTTTACATGTCGTGAGTTTACTGACGTCCTATATGGATTGCCCTGTTATTGTGTATGAACATTGTTTGACTGTACATCATCTACACACTACACACAAAACCAGACATGCGGATACCATTCATCACCATATGGCATCACGCATCATTTGGTGGCCATAAGCTGGTTTGATTCTGGTACCAGCAAACACGGGGTTCCTTACCCACTTCATTTTCAACAAGAATTCATCAACATCCTTCAAGAAATTAACATTCTTCAAGACAGTCAACATCTTCACCATTTTCAAAGTACTCGGCGTTGCCCGGTAAAAGTCAAAATTTCAATTTTTTGACGGAAACAAGAATTTGACAGTACCCGGCGTTGTTACATGTTGCCGGATAACTCGGACTGCTGTTATCTTTTACGCAAGTCAAGCAAGTTGCTGCTGTCAAGGTTCCAGTGCTGTCGTTTTTGTGAAGGTCAAGTGCCGGTTGAAACGGGTTGTTTTCTGAAGAAGGCCAAGTACCGATTTCCATCAACTTACTTTTGGATTAGAAGGTCAAGTGCCGAAACAACTCAACACACAGTATGTCAGAAGCTCAAGTACCATCGTGTTAGCAGTGGAAGCAGTTCAGATGTGCCATCATCGTTGGAGCTTCGCTCTTTAGGACGTTGATTGACATCCGTTTTTCTGCTGTTCGACGATTGGAAGCCTATAAGTTAAGTGGCCTGTTTGTATGTAAACTGTGCCCTTATACTTCTGCTGAGTCTTCTGTGTATCATCTCATTCTATATGTTATATGTCTATATGTTATTTGTATATTTATATGTTTATATTTCAGCGGGTTCTCGGTTGGGTGGTGTCTCCGTTAGATTATGCCACGTCATAGAGGTCGTCTATTGTGAGCGTTTTCTGTAGGGTTTGCAAATTTCCGATACTGGAATTTGCTAAGCGACTTCTGTTGCTATTTATGTTAGCTGTGATGACATGTTTTAATATTGTTTTCGTTATTATTTCGCATTCTTTAGTTTTGTTTTGATTTGTTTGTATTTGTTAGCCTACTCTTGTCTATAATTTAGTTTCATACAACATTTTTGTTTATACACTGTGGTGTCATGTATTTTGTTTAATTATAGCGCAGATATCGTCACATTTTTTGTGATATTTCATTAATTTCTGCTTTATTTTTAGTTGATTTCTGCGAACGTTTTTGTATTGTTGCTGATCTTTGTTATTGTTTACATTGTTATTGTTTACATTGTTTGCATTGTTTACATTTTCAATGTTTACATTCTGCATGTGTTTACATAGTCATTGTTTACAGTTATAGTAATTAGTTAATGGGCTATGCTAATGCACTGTTACTACTACACTGATGATAAATGAATGATGAATAGTGTTGTGCACTATTGAATGAGAAGTGCACTTATGATCAAGAATTGATTGTTGATATTTCATATACAAGTTCTTTGATTGGAGACTTGTTTCCCACAGAGACTGGGATAATATAAGGTGATGTGAATATACAAGTGCTTAATTAAGACTTGTTACACTTAGGTTTGAAATAAATTAGTTAATTATTTCAGGTTTTGGACTCATATGTTAGACAACATGTCTACATTTGAGCACTTTGTTGAGCAGGGTAAATTGCTTGGGAAGACTGGTGATAAGTTAGAAGAATTTGCAACTGCTCGATATGATAAAGCAATGGAAGCTGAACAAAAGAAACTGCATATGGAAGCTGAACAAAAGAAACTGCAGATGCAGGTGGATGAAAAAAGATTCCAAATGGAAATGGAAAAACAAAAAAGGGAATCAGAAGCTGAGGAAAGAAAACTCCAGCTAGAGGCTGAAAATAAAAGACTTGAAAAAGAGGCTGAAAATAAAAGACTTGAAAAAGAGGCTGAAAATAAAAGACTTGAAAAAGAGGCTGAAAATAAAAGACTTGAAAAAGAGGCTGAAAATAAAAGACTTGAAAAAGAAGCTGAAAGACTTCAAATAGAGGCTCAGGCTGAGGAGAGAAGATTACAGAGAGAATCTGATGAGAGGAAAGAGAAAGCAAAAATGGAACATGAAGAAAAGGTCTTAGCTTTAGAGTTGGAAAAATTGAAATTGATGAACATGAGTAATGGTAATGATTCAAACAAGGGTTCATCTTCTGGTAAGGCTAATAATGATACTTTTAAGATTAAGTTGCCAACATTTAGTCCTTCCAGTGATGACATAATGTTCTATCTGGACAGATTTGAACAAGCATGTACAGCTCATAACATAGACAAAGCAAAATATGTTTATCAGTTATCAGGGATACTGACAGGTAAAGCTCTAAGTATATTAAATATGGTGGATGAACCTGACAAGAACAATTATGAGGTTGTCAGGGCCGCTCTGTTAAAGAAATATCAGCTTAACGAAGACGGCTATCGTCTACAATTTAAAAACATGTTACCTGAAAATGGAGTTGAATTCTCCGAGTTTATTGCAAGAATACGCATTACTTTTTCACGATGGGTTGAACTATCTAAGACGGAAAAAACTTATGAAGGACTTATGGACTTAATACTTAGAGACAAAGTCATGTCGTCTGTCAATGAGTCTTTCCTTGCTTTCCTTCATGAACGTAAACCTAAAACAATAAAAGAAATGGAAGATTTCTGTTGCCAATACGTAACTGCACACCCACACATAACCATGGGTAACTCTAAGGTGAAAGAAGGTTTACCAGTTGCTTCGGCAGCTCCGTATGGTCAAAACTTTGCTCGTAGATTCCAACAAAATTTTGATAGAAAGAGCAGCGGTAATTTCTGTCAAAATCATGGAAACCAATTTCATGGTGATTCTTCTTCGAAGAATTGGAGACAACCTGATAGTGGTCGTTACTATCACCCTAATAATTATAGGCATTTCAAAAGAGGATATGGTAATAGAGGTTATTCCTGCCGAAGACCTCAGAACCAAACAAATAGATGTTCGCATCAATGTGAACATGATAGTAATCGTGGAAACTGGAATTCGAACCAGGATAACAATTACAATAGAGACAATAATAACTGCAGAGATAATAATAACTCTGATAACTTCAGAGGTAATAATAGTCGGGGTAGATCTCAACACAAAAAAAAAGAGATATCAGCAGGCTAATGCTGTACAACAGGAAACTGAGGGAGCCTGTAATCATGTTGTTGATAGTAAAAACTTTGACGCTGTCACTGGTTCTGCTTTTGACTTTGAGAGAGCAAACAAATGCCCCCAATGCAGTACTTTATTCGAACCGGGTACCATAACTACTTTGAGTTGTGGTCACCCACTTCCCGCTCTTCCTGCTGCTGTTGCGCATGACGGGAGGGGTTCTTTAATTCTACATAAGGGTCTTGTTAATGATACTCCGGTCTCACTACTTTTCGATTCCGGATGCACCACTATTGGTGTTAGACAATCGCTTGTGGATCCATCTTGTGCTACAGGAAGGGTTATTAAATGTGTCACATTTGGCGGCACTCTAGAAAAATATCCTACTGCTGTAATTCGCATTGCCACTCCTTTCTTTACTGGAGATGTGCATGCTTGTCTCTTACCTAATCCTATTGCGGACCTTATTATTGGTCGTATTCACGGAGTTAGGGAGTGTACCCCACAGCAGATTGCTGCTTGGGAAGATAATAACATGCAAGCTACAAATGCAGTAGTTACAAGAGCACAAGCTCTACAAACACCCGAAACTTCACTGAATAGTGATAATGAAGTTGATAGCCAAGATAGTCACTTAGTAATCACTCGTGACTCTTTCATAAAATTGCAAGAAGAAGATCCTTCTTTAAAAAAATTCTTCGTTCTTGCGAAGAAAGGTGATCCGAATCAGGATACAAATAGAAAATCTTGGATTGCAATGAGAAACGGCGTACTTGTACGTATGGTACAAGATTCGACTACGTCGGCACATTCGCAAATTCTTGTTCCCAAGAGCATGAGAGTGCAAATATTACAACATGCTCATGACTCGCAATGTGCTGGACATATGGGTTTTTCCCGTACGAAGTCGAGAGTCCTTGCGGCTTTCTTTTGGCCTTTTGTCAATAAGGACATTCGTATTTACTGCCGATCATGCAAGGTATGTCAGGAGGTCAAATCTAGAGGACCACGACATGCTGCGCCTATCCAGGCTGCTGACATTCCTATTCGGCCGTTCCAGAAAATGGCCATAGATATTATTGGCACATTTTAAGGTCAAGTCGGCCAGAGGACATCAGTTTATCCTTACATGTGTCGATATGTGCACACGTTGGCCAGAGGCTATTCCTCTTAAGAGCATATCTACTACAGATATCGCAGATGCTCTTTGGTTGATATTTTCTCGCTTGGGGTTCCCCAGAGAAATATTGTCAGACCATGGCACTCAACTCATATCTGACACTATGTCACAGGTAATGTCTACCTTACATATTGAACGATCTCTCAGTAGTATCTACCATCCTATGTCTAATGGGTTAGTTGAGCGTCTGAATAGAACGCTCAAGACTTTGCTTGGTAAGATAACTGAAGATCATCCTCAAGATTGGGACAGGGTTTTACCCGCGGCTCTCTTTGCCTATAGAGAAGTCCCTAATGAACACACAGGATTTTCTCCCTTCGAACTTGTCTTTGGCGCGCGTCCACGCGGCCCTATGTCTTTATTACACGATCTCATCACTGCCGATGATATTAGCGATGAAACTCAATCCTCATATGAGTATGTCATTGCTCTTAGACAAAAGATCATTGAGGCATGTAAGCTAGCAACTGCTTCATCAGAAATTGCTAAAGAGAAGGCAAGACAGTTTGCTAACAAGAATAGATGTCTACGACAACTTTGTCCAGGTGACAAAGCATTCGTCCTACTCCCCAGTAGGGAAAATAGACTTCTTATTGCATGGAAAGGTCCGTATGCAATAGTCTCTCGGATTTCCGATGTTGACTATGTGGTAGATATTGATGGAAAGCATAAAACTTTCCACATAAACATGCTTTCGGAATTTCACGAACGTCCGGACTATTTGCTGCCTATTTTCCAGGCAACGGATGATGCTCCTGCACCTCACGGTCATTATTCATCCCTGTCTGTCATACAGGATGAGGAAGCTACCTTCTCTGATGTCAACCTTCCCCTTCCAGTGGTTCCATTACATTCTACGGAATCTTGGAAAAACGTTTCGGTTTCTCCTAATCTTTCTGGTGACGAACATCGACAAGTCTCGTCGATGTTACAAACATTTCAGGATGTTCTCACTGACATTCCTGGACACACAGATGTCATAGAACATGACATAATTCTTACCGACAATAATCCAATTAGGGTTAGGCCGTATCCTATTCCTATACACTTTCAGTCGCAGGTGGAAAAGGAATTGGATGAAATGATTCAATTAAATATAATTGAACCATCGACTTCACCATATTCTTCTTCCATGGTTATTGTCCGGAAGAAGGATAAGAACATACGAATTTGTGTTGATTATCGCAAATTGAATCAGGTCACAAAGTTCGATGCTGAACCGATGCCTTTGTTAGAAGATCTACTGATTAGACTTTCTAATTCTAGATTCTTCACTAAACTTGACTTGTCTAAAGGTTATTGGCAAGTGCCTTTAGCAGAGCATGCCAAACCTCTTACTGCTTTTTCTACACCTAGGGGTCTATTTCAATGGAATGTTATGCCTTTTGGTCTCATGAACGCCCCTGCCACTTTCGTTCGCATGATGCGTCGAATTCTGTCACATCGTTCGGATGTCATCGCATACTTAGATGACATCTGTCTCTTCAGTGATACCTGGGAAGATCACTATTTAGGGTTATATGACTTACTGTCCACTCTACGTGAGAATAATTTGACAGCGAAACCTTCTAAAGCTTTTGTTGGTTTTGGTGAAATCTCTTTCCTGGGTCATCGTGTTGGTCATGGTCTCTTGAAGACAGAAGACCACAATACTTCAAAATACTGAACATCTCTGTTCCTAAAACGAAGAAACAAGTTAGGAGTCTCTTAGGTTTAATTCAATTTTATGGGAGATTTATTCCAAATTTATCTTCGATCATGGCACCTCTCTCAACATTGTTGAAGAAAGGTTCGCCTAATCTGGTCCGTTGGTCTGGAGAATGCCAATCTTCACTAGACCAAATCAAGAATATATTTTCTTCTCCTCCCATCCTAAGATTACCTACTCTTGATAGGACTTTTGTTCTTCGGAGTGATGCTTCATCCACTGGGATTGGAGCAGCACTGATGCAAGAATATGCAAATACTCTGCATCCTGTTATGTACATTTCTAGAAAACTAAATGCGGCAGAGAGGAACTACTCGGTTTTAGACCGTGAGTTGTTAGCGATGGTTTGGTCAATTCTAAAGCTACAAAGATTCCTCCTGGGCGCACATTTCATTCTAGAGACTGATCAGAAAGCTCTTACAGCTATTCAGACTAAGAATTTGAAGAGTTCGAGATCCACTCGATATGCTATAGCTCTTCAACCTTTTCACTTCACGGTACGAGCTATCCGTGGTGCGGATAATGTGATGGCTGACATTTTGTCTAGATGCCCACATGACTCTAACTAATACTTCTGTCCTATATTCCTATATATTACAGAGTCATAACACACCTATATTACTACAATAGATTAGCACATCTGTACTCACTTTATATGTACACACTATCGTGCTTTGTTGTCATCTTCTTCTGTTCGTTTTTACGATGATAGAGGAGGACTGAGTAGTTAATATAAGGGCCGTTAGTTTACTAAACAGCCACAATTATTAATAATGTATTGTACCTTATGAAGCATATTAGTTATTAATTAGCATTATATTGCTTGTACTTTCTCAGAATGTCATTGTTGAGCTGAGGACTTACCTTACTAGTATCAAGCATGACGAGTTCTAGATTGTGTACTTACCCTCGGAATACCAGAGCATATGTCCTGGATCGTCATGTAGTTTAACTTTACTATGTACTTATGTCATTACATGTCAAAGAATGTACTATTTAAATTTTCCTATCAGATTTGTACATCCATTTTTAAAGACAATATTAGAGTATGCTGTTTAATGATGATTATGGTAACTTGCATACGTATATTGTGTTTACATGCTAACGTGATGTGTGTTGGTGACACCTCCCCGATGTGAATATTTTTTGAGACATATTTATTTTTCTGTTGAGGTATATCCTCACCAGACACTCTATATTTAGCCTCATGTTAGGCAATTTAATTAATTATCAGCGCATAATTCGTGCGTTTTGAGCCGCTTATCGCATGCTCTTTGATATTTAAAAAAAAAAATATGTTCCACATTTTTTTTTTTATCGGGAGGAGGTGGTGATATGTTGCGTGATAAATTCTCGCAACATCATTTTATTACAATATCTATTTTATAACGCAAGGGCAACAACTGCTTGAAATTTATAGTTACTTTTCTCGGTAAGCATTTGTCTTCTCGCGTTGGTATCGAATGCAGTTAAGTTTGAGCTGTTGTCATTTTGCGCTGGACTGCGCATGACTTGTCTTGCTTTTTGGTCGATCGGTTTCCGCCCACCACTAGTGGAGTGAGCGATTTGGAATGGCGAAAGAGATGCCTCGTTGAAGAGGGGATCTCCGCTATTTTTTGTTCTGTCAGGGATGTGTAGTCCTCTTAATGGATATTTCGTTTATTCGAGATAATACCTCTAGTGTTTCCCACATGTCGGGAGGCGTGATATTTCTGTGTATTTCATGAAAGCAAGGTAAATTAACATTTTCATTAACTCTATCGATTTTTGGTCGTGAACGATTTCTGGCTCATAGCCTGTCTTCGAAAGTCGTCGTCACGAGATGTTTTCCTAGCTCACATGTCACTGTATTGTGCTGCATCGGTTGATGCAGGTCCCAAGGACTATTACTTGCTACTTGATTACCTGAACTAGGTTTGAAAAACCTTTGTTATCTAGAGGATATTTTTGAGGACATTATTTATACTTCGGCAGACGTGTCTGTCTTGCTGAAGTCAGACTAAGGAGAGTGAACTGATCTCATACATCTGGTTATCCCCTGGCTGTTATAGAAAAGGATGGAGTTTTCCACCTGACTACATTTACAGCACTATGAAATATAACATGCATCTGACTCATCATTGTAATGCTGTCTACCGTCTATTGCTGTATTGAATGTTGCTGTGATAATGACTGTTTGATGTGTCTACATATTCGCGTAACCATTTTGTCACTGTGGCGTCCACAATAAATAATGAAGAAAAACGTCAACGGCTGTTACAAGAATCATTGACTTTACATGTCGTGAGTTTACTGACGTCCTATATGGATTGCCCTGTTATTGTGTATGAACATTGTTTGACTGTACATCATCTACACACTACACACAAAACCAGACATGCGGATACCATTCATCACCATATGGCATCACGCATCAGTTGGGTTTAGGCCCCAATCTATCAGCAAGGTTATCCGATGGTATGGAATAAGAAAGAAGGGGTCGTCCTTCGTCAAAATTCCGGGGTCCCGAGTCATTGGGCCCCGAAGAAAAGAAAGACACAGAATGATAAGAAAAAGAATTACAAGAGACCGCTAACAGATTTTCGGCGCCTCTCTCGTCTACTCCCACACTAGGTATACATCTCGAGTCCAGTCTCCGACAAGTGCCATCCCATGGTTTGTGTAATCCTCCGACGTTACCACCACCAGATTTGGCTGGGGTAATAGGAGCGTCCAAACTCCTCGGTTGTAAATTGCTGCTTTCGAGTAATTTGGTGTCCTCAGATATACTAAAATGCCGACGGGAGAGTTCTACTGTCTCTCTGGTCGCACTCGGGGGTCTCACTGGGTGGCGCCTGACCTCAGCGGCTTCTACCTCAGATAAAAGGTAGGGTGTATCTGCTTGCTCTCTCTCTCTCTCTTCTCCCACCCCTTCATGAGGCTTGTATCCGGGAAAAGAGAGGTTGGGGTCGTCGGCCTCAGCTCCTTTCATAGGCGTAAGGTCGCTCAGTCCACTGTCTTCTGCCTTAAGAAGAAAGTGCTGGTCGGGTGGGGTCCCAGGGCTTTTCATAGTCGTAAGGTTGCTGAGTCCACTGTCTTCTGCCATGTGCTGGTCGGGTGGGGTCCCACTTTCATCAACATTGCCCTCACTTGAGGGAGTCAATGTCATCGGTTGCCTAGTTCCAGATAACAATGGAGGTACTTCCAGTGTCATGGGCGTCGCCACTGCCTTGTTATCTGGCTGAACAGGGCTAACAGAGAAATACGCCTCTGCATACGGAATGTCACTGTCCTTCTGGGTCTCTAACCCAGCAATCAGCAGGCAGTCTTTCTGGTGCTCCAACCCAGCTCTCTGCAGGCTATTTTTCTGAGAGGTCTCAGCACCGTGAATTAGAGGCTCTCCCCTTTCATTCCTTGGGCCTGTTTTGGGGCCGCCTGCATCAGAAAAGATAGGCACTTGAGGTGTGCCCAGAACCAAATAAGGGCTTCCCAGAATAAAATCAAAGGCTGGCCGATTCATAACGGCGGCCTGGATTGTGCCACATACAAATTTGATCTTCACTTCAATATGTGCTATGGGAAGACTCTTCTTCTTCTTTAATCCATAACCACCAACAGTCAAAGCAGTCAGTGGCCATCACTCTTGGTGGCGTCTTGTAGGGCAGCAAAAATTGATTCCACTTTTCTCGGTCGGTGGCAATCCTTCGTACAGTGCCCCAACTCTGGTTCATTCTATGCATCTCGGCTTCCACAGTTCTCCGCCAAGTTGTTTTTGGGAAGACGCCACGGGTTATCTCCCCACGAAACACAGCCAATGTCGACTTTTCCCGTGGTCATCTGCCTTGGCTTCCTAAATGTCTAGCCACGATACTAGGGAAACTAAGACCTGTGTCAAATAAGCATTCATATTAAGACCCATTAACTTCAGCTGGCCCACTGTTAGTGAACAGCGCCTCTGAAACGATAGGTTCCCAAGTGTTCCTTTTTTCACGCGCATTGGCCTCAAACAAGCCACATGCTGAGCGGAATGTTTACTAGGGCATCTGAACGACCAATGGGACGTAACTCTACAAAATCGACACCATCTATCATTCTCCCCCCTGTTCCTAGAGAGGTCATGTGGGGTCACTCCTGAGGTTTGTTATGATAGGGAGGTCTAGGTCGGGGGATGGAGATCATTTCGGGACGACCCTGGTTGCTGTTTAGAAGAAGAATTAGAAGAAGAAGCGTTTTCTGGGGATGGCATATCAGAGGTCTTACGTTTGAGGCTCTGGATTTCAGCTAGCGCATTCTGAAATCTTTCAGCCAGAATAATGATCTATTCCAGCTGTTGAGCGCCGTGCTTTGCCAGGAACCTTCGCATATCAGGTGCCATGGTGGCTTTCAATTGTTCCACCATACAAAGTTCTTGCAACCGCTCGTAGGTTTTCGCAACGCTAACCAATTCTCGCCATTTGGCGAGGCAACTCTCCAACCCGGCGGCAAATTGCGAAAATCACTCGCCCTTTTCCGGTCGACTTTCCCAATACAACTGTTGAAATTTCCGAGGAGTCCATTGGAACCTCTGTAGCAAGGCATTCCTGAGTATTTCAACGTTATTTTGGTCTTCAGACAAGTTTGCTATAGACATCATAAGCTGGTCCTTTTAATGACTGTGACAACTTCAGGGACCACTTACTTACATCCAACCCATGTGCTGTCGCCATCCTCTCGAATTTCTCCAAAAAAAAAATATTTTCTCATTCCCGCTAGGGAACGATTCAAAAGGGAAGTTCATGGCTACCAGATGAGTGACAGAGCTTCCTGAGTGGTCTGCAGCCACTGAACTAGGAGAGTCCCCGTTAGCCGAGCTAGTGTCTGAGGTCCTGCTCTGTAGTTCCAGAGACCGCATGGCCAGTTCGTGTTGCCTCTCGGCTGCCCTCGTTCTTTCATCCATCTCTACCATGCGCAATTCTAACTTCATCTCAATCCGCTTCTTGTCTAAATCAGCCAGCATTTCTTTTTCCTTTTCTTTTTCTTCCCTCTTTGTGTGTTTGCCCATCTCACTCACTACATACGCTGGGGCCTCTGCACCTTCCATCCCCATCTCCTTCATCAAGCTCGAACGCAGCTTGGCTATCTGGGCCATTATACCTAGTATCTCGGTAAGTGCACTAGTACAACAAATTTACTAATTACTTACAGCTACCGATAACTCAAGGAAAACACTTCCCACTTACCAACCCGCAAAAATCTACTCTCAGTAATCGAGAATACTAGGTGCTTATAACGCCCCTAAAAAAATTAGTATACTGAGAAAAATCTAGGCCCTACTAACCACTGTGTCGCGTATAGTAAGTGAACACTCAAAAAATGTAATAGAACCTAGTCTAGGTGACCAATTACCATCTTACAAGCAGTTACTGTCTAGTAATTTGATAATTATGTAGCTTCTACCTGTTACAGATTAAATTACTGCCTGAAATTGCCTTCCTGGAAAAAAGTTTAAAATATTAGCAGTCACCGAACTTTTCTCTCACCAAGAGCTTTACATCAACAGCTGAATCTGTTTATACCTCTAATACTAGCTGTGGAAACAAAACTATGCGGATCAGACTTATAGGTCGTTAGTCTAGGGCATTTAGAAAACAAGATCTATTCTCATAAAAACCACTCAGCTAGAAACAAGGTTGAATCTTGTGCAAGAACCCAGAATGTATCCCCGTGGCGAGGCACCCAAGTGTCACGAGTGGTTTTCAGAGTCTGTCTAAGACAAAATAGTCTGAGTGACGTCTGAGACAAGACAAAAGTCTGAGTGAGAACTGAGAAGATAGATGAGAAATGGTGTTGAATGTGGATGGGTGAAATATAGCTACAGGAGTGAAACATCAGATAATGACTCTCCCCACCTGCCACTCAATGACTATGTTTCTAAGCTTCTTTCAGTACGCCTCACTTTTCGCTGCTAAGAGTAGGGTAAAGTGCACGTTAGTGACTCCACAAACAATCAAGTACAAGTACAGATAGTAAAGTAGTCTGATCCGCCGATTGATTGTCTAATTTATTAAGGGAAAAAAACTGGCAAAACAAGAAAATATCAAATCGCAAAAATCAAAATTTATAACCCATCGTCACAACTGGTACCACCAACTAGTATGGTAAAAGAATAGAAACAAATACTCTCTGAGTATTGAGTTTCCCGACACATAGTTATGTGTCCCCATCTTCCAATTCCACCATCCCATCTACCTCAGAATTTACCCTCCATGAGAAGTAAGCTTAATCCCTCAAGAGAAAACTTTCTTTACATTTAAATTGAATAACTATATATTTACTTTACATTTAAATGAAAAGCGTAATAGTATGGATAGAATATGTTTACATTTACATTTACACAGGTTGAAAAATGTTCACAATATAGATTGCATATTTTTCATTTACATCTACACTGGCTGAAAAGCTTGAAACTTTCATTAATTTAAAAGTGAATATGTTTACATAGACATTTACACTGGTTTGTAAATGTAGATATTATAATTAGGATGTACATCATTTCTTTCATCTTTTCCTCCCTGCTCCATATGGAACTTTTGACTACCTATGCTTTTTAGATCTCTTTAAGAAACTAGCAATAAAGCAGTCACCAGCCCTTGCAGTGGTGGTTCATGAAATCATCATTCTATATGCTGAGGTTATCAGCCTCACATGCCATGGACAGCCACTAGCAACTTTCACATATTAATTTTCACATGGCAATATATACATATTAGTTCACATGTTAGTAATGAAAAATATAGAATGTAAAATTTACAACTTACGCCACTCTTGGCTCAGAGACTGTTTGCTCAGAGAAGTAGGTTTAAAGCACTGGCAGATGCCTTTTTTCACGCGTCTGGGGGTCGTTACTTTTAGCAATACGTTCCCACTATGACTCTGTGTTTTAGATTCCTCAGATTCCGATTGTCCTTGTTAAATGGTAAAGTTTATTCTGGGATCTGAAGTCCTCATAATTGCTCAAACAATGATCCGGTCCGATATAAGAATCTTGATTCTAACCCTGGCAAGGTCTGGTTGTCGTCTTGGCAAGTGATTCTCACAGTGAACTAGACTTGCAAAAAATGTCAGATTATATTGTAGGTTTCCTGCCCCCGCTTTCCCGCGCTGTTGGGACAAACGCCCAATTGATGCAATTGTTATTCGCGCCTCAAAGTATCAGCCAATCTTATTTGAACGTTTAAATTTTTAATGATGAAATATTTTGCATGACTCATTTAGTGCAAAATTTCAAACGTTACTTTTCTTAAATTGGGCTGTAAACATCCGATTATTACTTGGTCAAGTTACGACTCTGACACTTCAACATGTCCTCCCGGATTGGGGAATTTTCTGACTTGCCTATCCCTTGTAATTCAATCGTCGATATCAGACTATGACTCGGCGCAATTCGGCCGTCTGGTCTGGACATTTCGTGGTTTATCCGCACCTCCAATATGCAAGTCTATTATTCTATATCATTATAAAGGATTACTCCCATCTTGTGCAAACACCGTCATTAGCCTTTAACCTGGGATCAAATGTGGGACCGTCACGTTTTTGTGATCCAATTAGTCCCTCAGTGATTGACCGGCGTATTGAAGTGTGAAAGTTATGTAAACATTGACCTTCGGATGAGTTTTCTGTGTTGACAATTATGGGCAGGGGAGAGAGAAATAACAAAATATCACTAGCACAGGAATGTAATGCAATCCTGCCGGAGTGGACACGAGAGCGCACAAACCGTTTTGTGACAGACGTGAGCTACCTAATCCGCCGTAGTGGTCCAAGAATTGTGGCCAGAGATTTAGAATAAAAGATAGTTTTAAGAAAAAAGTAGAGAACTTTCACTCAAAAATTACTCTTGGCAGTAGAATAGATAAGAGGATAGTATTTCTGTGTAAGGGCAGTAGAATAGATAATAGTATTACTGTGTAAGAAGTACTGGAGAATGAAGGAGTTAACTATCAAAAACTCCAGTTTTATTATATGTTCAGCATTCCCATCAACCTTTCTAGGAAATATGGAATGACGAGCATTGCATTGTGCTTTGGGTGAAAGGTTTTTTTGTAAACCCGTTAGAATCATCTCACGTATAGGCCATCAGTCTATTTTATTTTATTTGGATTTCACAGATTTCTTCACAAGTAACCCGTCAATAAATGAAGGAGCAGTGTAATAACTTAGTTTCACAATAACAGAGCCACCAAATAACTTTTTATATTTTTGTTTTAATTTTAAAACCTTTGTTAAAACTAAAGACACAGGACTGGGTGATTACAAAATTTAAAAAAATCATCACATGCAGTAATTAAAGCGAACGAACTTTTTTCCACGCATAAATTTAGACATAAGCGATGCGAGCCTATCTTTCATCTTGAGATGTCGTCAGTTTCCTGTGAATTTAGTTTTTACCGTGATACTCAACAACACTTACTTAGTCGTTCCCCTTCTACCGTGAGGTGTAGAGGTTTGGAAGAGAGAGCGCCAGACTATCCTATCGGCTGTCTTCCTCCTGGCCTGGTTCCATTCTAGTCCTCGGTCCTTCAAAGATTGTCTAATGTTGTCCTCCCAGCGGACTCTGGGTCGTCCTGGAGGTCTGGATCTCTGGATCTTAGTTTCCCATTCTTGTCGTGGTAGCCGATTTTCTCCCATTCTGCAGACATGGCCAAACTATCTTAGTTGGGACTGTTCTACTTGGGTCTGCAGGGGGTGGGATTTTAGGCCTTGACGTATCGTCTGGTTGCGGACCATGTCTTTTGTTACTTCAACCCCCTTCCTCAGATACCTCATTTCTGAGGTTTTACTCAACAACACACAGAGAGAATCATTTGATCGTGTAGGTGCTTTGAGAATCAGAATTTTGCTCATGGTCAACTTTATGTAGTGCCCACACCAGGGAGAATCCTAGCCAATCTTAAAGTATTTATTCAGGAACACAGGCTACCACGGCAAGCATTTGAAAGATAAAGTACATTTTAAATAAATATTATATTGAAATGGCTGTTAAGTAATTAATAAAATTACACTCTATTTACCTTCTAAATCTTCTACCTGCACTGCCAATGCTTAAGATGTTAAGATGCTTAAGATGCGTTTAAGACGTTAGCTTTAATTCTTGTTCTGTCATTGTTTTAGCGGGTACAGAAGTAACATTTTGTGGTAATTATAAGAGGCCTGAGTGATAATTTACCCAAGTAGGAATAACCCAGAATGAGTTACCAAAATAGCTTTGAGCTTATACTCAATAGTTATCAAATAGCAAACACTCTTAACCGAAATATTATACACATAACCAAGTGAAAAAAAAATAGGTATAAATACTATACATGAGCTGTCTCTTATTGTCTTAAAAAAACACTTAGTGATTATGGATCGTGACTCACTTAATAAAACTCAGAGCATCCCGGTCAGGAACAACATTTACCTTAAGGAAAAATACTGTATATATATTTAAGATGAATTAAAGTAACACTGGATCTCTATTCTATTAGACTAAGATAACACCCCACTGTATTAAATAAGTAAATGTGCTTACCGAATTAAGAATAAGGTCCGGCACTACAACTTCTATTAAGCTCTGGCGCAGAATATCACTCTGTAAAGTGGCAGAATTCCTCTTGAGACAATGGTACTTAGTGTGACGAAATCAGTTAATCAGTTGTGTCCTTTTACATCATTTTCGTTGTCTCCTGCATTATCAACTTATTTCTTCATTTTCCTCACTCATCGTCCTATTATTTATGATATTTTATGCACCTACATTCTTGCCTAGTCACTCCCAGACATGTTTACGTTTCACCCTGTGAATCGTAGTATTACAAGGCTAATTAGACAGGCCAGCGGATACTACTTCTATCACTTAAGTCGTCTAGCCACCTTTGATAGAGACGGTCATTGTTGACACAAAGTGGTATCGTACGATCGACGAAAAGCAAGCCAGATTGGCTGTCTCAGAAATCTGTCTGGGAGATGTACGCAAACACAGGTGATAATATGTAATCACTTTCGATAGACCATCTCTGTAGCAATAGTACGGATAACCTGTCAGGGGAGACAATATGGGCGGAATGTATAAGCCAGGAAATAAGTCCACCGATGTTTTTGTGAGTTTGTACAAATGCAATCAGAAGTATTCCTGCAATATTTGAAAGAGGTCACGAGTTTAAATTTTAAAACTAATATTTTAAATCTGATAGTAATGACTTAACACCCCGACCCACATAATTCTAAAGAGACAGGATTTGTTTAATTTATGAGCCGGAATAAACTTTAGCTTTCATTAGAAAGTTTGTCGGAAATACCATCTCGGAATTGGACTCAGAAGTGGAAATATAATCTAGCGAAATCGGAGACACAAATCAGACTGCATCGCAACGTCAAATTAGCAACTGCCAGGAGCCAGAGAGACATCGGACTAGTATTCCATAATTAAAAGTGACAGATCGAAGTATTTGGGCGTCTTTATAATTTAAAAGAGAACCCGCAATTTTAAATACCAAGACTGGACACTTAAGGAATCAGAGCACCCGTCATAAGAGGAATACTAAAATTTCCCAGACCAAGTTTTCAAAGCATTTAATCAAAGTTGCTGTGTCCATTCATCTATGCCAGGAGATTGTATATCCCATTTGGGGTAAGTTGTGAACATATAGTTTAAAATGTGAATTTTGACATGTCTGTACTTGCTAAGTGGTTATACAAGGCATAGGAGGCTGGCAACCTCAACATATGAAAATGGTATGTTCATAAACCACTACAGCAATCACTGGTGTTTGCTTTAGGCTAGTTCGCTCAGGAAAGCGAAAACAGAACGACCCCAGACTTTGGAAGTGAGGAGTGGTGATTACATCACATGTGCATAAAGTGTATAGTATCATTTTGTGAGATATATGTACCTTGTTAATTGTAATTCAGGCATCAGCCATTGCACTTGCGCTGTCCATACACATCTTCCCCATTAAAGTAATCAGAAGAATAACGGTGATTTCTAACCTTATTCCCTGAGGTATACTGTGCATACTCAGGGAGAATAATTATTCAGAGAGGCTAACATTGGTGGGTGGACAGCGAGACAATGCGCCTGTTAATCTTCAGCTCACAAATGTACTTAGCAGAGGCATTTGTTCTTTTATTTTTCCTAAAGTTCGTGGTACGAAGTTACCCTTACAAGAGACAAGTAAGAATCTTTGCCACTATCTTTGTATTCAAGAACCTAGGTTCGACACCAACTACCTACAGTGGACACGTTATGAAGTTCATCTAGACGCCTCTAGAGAAGAGTCCATATCACAAAGACCTGACAACGACCCATTGTAGTACTGAGTCAGTTGAGTTTTTTTTGTAACAGGCGCAAGCAACGGACAATAACCAACAGTCCCCAATTACGTCTCAGTGAAGACAATTTTTAAAACCCTCTAAAATCACTTTCATCCATATTTATTTAAATGTGTTAAAGATTAATTGATTATTAAATTTATTATATGTTATTTTACAAATTCATAGTTGATTCAGTTCTTATAGATAAGAGAGCGCATGTATGATCTAAAATCCTTAATACATATACAAATAGTTACAGCCATAGAGCCAAACATCACCCGTTTGTTACCGGGGCCCGAAAGGGGAGCAAAGAATAGTAATACTGTTCCCTGCCAAGCATGTCGTAGAAAACGACTAAGGGGGGTTGGGCATGGGGCCGGTTACCTCATCCTGTAACAAATTTAAACCATAAAAAACTTCAACAAACATGGACAAGTCAATTAAAGAAAATAAAACACAGCCATCCAAGACAGGGGAAGGTCCTCTCGCAGGGAGGCGTATGATGCAACACAGAGAAAGCCGAAAGGAGTCTGTGTTGCTGACTAACCTTCTTTCTTCTAGGAGAACTTGCAAATTTGGCCCCTGGAATGTTCGGACATTAAACGAACAAGGGAAAGTGGCACAAGTAGCAGCAGAGATGAGGGAATATAAAATCGAGGTTCTGGGACTGTGTGAAACAAAGTGGAAAGGGGTAGACAGGAAGAAACTCATCACAGGTGAATTGGTGCTGTCCTCAGGACATGAAGACGAAAGTTCACACCACGTGAAGGGGTAGCTCTTATGTTATCTAAAGAAGCACAGAAAGCACTCATTGAATGGGAAGCCGTTGGATCCAGAATAATAACAGCTTCTTTTAAAACAGCTAAAAAGAAAATAAATGTAAATGTCATCCAATGTTATGCACCAACTAATGACAAAGAAGAGTCTGTGAAAGAAGCATTTTATACTAGACTACAGGAAATTATGGAAAAAGTAAAAAGAAGAGACATCACAATTTTGATGGGCGACATGAATGCAAAGATAGGTACAGTCAACACCGGCTTTGAAGAAGTCATGGGAAAACAGGGGCTAGGAATAATGAATGAAAATGGGGAACTATTCTCAAACTTCTGTGCTTTAAATCAACTGGCTATAGGAGGAAGTATGTTTCCACATAAGAGAATACACAAGGCAACATGGATATCACCAGACCATAGAACAGAAATTCAGATTGATCATATATGCATAAACAAGAAGTTTAGATCATCATTGCAGGATGTAAAGGTATATAGAGGAGCAGATGTGGCATCAGACCACCACCTTCTGATAGCCAAAGTAAAAATGAAACTCAAGAGATATGCAGCAATGCAAAATTATAGACAACTATTTAATGTAGGACATCTAAAAAAACAAGAAACAAAAGACGAATTTGCGGTCACAATATCCAACAAATTCCAGGTGCACCATCAGCTGGAAGATGCAGAGAATACAGAAGACTATTGGCAGCAAATCAAAACTGTATGGAATGAGACATGTGAAGAAATACTGGGAAAAAGGGAACGACAACAAAAAGCATGGATAACAACAGAAACCATCAGTAAGATAAAAGACAGGAAAACAAGAAATCAGATTTAAACACAAGCAAAACCAGAAGTTCCAAAGCCAAGGCTCAAGAAGTGTACACAGAAGCAAACAAAGAAGTAAAAAGAAGTATCAAAAGAGACAGGAGGAAGTATATTGAGGAGTTGGCAAGAGAGGCAGAAGATGCTGCAGCCAAAGGGAATAAGAGAGAATTGTATAACAGCACAAAGAAGCTAACGGGGAAATACAAGCAAACAAGTTGCTTCATTAAAGACAAGAATGGAAAAATGCTCAGCAATATACAAGAGCAAATGAAGAGGTGGACAGAATATTTTGAGGACCTTCTCAATAGACCAGCTCCACAAAACCCCTCGGGCATCCAGCCAGCAGAAGAAGAGCTACAAATTAACGGTAAAAGACCAACGAAGGAAGAAATAAGGAAAGCCATAAAGCTTTTAAGAGATGGAAAAGCGTCTGGACCTGATGGCATTCCAGCAAAGGCCATCAAAGCAGATATCGACACGGCTACAGAGATGTTACTTTACTTGGTAAAGTCTGGGAAAAGGAAGAGATACCAGCAGAATGGAAGGAAGGATATCTGGTTAAGTTGCCTAAGAAGGGAAATTTACAAGAGTGCACAAATTATAGAGGAATAATGTTACTTTCAGTGCCAGGAAAAGTATTAAACAGGATTATCCTTGAAAGATTAAAAGAGTCCATAGACAAGAAACTGAGAGATGAACAAGCAGGTTTTCGACAAAACAGATCCTGTACACACCAGATAGCCACTTTGAGAATAATAGTTGAACAAAGTCTGGAATGGAATTCACCACTATACATCGGATTTGTGGACTACGAAAAGGCATTTGACAGTGTAGACAGAGAACCACTTTGGAAATTGATGAGGCATTATGGAGTTCCCCTGAAGATCATTAATTTAATAAAGAAAACATATGAAGACATGACATGCAGAGTTCTTCATGAAGGATAGCTTACAGAACCGTTTGGGATAAGAACAGGAGTGCGACAGGGATGCCTCTTGTCTCCATTTCTTTTCTTACTAGCAATAGACTGGGTTACGAGAACATCGACAACACACAACAGAGATGGAATCCAGTGGACTCTGACTAAGCAGTTGGATGATCTGGATTTTGCGGATGACTTAGCTCTTCTGTCCCATAACCGTAATCAGATGCAGGACAAATTGAAAACACTCGATGAGAGGTCACAGCAATTGGGTCTGAAAATACACAGGGAAAAGACGAAGATAATGAGAATAAATGCAGGTAATGAAAGCAGGGTTGAACTTGAAGAAGCACCAATACAAGATGTAGAATCGTACACATATCTTGGCAGCAATATAGAAAAAGTTGGAGGGACAGTCAGTGATATCAAAATAAGAATACAAAAAGCAAGAGGAGCTTTCATTGCATTGGGAAATATATGGAGATCAAGAGAAATCGGATCCAACACGAACATAAGAATCTTCAACTCAAATGTGAAGTCAGTCCTATTGTATGGCTCTGAGACATGGAGAACAACAAAGACAACTACAAAAAAGCTACATACTTTCATAAATGGGTGCTTGCGTAGAATAGTGGGATTAAAATGGTATGACAAGGTTACCAACGTGGAACTGATGACAAGAACTAGACAAGTGCCAGTGGAACAAGAGATGAGAAGAAGGCGATGGATAGGACACACACTGAGGAAACCTGTTGATAGCATTACAAGGCAGTCCTTGTTCTGGAACCCCCAGGGCAAAAGAAGCAGAGGTAGACCAAGAAGCACATGGAGAAGAGAGCTGGAAACAGAGGTGAAAATGATAAGGAGAACGTAGAAAGAACTTGAGATGATGGCACGTGACAGGAGGACTTGGCATGTGTTTGTTGAAGGCCTATGCTCCTTTGGGAGTGGAGGGTTATGAATAGAGCCAAACATACGTATAACAGGAATTTCGCTGGATTAAACCTGCTGGGGGCTCGAACAAGCCACACTATTGCTTAAAACTTCACAAAAGGTGCCGGATCAGATACTAGTTAATAGTTCTCTGCCCTATGCAGCATTGTTCTTGATTTCTGAATTATCTTGTAAGTACTCCCTTGAGATAGAAGCATCATTATCCTTCTATCTACAACTCTGCCAAGAGTAATCTTGTGCGAATGTAGACACCTTTGAAGACCAATTTTAGATACTCTTAAGTTTGGCCACTGGTGGACCACTACTGCAGAGCAAAGGGGAGGCAAATCCCGTGACACTGAGTGATTGAGACACCTTGCTTAAATAGCAAGATAAAGTCAGCAGGTGGCTTTTCCACGTGCAATAGATGTAATAGAACCAGACGTAAGGCCGAGGGGAAAGTTTCCCTTGGCGACCCTAGATTCAGGAAAAAGACGTAATATGAAGCAACGCTGGCAGTTCTACAAACGACAAAAGTTCGAGATTCTAGACGAGGGAGTCAAAAATAGAAAGGTAAAGGTTTTCCCCCGTGTCCACGGGTTCTCTGTAAATCAAAGAAAACAGGGAACTAGCCGTTCTCTACAAGAAAGGTAGAATAAAAGGACCTTTAGCTAGATGCCGCTGTCCACGTGCAGAGGGGTGGAATTTAGCCTGTCCAACGTAAGATTGACATGACCAATGCCAGAAATAGCGCTATTAGGAGCTATAAGACAGAAAAGTGGGTGTAGACAAAAATAGAGAACGAGACAGAGCAGACCACTCGGCTAAAAGTGACAGAATTTTAATTCAAATCACGACACATTTCATGACCCAGATGTATATTTTATGTCACCTATGTTAAACATTTGTTCAATTTTACATTTGTATGCGCACACGTACACATACATACATACATACACACACACACACAAGAATATTGCAATTGCCTCCTCGTACATATCATACCACGCAACTAATACGAGGTTTTGCGTGGTTTAGGAAAACCAAAAATTGCTACATAAACCACGGCTGTAAGAGAAAATGCATGCTGTGGGCAGACTTTCTGTGGGCCCGCTGCAATGTTTGTAACCAAGAGGCTACATAATTTCATAAATGGAGTTGACGTTAAATAGAAGGATTTAAATGGTGTGAACAGATGACCAGGTGTGAGAATTATGTTAAGAGTTAGACAAATGTCAGCAGAACAAGAGGTGAGAAAACATACTGGTGCTGGATAGGACTTATTTACATTAGTAAACCTGTTAATAGCAATAGCCCTTCAATTACCAGCTGCCATCAATTCTCAGCATCCTAACATGATACTGACAGCAGAAAATTAATTATTAACAATATCTGTAATAATTAATAATTAATTATTAACAATATCTGTACTCAGCAAGAGAGAGGTTGGTAAGAAAACGAAGATGGCTGTATACCGCTCAACCTATGTCCCAGTCTTGACATATGGATGCGAGTCATGGGCAATGACTACAACTCATAAAAGCCAGATCCAAACCTCAGAAATGAGGTATCTGAGGAAGGTGGTTGAAGTAACAAGAAGAGACATGGTACGCAACCAGACGATACGTCAAGGCCTAAAATGCCACCCCCTACAGACTCAAGTAGAACAGTCCCAACTAAGATGGTTTGGCCATGGCTGCAGAATGGGAGAAGATCGGCTACCACGACAAGCATGGGAAACAAAGAGCCAAGGATCCAGACCCCGAGGACGACCCAGAGTCCGCTGGGAGGACAACATTAGACAATCTTTGAAGGACCGAGGACTAGAATGGAACCAGGCCAGGAGGAAGACAGCCGATAGAATAGTCTGGCGCTCTCTCTTCCAAACCTCTACACCTCACGGTAGAAGGGGAACGACTAAGTAAGTAGTAAGTAAGTAACAATATCTGTAGATCACGCTTGTGTTATCTGAGCCAAATATAGACACATATAATGCTCAAGCGCAATAAGACACTAGTGTGAAACATTAGATCTGCAATTTCATTTGAGCGCAAAGTTTTTTATTTCATTTTTCTTAGCTCGCCAACATTACCCAAAGTAAGTAGTTGTCATAGTTTTCTTTTTCTTAACACAAAGTTATGCGTACTATCCCAAATATGTACTATCTGGCACACTTTCCACCAATAGTACAGCAGTCACACCCACCACCAACAGTAACATATGTCGCGCTTACCACCAACAATTTCATGTCTCGCACTTACCGTCAACAAAAACCTCTGTCACAAGTAACCCCCAGTAGAGTCATACGTCACACACCACAAGAAGTAATATGTCACACTTCCCACAAACAGTAAAATGTGTAACATTTACCTCCAGCAGTAAGAACTGTCACATTTACCGCCAATCAGCTGTTAAACGTACCGCCAACAGTAATGGCATAATTACCACCAGCAATAATATCTCTACACTTACCACTGTGATGAGGTGCTCCTATTCTTTCGTCGTCGTGTACCTTTTTCTTCATCGTTCTAATTAATTCTTCCCCCGTCTTTTCATCATTCTTTAACGTGATCGTTCATAATCACACCTTGTATTTAATTTTAAATCTTTCCCATCTTGGCGCCTTAATGAAACGTTATCTGTCATAACATCTTGCTTCATAAGATGCTATTATCATCGCTGGCAGTTGCAAAGTTAGCTATACGGGCGTTCGTTTGATAACACAATCTTCTGTTTAAATAAACGTATTTCCCCACTTTTGATACAGTAGAGTACCTAGCATTTGGCGTTTGAAGACAAAGAATTTTCCAGATTGAGCTGTCTGGAACAGATACCAGAGAATTGCCTTTCACAGATGGTCTGCCTCTGATGGCGACCATTCTTTTGTCTGGGCGACAAGAGATAAAGAGAACCGCAACGGCCAATGGTCCTAGTTTTGTCTACTGCATGGTCTTTCACTCTTGTTTCTCTTAAGGCACACTCTTCCACGATTACTATTTCTTTTAAAATTTGCCCCAGACTTTCCTTCTACGTCAGTCTACACAGGACCGCATCATTCTAGATGGGTAATAAGCTGTAACTCTTCATTCCTACATTCTTTTTTCAATAGTTCTTCGAAATGAAAGGCGTAGAGTATAGTTAGAACCAGACAAAGCCATTAATGCCTAAAGTGCCAACGAGACCAACATTCCACAGATACGTCCATCAGGGCTAAATTCAGTTTCACATGCAACTTATAACTTAACCCTCTATTGGGCCTTGTTGCCATTTGGCAACATACCGTTTAAAGTCATCTATTTCACTATCCGGCGTTCAAATTAATAATTTTTTTGTTTTATTATGTTCTAGAAACATTCCCAATTTTAAATTACCGGGTAACTCATTTGTCGGAGAAATACTTTTTTTTCACGCACTCTTTTGTCAAGGCATGGTAGCTGGTTTGCAAGATCGAATTGAGAGGTGAGTTTACTTCACATTATTTTTTAAAATTCCTTATGAAAACGGTGTATAAAAAATATGTTGAGTAACTTAAACCACTTATCTTTGTAACAAATGCTTTAATAGTTATAAATAAATAAAATAAGTTACTCTTATTTTACATTTTAGGTATGTTGCCATTTGGCAACAAAAGTCGATTAAGGAATAAAAACCACTTCATGTTGCCAATTGGCAACAGTTGCTTTTTACCTAATAAATGATATTTAATGTTGTATTTCTCTGTAATCAACAACATTAGTATTTTATTCTCATTATAATTGATTAAACTTCATCATTTAAAAAAAAGTTGTTATTTGCAATTTTGTGTATCCTAAAAAGGTCAATGTAAATAGTAGAATTACCAGTATAAATTACTAATAATATTGTAAATGAATAAAACATATTTACTTCATCTAGACTTGACTTTTAGAACTAAACTACACATGATAACCACTAAAATTGCCAGTAATCACAAAACATAATGTATCATCAGATGAGATTAAACAATTTTGTGATGAAAAACTTTTGAATTACAAAATGTATATGTTGTCATTTTTTTTAAATTTTTTTTTACAGTTAAACACAATGGATCCTCAAAAGTTTTACAGCCAAAAGACTACAATCTATAGACCAATACCTGAGGCTTCTAGCGATAGTGAGCTGTCAGACAGTGAGGCTGAAGACATCCTGGATAACACGTGGCAACCCGGCCCTTCCTCGGACACAACCGATTCAGGTTTGTTGAATTTAATTGATGTTTTTTTTTTAATGTGGCCACTTTATTTCAGACTGCAGTTGTAGCCTTGTCCATCAGTGTACAACCTATGTACAGTTTCAGCCTAGTCCATCAGGTACTAAATATCGGCTGACGGAGACTTACTTGTGGAACGCTTTATACCATAATGTGGATTAGAATAATTTTTATCATTATTACTATTATCAGAATAATAACATGTACACCAGTATACCAATAAATGATTGTTTATGCTGCCAGATAATTAATATCTTTGTTTTCTTTTTTTTCAGAATCATCTGCATCAGAGCTGGAGGACACAGATGTAACCTTTGATCGTCGTCGGATGCTATGGAGACACCGTGAAGCCTCAGATGTATCTTCTGAAGCTCCGCCCTTCTCTGGTGATTCGGCACACGTATCAGTTACCTCAGAACCAATAGAATACTTCCGCAGATTCATTGATGATGATACAATGGCACATATGGTCACTGAATCAAACAAGTACAGCATCCAGAAAAACATCATGAAGCCTCTCAGATTGAGCCAGCCAGAACTGGAACAGTTTTTTGGAATTGCGTTTATGATGAGTATTGTTAGAATGCCCAGTTGTAAATTGTACTGGGACTCTACAACGCGCTATGGACTTGTTGCTGATACTATGACGAACAAGAGGTTTAAAGAAATCAAAAGTAACATTCACTGCAATGACAACAACAAGCAGTAAGACAATGAAGGCGACAAATTGTTCAAATTAAGACCTTTAGTTGACGCTCTGAAAGTGAAATTCAATTCAATCAAACCAGCAGGAAGGCTGAGCATTGATGAGCAAGTTATCCCATTCAAAGGTCAATCATCTCTGCGTCAGTACAACCCAAAGAAACCCAAAAAGTGGGGCTATAAAGTCTTCGTTTGTTCAAGCATTTCTGGTTTGATTCATGATTTTGAAATTTACACTGGAAAAATTGACGTGTGTCCTGGCCAACCTGATTTAGGAGCATCAGCTAATATCGTGCTGAGACTTCTTCAACGTATCCCTAAAAATGTGTGGCATAAAGTATATTTTGACAACTGGTTTAATTCGCCAGCATTGCAGGCATGCCTCTGGAAACAAGGCATTGCATGTCTTGGCACTGTCCGCGCAAACCGGCTGAAAGGGTGTAATCTGTGTTCCGATAAGAAACTGAAAACGAAAGGAAGAGGGTCATCTGTTGTTTGTACTGCAGCAACAAACGGAGCCACATTGAAAGCTATCAAATGGTATGACAATAAAGCAGTCACACTGCTAAGCACCTATGCAGCAGTTGAACCAGAATGTGTAGTCAGAAGATGGGACAGAAAAGCCAAGAAGGAAATACATATTTCTTGCCCTGCAGCTGTGAAAGAATATAACATGTTCATGGGAGGGGTAGATTTGCTGGACTCCTTGCTGGCACTCTATCGTATACCTATTAGATCCAAGAAATGGTACCACAGAATATTGTTTCATTTCCTGGATGTTTCTGTGGTGCAAGCTTGGCTAACTTATTGTTCAGATGTGTGTAAGGATGGTATGGAAAAAAAGGACAGACTACCATTAGTTGATTTCAAGTTGCAGATTGCTTTGTGTCTCCTAAAAGCAGGAAAAAGTGAAAATAATAAAAGGGGAAGGCCATCAGGAAGCACTGAGACACAGCTGGTGGCTAAAAAGAAGAGAGGGCAAACAGCAAATGTACCTCCTTTTCATGTCAGAACTGACAATGTTGGCCACAGCCCCAATTCCGTCACCAACAAAGGGAGATGCAAACTTCCTGGATGCAAGGGGTACTCCAGAACTGTCTGTGAGAAGTGTAACCTACACTTGTGCCTCAATAAACATTCAAACTGTTTCAAAGTATTTCATGAAACATGAGTGTGGAGCTGTGATTGAGTCACGAGACAGAAGATTTTTTTTTTTTCAGTAACTATATGTTTCATTGTATGTGTGGCATTTTCTGTATAAATTACACTTAACTTCATGAAGTTTCACAAATTTTGTTGTCTGCTATTTACTGTTTAAATATTAAATGTAGGTAGGGAGTAAAAAAAGGTGAAATAGATGTTGTTAGACATAAAAACATAGTTAAAAGATATATGTTGCCAAATGGCAACAATAAATGTTCCCAACCTTAATGGTGATTTGTTGCCAATTGGCAACATACCCATAAAACACTAACTAAACATTTTTTTGCCCAAAATTAACCTTCACACCACTTTTCAGACATGGGACAGCCACAAAAACCACTCCAAGAATTTTTTTTCCAACTATTTCATAAATGGCCCAATAGAGGGTTAATACTTAAATTGCTATTTTATTGCTAGTTCACTGACATGTCATTACTATGTAATTATCCAGTGAATAAAATTCAGTAAAGAATAGTAACCTACTGTTACTGTAGTGAAGTACTCCGTGTGACCCCCCGCTCAAATTCCCCCATTCAACCTCTAGTAACGTAAATTTTCCGCCTATAACCAACTCCTACTATATTTGAAAATTGCCAAGAGCAAGGTCAAACGTCTGCTAAGAATTGGACAATACTTGATTTTTCTACTACCATAGTTTGAAAAAAGGGTACCCTTCCCCTAATCGTATACACACCCACCTTATTATTTAGTGGAGGTTGTAACTAAAAAAATAACTACAAAGTTTGAAATTATGCACCATTTGTCTAGCCTAACAGTCCACGATTGGCATAAGATTTGAATTTTCAAAAACCAAGCGTATTGAGTCCCATCCCCAACAACACGCAGCTCGCGATACCCTTCCCAATATATGTTTTTTTGACGAAAGCCAAAATAGTTGGCAGAAGAAAAGAAAAAAAAAACAACTTGTTACCTCGTCTTGAGAAAGGGAGAGGGGAAAAGGAGGGGGGATCAAAATGACAAGAATCAAGGCTAACTTTTGCGTTTGAAACTGAAACTAAAATCAAATTTGTGCAGAGAGGAGGGGGGAAAGAGAGAAACTTAGATACTTATAAAGAGGGTAAATAAAATGGATGTATTGAATGATATCGATAATATTGTGTATAAAAAGGCCATACTATTTCCTCTGATAGATTATCTTGCCTTATAGAAAAGTATGTTGTTCAGAATAAATATCGAGACAAATTACATAGATGAAAACGATGAAGAAGAGTTAGATGAAAACTAGATAGAAGGATAGAGGCCACAGGGCAGTTTAAGAATCACTTTTAAAAATTGAAATCGACCGACCCAATAATAACCGAGATATTGTAGAAAATAAAAACTGAGAACGGACTGACAAACACACTGGGGAACTGCTTAATTTTGAAAGTCTTCGAAAGTTACATTTTAGGGGACGCGTTTTTGAACAGTCAAATTTGCTTGACTCGTTTGATTGGTTAACGATGGTTTAGGAATAGGGGGATAAAACTAACGCGTTACCAGAATACGCTGCCACTTGAGAAAAATATTTCAACACTGTAGATTAAGATCAGACGCATAGCAGTTGTGACTAATGCCTTTGCGGTCTGGGCGACAGCGATCTGCACCTGTGCCAATGATTGCCAGTTAATCTTACCTTTGTGTGAAATATTTCATTGATTGCGGTAAGATAAATGATTTTATTGATATATTTTGTTAATATGTAGAGGCAAACCCAGATAAGGGGCCAAAAAATTTGTGTTGTACGACATTGCCATGGGAAAAGAATTACGACATCCCAGCAGGCATGCCTAAGCAGATTTATTGAGAAACGAAATTAAATTGTGTTTGAATATTGCCATAAATAAAACCATTACGACTGTAAGTCCAGAAAGCTACTGGCAGTCTGCTGCAGTGTCACAGTGTACAAATGAGCCCGAAAACATACTTAGAATGATTGCACAAAAGAATTAATAGGGTACAAGGAGACAACTGTATACCTATCTGATTGTATGGAAGAAAATCATTGTTTAAAGTGATAGGGGCGTTGCAGCTATCTGGAAGAAGAATGTAAACATAGTACAGAGTGGAGTCAAATAAATTAGGGGCTAGTGCAGATGTTTGCACATGAGCCTGACCACAAATGATGGTAAGTTTGAGTAATTGTGGAAATATTGTAGCCAGCAAATAAACGTAGGGGAACGTCCTTCTTTTTCAGGGTTATATTGCCTGTTACCAGTTGGTGGCAGGAGACCTTGTGAAGACAGGATTGGAGGAAGAGAAAGCCTCAACACATTTATATGCTGCATATTTTTGGCCTGAAGCAAGACCTTATGCTGCATTTATATTACCTACTGAAGCCTACGTCAATTAGAAACATCAGGTTAAGTTCCCTTACGTGGGCATTGAACACTCATTCAATAAAGAAACTTCCACTCGTGAACTTTCATATTTGTGGGTTTGTTGACAAAAATAGTCCTTCCCACCATTGCCTCTCACTTTTAGACAGTACTACATCAGTCTGTGTTATACACCTACAGTTACACTTGTTATTATCAAGATATGGATAAAGATTCCACCTTATTTATTTATTATATGTAAAATCAGTTCTTTTCATTTTAACCATTCCTGCCCCAAAAAGATTTGAGGGACAGGAAAATAAAATTGTAATATATTCTCTAAACTTAACACCAGTCTTTATTAAGTCAATTTCATTGTGTTACAGTTGTGTTTGTTTTATGCACTCATCACTATACTTACATTACCCTAGACATGTAGCCATATAAAACACATAACAATATCATAAAATATTTCCCGGAGTGAGATCTTAGAGAGGTAGCGGATAGGTACCCTGAGAATACATCATCATCAACAATTAGACTCAGGGACTTACATAGCTTGACCTCACTCCGAGTACACTTAGTTTGGTAACATCAATAACCTCTCCGGCACACTCGCCACAGTTACTGACAAAGACATACCCACAATAATATAAAGAAATGTCTCATATATTTGAGTACTTGCATTGATGTTCATAAATATGCCTTCATTTATTATACTTTTGATTGATGTTTATTGATTTGCGCCAACTGTTAACTCGAATTTTACTTCAGTAAACACTTTTTTTATAGTTGTTAACTTAAAATAAAGGTTAAGATTTATATAATTTGTGTCATTACGCCACGTCTCATATTATTTGTTCCTGTCCTAGCACATTAGGTGGAAGCATCGATCTATTGAGCTGATTTATTGATCTATCGATCTATTCATCTAGATTTTTTTTTTTCGTACGCCCGTTAATACTCGAGGCGAAATCTCAGGTTATTATTAATGTCTAACCTGACATTGATTTTACGTGAGTATCCCTTTTCTTGTACAGAGACAGGTGTCCCTCGCCATTCAGGCAGATACTCGCCGATTTCGGAGGTACCCATTAGAGCTGGGTCGGCTCAGGAGCCGCCAATCCCTGGTCGACGACACTCCTTCAAATGTCCTCGCCAGGTCTCGAGTTAATCCAGTCCAAATCCCGGTCGATGAAAAATCCTCAAATGCCGTCGCCTGGGTTTGATCCTGAATCACCCGGTCGCCAGAGCGGTGTTGTAACCACTACGCTAGCGCGGCTCCTATTCATCTAGATATATCATATTTGGTTCTGAGGTTCGTGACGAAGATTTAAACTTGCGCTATTCATGTCAACTTTTCTTAACGCTAGTAGAAGTTGCCTTCACTTTAGTCCTCTCTAATCTTACTATCAAGAAACACACTTTCATAAACGAGCTTAAACCTATTCTCAAAAGTATTTCAGGAGAAGATCACCAAACTATTGACACTTTCATTTAACTATAATCTTCTTTACTGACACGTCACAAAGTTGTTAATACCCATGTTTCGCAATGACAGTACAAAGGTGGTACAACTATTGTAACTTCAGTTGTTCTGTGTAGACGTTTCGATTTTCTGATGCCTAAAATTTAAGTGACCTGAAAGATAATGTTACTGCCTTGATGTCTACATTTAGCAATGTCGTAAATTTATTTTGAGAGAAAGAGTCTTAGAAACAGTGGTCCGGTTTAGAGTGGAGAATGGTGGTGAAAAGCTCAGTGATAGAAAATGTAGAGAGTAATTAGTTGCTTCACAGAGTGCTGGGGAGAGTAAAGACAGACTTATTTACGACAACTCGTTTCTCTCAATCTTCTCTTCAGACTCTCCTGGTCAAACAATTATTTGCCAGTTTCCAGACACACATCTGCGCTCACACCGATTTGGTGCTTCAAACACACGGACGCACGTGGATACAACTATATTAAACAAATAGGGGAAATGTTGGGCTTTGGGTATTTCCCACACAGTACTAAATAAGTTTATGATGTTTATTAACCTTAAAAAATCAAATCACAAACAAATATCAAGTGTGACATAAAATTATCATAAGTACAGAAAATGCAAATAACAAGGTAAGGGGGGGGGGGGTGAAGAAGATTGGTATCGACTAAGCCCTTCCCGCTTATTAGACAAAGATAAACCCAGTCCAAAGATAGATAATTATCAGGAACATAGGTAATGTAACCTAACAGTGAAGTTAATTACTCTGAAAGAGGGGTTACAAATCTTAGGTATGGGTGGTAGAAAAAATCCTGTTATTCCCAATTGTTCTTCCCTTTACTAAGCAAATGAAAAGGAAGGGGGGGGGGGGGTGAACAGCGTTAACAAAATATCCCAATTAAAGGAACAATGCAGGGTATACTGAAAATGTATTACCCGGTAGGCAAGTTAACAAATGGTTTTTCAAACAAATTAAAATCTCCTGTCATTCATGCACGCGCGTGAGGATCCACACTCATATACTCACACACTTACCGACTGCAGCATCAGACAATCCATAGAATTATATAAACAACAATTACACTCTTGACACGTGAAACTGTCTAGTACTTCAATGTCCCGCCCCAGATGTTGCGAGGTTTTGCTGATAGCAAATATTCCCACTTATCGCCGGACTTGAAGCCTAAGAGTTCTTGTGTTTTATTATATAAAGAAAGGAGTCTATGGGATGGCACTGACACAGTTCGACACAGGGGTGAAAATGAAGTGATGGTAAAATTCATTCAATGCGTGATGATAGCAACTGTCCGGTAAAGTTTTTAATCCAGTGAGGAAAAACTAGGCTCAGTCACAGTCAGGTAAATCGGTATTCCCTCACAGTAGAGCAGTAAATAAAATATCGCTACTGGCACTGTTCATCTTCCAGTTTATCTTACAGATTGTAATTTAATTTGATGGTTTCTTTTAAATATTCTTGGGTAGGCTTTCTTTCATGTAATTATGATAGCTAGACCGCATCGGACCGCCACAAGATTAAATTTAAAATGTTTCATCAATATGTCTGGAAGTATTAAGATGATTTCTTTATTGCTGGGATCGGAGGTTACGATCACTCTGTATGAAAGAAAAAAACATGTGATATACCGAAAAATCAAATAACATTCTAAAGCGCGACGAATTTCCCGTTAAGACTATAATATACCCTCGCGTATTTAATTATACATTTAAGAAGACACTGCGCGAGTTTAAATGGTTAAAACACACATCTATATATATGACTTAACTCAATTAGTTATAAATTCCTTCGCGACTTTTAAAAGTTAATTTAAGCATTTAAGCATCTATTATCTTTTGAAATAATATAATAGATATATCATTACATTTACAACTGGAACTATTGAGATGGTTTAATTTAATAGATTTAAATTAACACAAAATCAAGTGAAATATAATGAATGAACTAGACCACTGATCACTTTACAGTATTAAATTTTACCGTTTTGCACAGAATAGAATTCACTGCAAATATATATGAAAATCCAGGGGAAAATCTAACACGATTTCAAATATAGCTAGTGCTTTTGTCAAGGTCTGGCCAACGAGTGATACAATGCATTTCTTCATGGTCTGTATATATCTAAAATGGAATGTAAGATGAGTGGGACATGTTAAAATTTGACACCTTTTTAGATCTCATGAGACTTTCGGGGATCTGACCGCCAGACTAAAGAGAGATGCCGCCCCTGGTCTGACGTATCTCCGCTCGTTGCGTCCGCGTCGGCTTTCCCGTTCGCTCCCACTGCGATCGGTTCTGTGGTTAACACCGAGATGCGAAATACCGACAGGAAACTTGCGTCGCTCGTTTCAGGGACCACTACTGCCTTTATGATAGCGTGCCGCTAGTCTTTCCTGAGATCCCCCCCCCCCGTCTCTTTGATCGTGGTCGCTACTATCGTTTGATGCTGGCAACGCCCCTCACTGGGCAAGTTAATGAAAATAACTGCATATGATTACTCAAGAGATATTCGTTGGCGTGATTTAACCTCTCCTTAAATCAATGCGATGACCAGAATGAACGGTAGATAAACTGTCCACATATTAATCAGCAAACGTGTTGCCCATCTGCGTGGAACGGTTGCATAGCTAATGAGTCCAGGTGAAAAAATCCCGTTTGACGAAGAGTTACCACAATATTCGGGGGCACTGATGCTATACGAAGGGGTCGTTACGAAGGGTCGTACCATATCATCCAACACTTCAGGGGTACCGATGTTATGAGAGGGTTCTTACCTTCATCTAACAAATTCAGGGACGGATGAGTTGTCTGACACAATCGTCCCCTCTTTTGAGACATGAAAACCTCTTTTCATGTTTGATTTATGACAGTGAAGCTGCCCTGATCGGTAGCTTTTGGGTGATTGGTATCTTCAACTTCCTCCTCTTCCTCCGTAGTCCAGTTTCTACTCAGGAAATCAGCCCCGACATTCTGTCTTCCCGGAATGTATTCCACTTTGAAAGAATAAACGCTTAAAAGAAGGGCCCAACGCATGATCCTTGCGTTAATTTTCTTTATTGGCCCCAAGAAAGGCTAACGGAGCGTGGTCTGTTTGCACCGTGAAAGATGTACCATAGAGAAACTCATGATGGCGTCTGATACCGTCAATCAGAGCGGGGCATTCTCTTTCGAATACGCTGTAGTTCCGTTCAGCTTTATTTAATTTCCGACTGCCATAGGCAACTGGAAATAGCATGTTCGGGTTACTGTCATCGGCTTGAAGCAGTGTTGACCCGATGCCCTGACCTGACGCGTCGACCCGCAGTACAAAAGGTTTCTTGAGGTCAGGCAACCTCAAAATGGGGTATGCAGACAACTGTATTTTCAAAGTGTTGTACGCGTGTTCGCACTTTTGATCCAATATGACCTTATCAGGACAACCTTTCTTTGTGAGGTCCGTCAGAGGTGTCGTCAGTCCGTTGAAGTTCTGGATGTACTTCTGATAGTATGCACATAGTGATGGGAAGGAATGTACGTCTTTCTTCGTTCGGGGTCTTTTGGCTGCAGCTATTTTCTCCACGTTCTTCTGACCAGGCCAACAACAGCCGTGAGAAATAGTATGCCCCAGGAAGTCTAACTGTTCAAACCCGATGAGACACTTGCTAGGTCTGGCTGTGAGACCGGTTTCCTGTAGTCTCCTGAGGAGCATAGCATTCATTCATTCATTCATAACCCTCCACTTCCAAAGGAGCATAGGCCTTCAACAAACACATGCCAAGTCCTCCTGTCACGTGCCATCATCTCAAGTTCTTTCCATGTTCTCCTCATTATTTTCACCTCTGTTTCCAGCTCTCTTCTCCATGTGCTTCTTGGTCTACCTCTGCCTCTCTTGCCCTGGGGGTTCCAGAACAAGGACTGTCTTGTAATGCTATCAACAGGTTTCCTCAGTGTGTGTCCTATCCATCGCCATCGTCTTCTTCTCATCTCTTGTTCCACTGGCACTTGTCTAGTTCTTGTCATCAGTTCCACGTTGGTAACCTTGTCATACCATTTTAATCCCTCTATTCTACGCAAGCACCCATTTATGAAAGTCTGTAGCTTTTTGGTTGTTGTTTTTGTTGTTCTCCATGTCTCAGAGCCATACAATAGGACTGACTTCACATTTGAGTTGAAGATTCTTATTTTCGTGTTGGATCCTATTTCTCTTGATCTCCATATATTTCCCAATGCAATGAAAGCTCCTCTTGCCTTTTGTATTCTTATTTTGATATCGCTGTCTGTCCCTCCAACTTTGTCTATATTACTGCCAAGATATGTGTATTATTCTACATCTTGTATTGGTGTTTCTTCAAGTTCAACCCTGTTATCATTACCTGCATTTATTCTCATTATTTTTGTCTTTTCCCTGTGTATTTTCAGACCCAATTGCTGTGACCTCTCATCGAGTGTTTTCAATTTGTCCTGCATCTGGTCACGGTTATGGGACAGAAGAGCCAAGTCATCAGCAAAACCCAGATCATCCAACTGCTTAGTCAGAGTCCACTGGATTCCATTTCTGTTGTGTGTTGTCGATGATCTCATAACCCAGTCTATTGCTAGTAAGAAAAGAAATGGAGACAAGAGGCATCCCTGTCGCACTCCTGTTCTTATCCCAAACGGTTCTGTAAGCTGTCCTTCGTGAAGAACTCTGCATGTCATGTCTTCATATGTTTTCTTTATTAAATTAATGATCTTCAGGGGAATTCCATAATGCCTCATCAATTTCCAAAGTGATTCTCTGTCTACACTGTCAAATGCCTTTTCGTAGTCCACAAATCCGATGTATAGTGGGGAATTCCATTCCAGACTTTGTTCAACTATTATTCTCAAAGTGGCTATCTGGTCTGTACATGATCTGTTTTGTCGAAAACCTGCTTGTTCATCTCTCAGTTTCTTGTCTATGGACTCTTTTAATCTCTCAAGGATAATCCTGTTTAATACTTTTCCTGGCACTGATAGTAACATTATTCCTCTATAATTTGTGCACTCTTATAAATTTCCCTTCTTAGGCAACTTAACCAGATATCCTTCCTTCCATTCTGCTGGTATCTCTTCCTTTTCCCAGACTTTACCAAGTAATTTATATAACATCTCTGTAGCCGTGTTGATATCTGATTTGATGGCCTCTGCTGGAATGCCATCAGGTCCAGCTGCTTTTCCATCTCTTAAAAGCGTTATGGCTTTCTTTATTTTTTCCTTCGTTGGTATTTCACCATTAATTTGTAGCTCTTCTTCTGCTGGCTGGATGTCCGGCGGGTTTTGTGGAGCTGGTCTATTGAGGAGGTCCTCAAAATATTCTGTCCACCTCTTCATTTGCTCTTGTATATTGCTGAGCAGTTTCCCATTCTTGTCTTTTATGAGGCAACTTGTTTGCTTGTATTTCCCTGTTAGCTTCTTTGTGCTGTTATACAGTTCTCTCATATTTCCTTTGGCTGCAGCATCTTCTGCCTCTCTTGCCAACTCCTCAATACACTTCCTCTTGTCTCTTTTGATACTTCTTTTTACTTCTTTGTTTGCTTCTGTGTACACTTCTTGAGCCTTGGCTTTGGCACTTCTGGTTTTGCTTGTGTTTAAATCTGCTTTCTTGTTTTTTCTGTCTTTTATCTTATTGATGGTTTCTGTTGTTATCCATGCTTTTTGTTGTCGTTCCCTTTTCCCCAGTATTTCTTCACGTCTCATTCCATACCGTTTTGACCTGCTGCCAATAGTCTTCTGTATTCTCTACATCTTCCAGCTGTTGGAGCATTTGGAATTTGTTGGATACTGTGACCGCAAATTTGTCTCTTGTTTCTTGATTTCTTAGCTGATCTACATTAAACTGTTGTCTATAATTTTGCATTGTTGCATATCTCTTGAGTTTCATTTTTACTTTGGCCATCAGAAGATGGTGATCTGATGCCACATCTGCTCCTCTATATACCTTAACATCCTGCAATGATGATCTAAACTTCTTGTTTATGCATATATGATCAATCTGATTTTCTGTTCTATGGTCTGGTGATATCCATGTTGCCTTGTGTATTCTCTTATGTGGAAACATGCTTCCTCCTATAGCCAGTTGGTTTGAAGCACAGAAGTTTGCGAATATTTCCCCATTTTCATTCATTATTCCTAGCCCGTTTTTTCCCATGACTTCTTCAAATCCGGTGTTGACTGCACCTATCTTTGCATTCATGTCACCCATCAAAATTGTAATGTCTCTTCTTTTTACTTTATCCATAATTTCCTGTAGTTTATTATAAAATGATTCTTTCACAGACTCTTCTTTGTCATTAGTTGGTGCATAACATTGGATGACATTGACATGAATTTTCTTTTTAGCCGTTTTGAAAGTAGCTGTTATTATTCTGGGTCCAATAGCTTCCCATTCAATGAGTGCTTTCTGTGCTTCTTTAGATAACATAAGAGCTACCTGTTGGGTCGTTCATTCTAATGGTAAAGAACTTCATTACGCGAATGGTTGCAAAGGAACAAAAAATGTCAGAAAATGTTCTTCAAAACGAACTCCAACAAGTAGTGTTTAACTGGTCACTTACTGGCAGCACACAAGTCTGTGATGACTGTACATATATTTTATTTAACGTGACACATACGGAGTGGAACAAAACGATCATAGTTACAGGTGCAAAAGGGTCATACGTCAAAAATGTTGATAATTACTTTTCAAGTTCATGAAGATTCTCTAACAATTAAGTCCTCTTATTCAAGTGACTAAGGGTCACTTCCTCTACCATATCATATGTATTGCAGTCAAGTCCGTTGACCTTCTTTCAAGGACGTATCTTATGGCCAACGGATTCATTCTCAAGGAGCAATACTTCTTATCATACTTGTAACAATTCCAGACTTTTTCCATACGATACTTAGGTAGCATATATATATAAAATCCAAACAAAGTCATTCACGACAATACGACCAGGTTAGAGTTCTGTGTTGACTAACCTCTCTATATCCATGCCACGACTTTGGCATTGACGAAAATACGGCATATAAAAACATGTGAAGCATACAAATCAATTAACCTCGTTTACTCGTAGGTATCCTCCCTCTACGGTAATTCAAAAGGGCTAACGACTCCGTCTGTCCATTCTAGGAATGACATACTACGATGAATTCCCGCTAGACCAAAACTAGGAGCGGCCTGATACTTTAATTTAACTCAATAAACATTCGATGTGACATGGGGCGACACTTACTTGATACTTTCACTATTGGCTTCATCATGAATACCAGTAGATATCATTACAAAATAATGGCTTCTTCAAACTTGCCAGAAAAATCCAAGAAATATATATCGGACATAAACATGGTCCGAACTGCCCCGTTCAAAACATGACGTCAGAATTTCCTAACTAGGTTACCCGTGCGTCCAAAGCAACTCACACTGCATTGTGCACGTCAGTGCGTGAATCAATCGAACGCACAAATAATATAACTATTTTAAGACTGGTGCGTACATTTGGCAGGACCGAAGACTACCCCCTTTAGGTAATAAATGTACGTAACAGCTCCCTTATTACCTCCCCTTAAAAAAATTAATTCTATTAATTTTTTTGAACTTAGTACCCGAGAGAGGTGAGTCAAAACTACCACAAGATATATGAAATGCATAAAGTTATACCATATTAAGAAAAGAATATTAAACGAAATCAATATAACTAAATGATAGTATGCATTAAAGCACACATCCACACTCGACCTACTTTGGAACGATGTGGTAATATTCGAAGTAAAAACAAGTTGAAAATGAAAAATGAAAAAACCATAAAAAAAAGATGATAATAAAATTCAACTAAGTTTTCAAAAAAAAAATTTGAAACATATGATTTCAAAAATGAAAATGAACAGCAACACTGATGATGATCAATGACAAGAGAATCAATAAAACAGAAAAATTGAAAATACAATGTGCAAAAATGAAGCAATGCAAAATTAAACACTTTAAGAATCAACACCCTTAATGTTTTCTAACACTAGTACGGTTGACTAGTGATCTAACAGTGAGATATCATAACTAAGACCCGTGAATGCAGGTATTACGTGACAACTAAGAAAGTTAGTATGTGTGTGATCCATAATCAATTAAATAAATTAAATTGAATTATTCTAATTTATATATTTCTTAATTACTAACAAATAACCAGTTACTAATATATTCTAAGTAATTCCAATATCACTATCAATATGTCAATGTTCAGTTACAACTAGTTAGTAATCGACGAGACGATGTTCTCAATGTTCCATACACGATAAAATATATTCTCGAACACGATATGTAGTGTAATATGTTCCATAGGAATAACAAATGTATATGTGTCGCTCTTAACAATGTTTCCATACTAATAAAAAGTTACTGTAGTACCAATGTTCCCGTACTAATAAAATGTTACTTTAATACCACTGTTCCCGTTCTAATAAAACGTTACTATAGTATCAATGTTCCCGTACTAATAAAATGTTACTACACAAGAAGTAATGTTATAATCTATAAGTAAGTATATCCTGAAAGTTATACTTATACGAATACTTCAGTTATATAAACAGTCTTTATAGATGTACAATCAATGATAATGTACAAAGTTATTCATGTTATCGGTGAGGATGTTTCAACATCTGGAAGTGGTTTAGTTTCGACAAGTTCGCTTGGGCATCTCGACAAACAGTCTGCGAACACATTCTTCACTCCAGGAATAGCTCGTATTTCAAAATTGAATGGTTGAAGCGCTATAGCGTAACGCGCTGACTTCGATGATTTAACGTTCTTCGTGTTCAGTGCGGTAAGAGCTTTTTGGTCAGATTCCACCACAAAGTGTGAGCCGAGGAGGTAACGTTCCAGTTTTGTGATTGCCCATACTAATGCGAGGAGCTCTTTATCCAGAACGGAGTATTTGAGTTCGCTCTCCGTAAGTTTTCTGGACACGTACATCACCGGAAATAAGGTGCCGTTATATTCCTGCATCAAAACTGCAGCAATAGCGTAAGAAGATGCATCACTGCGAAGAATGAAAGTGAGATTTTTGTTAGGCAACCTCAAAAAAGGTTCATTTGAAAAAAATCGTTTTATATAGTCTAACGCCGTTTGGTGATCCTGCGACCACTTTATTACATTAGATGTGCCTTTCTTCAGTAGAGACGAAAAAGGTGCAGTTATAGTAGACAAATGAGGGATGAATTTTGAATAGAACTGTATTAGTCCTAAAAGAGATCTAACTTGTTTTTTTGTCTTAGGTGCCGAGATGTTTAAAATTTTAGAGACGTTACTGTCTTCTGTATACATGAAACCATGACCTATGCGGTGACCCAGAAATGAGATGTCATGAAAACCGACAAAAGCCTTTGAAGGTTTCGCTGTTAAGTTATAATCCCGTAAGGTAGAAAGTAAAGCTTTTAATCCATGAATATGTTCATCCCAAGAGTCACTGAAAAGACAGATGTCATCTATATAAGTAATGACATCGGGACGATGAGACAATATGCCGCGCATCATGCGTACAAAGGTAGCTGGCGCATTCATTAATCCGAATGGCATAAAATTCCATTGAAAAAGACCCCGTGGCGTCGAGAAAGCGGTGAATGGCTTTGCTTTAGGAGTGAGTGGCACTTGCCAATAGCCCTTTGAAAGGTCAAATTTCGAAAAGAATGTGGCATGAGATAATTTCTCCAATAAGTCGTCTAAAAGAGGTAACGGTTCCGCATCGAATTTTGTAACTTGTTTAATTTCCTGTAATCTACGCAAAGACGTATATTGTTGTCCTTCTTCCTAATGATTACCATAGAAGAAGAATATGGTGATGAAGATGGTTCAATTATATTTAATTGAAGCATCTCATCCAATTCCTTATCAACCTTATCACGAAAGTGTAAAGGGATAGGATATGGGCGAACTCGAATAGGCGTATCGTCAGTCAGAATAATGTCATGTTGGATGACTGACGTATGACCTGGGATGTCAGTGAGGACATCCTCATACGAGTGTAGAATATTAGAGACTTGCTGACGTTGATCAGCCGAAAGAGTAGATGAGATTGTAACATCATTCCATTTCTCAGTGGAATGGAGTGGTACAACTGGTATTGGTAGTTGTACATCATCGAAAGAAGATTCTTCTTCTTGGATGACTGACAAACTAGAATAGTGTTGAATAGGAGGTGTAGGATCGTCAGTTGCCTGGAACACTGACTGTAGATAATCAGGACGTGAGTAATACTCCTTCAACATGTTAATGTGGAAGGTTTTATGTTTACCATTAACATCAACGATGTAGTCGACATCGGATATTCTTGAGATGATCCTGAAAGGAACTCTCCAGGTAATTAAAAGACGATTGTTATGCGCAGGGAGTAATACAAAAGCTTCGTCACCAGGAATAAGCTGGCGAAGACGTCTATACTTGTTTGCAAATAGACGAGCTTTTTCTTTGGCTTGTTCGGATGATGCAGTAGCTAGTCTACAAGCATCTATGATTCTCTTTCTCAGAGAGATCACATACTCATAAGAGGATTGAGTTTCCTCTTCAATATTCTCGTCAACCAATAAGTCGTGGATTAACGACATCGGACCGCGTGGTTGCATGCCAAAAAACTAGCTGGAATGGAGAAAACCCCGTGGCTTGATTTTGTACTTCGCGATACGCGAACAGAGCAGCGGGTATGACCCGATCCCAGTCTTGGGGATGGTCTTGGGTCATCTTACCCAACAACTGCTTGAGTGTCCTATTGAGACGCTCAATTAACCCATTTGACATCGGATGATAAATAGAACTAAGAGATCTGTCTATACCTAATGTCTTCATAACTTGAGACATGGATTCAGAAATGAACTGAACCCCATGATCCGACAAGATTTTCCGTGGAAAACCAATGCGTGAGAAGATTAACATCAATGCCTCTGCTACACTGGCAGATGAAGTGTTCTTGAGAGGGATGGCCTCAGGCCAACGAGTGCACATATCAATGCACGTAAGAATATGCGTATGCCCTCTAGCAGATGGAAGCATCGGACCAATAATGTCTATAGCCATTTTATCAAATGGTCTAATCGGAATGTCCGCAGCTTGAATAGGAGCCGCATGAAATGGACCCCGTACCTTAACTTCCTGACATATCAAACAGGACCGACAATAGAGAGTGATGTCCCTATGGACGCCTGGCCAGTAGAATGCCGAAAGCACTCTGGATTTGGTACGCGAAAAACCCATATGGCCCGCAAATTGCGAGTCATGCGCATGTCGTAATATACGAGATCTCATAGAGGATGGGACTAAGATCTGATAACATAAGGATGAATCCTTTTCCCGTATTACTCTAACCAAAATCCCATTTTTAAGTATAAAGTCATGTCTAGATTTTGCAAGTTTGTTGCTGGTATTCTTTTTGTTCACATACTGAAAATTTTTTTTTAATGAATCATCATTCTTTTGCAATGTTGCAAACAACTCCCGTGAAATAGGAGCATCATCATCATCACAAGTGGTATGAACTGTAGGTTCAATAGGTGTATCATGCGACATATTAGTAGCTTGCGCTCTAGTCACTACTGCATTTGCAGTTTGAATATGTCGCTCTTCCCATTCAGCTATTTGCTGTGGTGTACACTCTTTAATACCATGTATGCGACCAAGTATTACATCACAAATTGGATTCGGAAGGAGACATGCCTGGATCTTTCCTGAAAAAAATAGTGTATTAAGGTCAATAATAGCAGTGGGAAATGTTTCAACGGTGCCACCAAAAGTCACACACTTGACAACCCTGCCCGTGGCACAACTTGGGTTGATCAGCGAAGTCCGGACGCCCACAGTACTACAACCTGAGTCAAATAGGAGAGAGCATGAAATGTTGTTGACAAATCCCTTGTTAAACTTAAGAGAGCCCTGTCCCTGGTGTACTGACGCAGCAGTGGCCGTACAGACTACAGGTAGACTAGGCAAGGTATGTCCGCAACGCAGCGTCGTGATCGCCTTAGGCTGGAAAAGAGTCGAGCATTCTGGACAGTCTTTCACCTGGGTACAATCAAGAGAACAAGACATAGCATTGTGAGTTTCAGCTACTTTACCCTGTTTAATGTTAGCCTGTGTATCACTTAAAGCGACATTAGAATGTCTACCCGTATTACTCGACGATCTATCTCTACGACGCGATCGATTTTGATTATTTGCATTAAAATTGCCATAATTGTCGTTTCTGCTTGAGTTAAAATTTGGATGAGTCCGATAATTTGTATAATTAAAGTTATGATGTTCTTTAAAATTTTTATTCCAAGAACCTTGTCTGTTTTGCGGACCCTGAGATCTTGATCTCCAGTTTTGTTTATTATAATGTCCTTGATTATTTTTAAAATTATTGTTACCAAAATCTCGCGATCTGTGAGCTTGGTTCCAAGAAACATTAAATGGAGCAGATTGTTGAAATTGCTTCCCTTTGTAAAAGTTATCATTGTTAAAATTGTAATTATTTCCCTTATTTACATACCTGTCAGCAGTAAAGGAACGATTTCGTGAAAAATTGTTTTGTTGTGCTGCCAAAGCAACAGGCAATTCATTCTTAATCTGTGCATTACTTAGATCCATGGTTGGGTGAGCAGTGCAGAAATTTTTTGCATGTTCTTCTAAGTCTTTCATAGATAAAGGTTTCCGTTCGTGTAAAAATGCGAGAAATGTAGGATTTACAGACGATAGTACTTTATCGCGCATCAGTAAATCGAAGAGACCTTCATACGACTTTTCAATTTTGGATAATTCGATCCATCTTTCTAGGGTTAGTCGTATTTGTGACAGAAAATCACTGAAATTTCTGCTTGATTGCGGTAGTAATGTACGAAATCTTAATCGGTATTCATCTTCTGTCATTTGAAATTTCTTCAGAAGTGCGGCTCTAAGAACATTATAATCATTCTTCTCATTAATACTGGTAGTATGATAAACTGCTAAAGCATCCCCAGTAAGTAACCTGGATAAATATGTGCAATACAGTGTTTTATCCACGTTATAAGACCTACAAGTGGCCTCAAATCTACCTAGGAAAAATATTACGTCATCCGATGGGGGATTAAATTTAGGTAATTTAAGGTGAATTTCCTTAAAATGATCATGTCTGGATGAAGTTTGGCTTTCAAAAGTTCTCTGAGAATTAGCTTCCTGAGTTAACCTAAGTCTCTCATATTCTGACTCTGCTAATTTTAGTTCATGCTGTCGTTTTTATCATTCTCTTCCATCTCAAGCTGAAGTCGTTTTGTATTTTGTTCAGCTATTAATCTTCTTTCTTCCATTTCCTTTTGTTTATTTTCCATTTCAATTTTAAGTCTTTCTTCAGCCTCCCTTTGCTTCTGTTCTGCCTCTCGCTGAAATCGTTTCTCTTCTAATTCAGCGGCTAATCTCATTTTTTTCTCATTCTCCTCCGCCTCAAATTTCAAATTTTGTAATCTTAAAGTTTCTAGCTTTCTCTGTTCTATTTCTTGAGCTTTCTTATATTCTGCAAGTGCAAATGCTTTTGCTTCATCAGGAGCCATCTGAAGAGCTTTTGCTTGCTTAATGAAATAATCTAGTGAATACATTATGCTTTATAAGTAGTCACAATACTCTTGATTTATAAAATGATAATTAATCAATGTAAATTAATTAACCTTGTTACTTTGCCAAGTGTACGTCGTTCCTGTCCTAGAACGGTATCTTTTGTTATCATATAGTTATGAAATATATCAATAATCAATATAGTAATTTATGTAATGAAATGTCATGAAAGCAACAACGTGAAAGACAATAGAAACATTACCGACAAGACACGATAATCAAAGACGAGTGAACACAATCGTAGAAATCAACAAAAATAGAAATGTGTAACTAAAATAGAATATCGTAAAAATTTACGATGACAACTACGATCAGATACTCAACAGGACAATTGACAACACAGTGTAAAAACATAGGTTTTGTAAAAAACTGAACGACAGGAAAGGTGAGACGGACGCATAATACAAACAAAATTCATCATAAAACTAAATACGAGTAAAAATAACTACCAAAAACAACAAGTAAACGTGACGAAACAGCTAAACAGATACTATCATAAGGAACAATTAGCGATCGGAACTTCGGCAAGGTTTCTAGCCTTGGACCGGAATTATCGCTCAATTGAAACTTACAAGTTGAGCCCTACAGAACGTCGGACGAAGAGCCCGAATTGGCTTCGAGATGGATCTCGTTCGTCAGATCAACCTCCCTACCTCCCACGACGAATGTACAACATATAACATATAACATGGAAAATGTAAAGATGGACATAACTATAGAAGGCACAGCTAAAAGTAATAAAATGTACAACGAAAGCACGTTATACTCATCTCGCGTGTGCCGGGAAAAAACAATGTGCCTCGTCTCCGTGGATGTACGTCTGAGGATAAAATACTTCGCTCTGCGTATATAACAACAGCTCGCACGTAATAATGACGAATAGGTGATCCCAAGGCAGTTAGTCACTGTAAAACTTGACGTGGAGGTTGATTGATGACCTTGAGCATTTGGTAACCGTAAGTTGATTCTGATTCATCATCACACTAGGTTCCAAGTTTGAGATGTTGTCGCCTTGAAAGTTCAAATCTTCTTTTCAACCGATACTTGGATTGAGTACGTTCCTGTGAAATTATTTATTTCCAGACCACACTGGCATACCATTTACTGTTGGGGTGTTCATTCTAATGGTAAAGAACTTCATTACGCGAATGGTTGCAAAGGAACAAAAAATGTCAGAAAATGTTCTTCAAAACGAACTCCAACAAGTAGTGTTTAACTGGTCACTTACTGGCAGCACACAAGTCTGTGATGACTGTACATATATTTTATTTAACGTGACACATACGGAGTGGAACAAGACGATCATAGTTACAGGTGCAAAAGGGTCATACGTCAAAAATGTTGATAATTACTTTTCAAGTTCATGAAGATTCTCTAACAATTAAGTCCTCTTATTCAAGTGACTAAGGGTCACTTCCTCTACCATATCATATGTATTGCAGTCAAGTCCGTTGACCTTCTTTCAAGGACGTATCTTATGGCCAACGGATTCATTCTCAAGGAGCAATACTTCTTATCATACTTGTAACAATTCCAGACTTTTTCCATACGATACTTAGGTAGCATATATATATAAAATCCAAACAAAGTCATCCACGACAATACGACCAGGTTAGAGTTCTGTGTTGACTAACCTCTCTATATCCATGCCACGACTTTGGCATTGACGAAAATACGGCACATAAAAACATGTGAAGCATACAAATCAATTAACTTCGTTTACTCGTAGGTATCCTCCCTCTACGGTAATTCAAAAGGGCTAACGACTCCGTCTGTCCATTCTAGGAATGACATACTACGATGAATTCCCGCTAGACCAAAACTAGGAGCGGCCTGATACTTTAATTTAACTCAATAAACATTCGATGTGACATGGGGCGACACTTACTTGATACTTCCACTATTGGCTTCATCATGAATACCAGTAGATATCATTACAAAATAATGGCTTCTTCAAACTTGCCAGAAAAATCCAAGAAATATATATCGGACATAAACATGGTCCGAACTGCCCCGTTCAAAACATGACGTCAGAATTTCCTAACTAGGTTACCCGTGCGTCCAAAGCAACTCACACTGCATTGTGCACGTCAGTGCGTGAATCAATCGAACGCACAAATAATATAACTATTTTAAGACTGGTGCGTACATTTGGCAGGACCGAAGACTACCCCCTTTAGGTAATAAATGTACGTAACACTACCCCTTCACTGTGGTGTGAACTTTTGTCTTCATGTCCTGAGGACAGCACCAATTCACCTGTGATGAGTTTCTTCCTGTCTACCCCCTTCCACTTTGTTTCACACATTCCTAGAACCTCGATTTTGTATTCCCTCATTTCTGCTGCTACTTGCGCCACTTTCCCTTGTTCGTTTATTGTCCGAACATTCCAGGTGCCAAATCTGGAAGTTCAGGAGCATAGCAACCGTAGCAATATGTTCTTCGTAGGTTTCCGATGCAATTAATATGTCATCCATGAAATTATGGATATGGGGACTTTGCAAGGGTTCTAGAAGCTTCCTCATCATCCTGGTGAACACTGCTGGTGCGTTATGCAATCCGAACGGCATCACGTTAAATGTGTAATGTCCTTCACTAGTGCTGAAAGCTAACAAAGGTTTAATTACCTCCTTGACTGGTATTTGATAATAACCTTTACTGAGGTCAATCTTGGAGAAAATCTTTGCTTTGCTGAGCTTGGTGAACAACTCAGGAACCGTTTAGAGAGGTTCGGGCTGGAATTCCGTAACAGCGTTTAGCAGCCGGTAATCTATACACAGCCGAACTTCCTTATTGGGCTTCTGCAACAGCACTACACTCGAACTGTAAGGAGTTGTAGACTCACTGATAATTTCTGCCTGACGCAGCTTGTCTATTTCTCCGCGAAGTGCATCAGCTTTAGCGTACGGGATGGGGTAAACTCTGGTTCGAACAGGGGTCTCGTTTGTTAATTTCATATAGAATTCAATGAGATTTGTTCGACCAGGTACATCCGTTAAGACTGCACTGTACTGTTTTAGTAGAGCCCTGGTTTCTGTTTGTTGTTCTGGTGAGAGATTGTCGCCGAACTTGACATCTTTAAAGGATTCTGTGGGTTGCAATGGGTACTCCATGCAACCATCTTCATCTTCCTCATTTTCCGTTGCTATGGCGACAGCCAGGAGATGCTCGGAGGATGGCACCGGTCTTTCCAAATATTTCTTTAGCAGATTTATGTGGAAGACCTTCTCCTTTCCTTTGATGGAGATCTTGTAATTGGTACGTGAGATCTTTTTAAGGACGGTAAACGGCCCTTGCCATCCGATGCGAAGTTTATTGCTTCCGGTTGGAAGTAGCAACAAAACTTTCTCCCCTGGTTGTAGTTCTCTCTCTTTTGCAGCTTTGTTGTATCTTTTAGCATGTTTAGCGCGGGCTTTCTTAAGATTGGTAGTAGCTAGATCCCATCCTAGCTTTAACCTTTCATTGAGCTCAGATACATACTTGCATTTCTTCATGGTCTGTATATATCTAAAATGGAATGTAAGATGAGTGGGACATGTTAAAATTTTACACCTTTTTAGATCTCATGAGACTTTCGGGGATCCCAGCAATTATATTTTACGACTGTCTCGTCGCCTTTTGGTCTGTCAGGGACCGAAGTAAGGCTTCTAGTGGCCCTTTTATAGGTCTGCCAAATAAAAGTGTAGCAGGCGGGAATCTCGTAGACGCTTGGGGAACCTCTCGGTAGGCGAATAAGGCAGCCGATATATAAAGGTCCCAGTCTTCCGGTTTCTCCTGACCCAGCTTACGTAACATGGTGGTGAGGCTGCCATTAAAACGTTCCACGAGCCCATGTCCGGTCGGATGGTAGGGACTTGTGTGGATATGTTTGGCCCTCAAGATCTTAAAGATCTCCTCCATTAACAGGCTACGGAATTGGGATCCATTGTCCGTCAAAACTTGTTGAGGGAATCCCAACCGTGTAAAGATTTGCACGAGGGCTTCTGCGACATGCTTGGAATCTATGCATGTTAGCGGTACAGCTTCGGTCCCCATTGTGCAAGTGTCGACTAAGGTCAGGATGAACCTGTTCCTTCTTTTGGTCCTTTCCAGGGGTCCGATGATGTCGACAGCAACCCGTTCAAATGAAGTCCCTACTATTGGCATTTGCCCCATGGGTACTGGGGGTGTCAAGTGCTTGGGTGCTACCCGTTGGCACTGGGCGCAGGATTTCACATACCTGATAATGTCAGAGTTCATTCCTGGCCACCAATAGTGGGTTTTTATTCGCTGAATAGTGGCGTTTTGTCCCATATGTCCGCTAAAGGGAAGAGAGTGCCCCATTTCTAAGATCTGGCTTCTGTACTGCGATGGTACTAGGAGCTGGTTATTCCCCGTGTCCGGGTTGCCCGTTCTACGATACAATACGCCATCCTTAGAAAAGATGTCTCCGTTGTGTCTGGGGTCCTTAGCCATGGGCAGTTTTCTAAAGCAGAGCTCCAGAGTAGGGTCCTTTTGTTGCGCCTCCTTCAGTTCATTCAGCAACAAATTTGGCGCAGGCTCCCTCTCCTTCTTGGTTTGCCCTCTTGTGGTTACCGCTGCCACAATCGGCTCCTTAGGTCTCCCAATAAACACGTATCTACATCCCAGGATAACTGGGTAGATCGGATCATCCATTATGGCCGCTTTAATAACACCTCTGACAAAATCAGAGTGTATTTCTACCAGTGCGATAGGAAGCGTCCTGGGTGCATCATTCCTGAAAACTCTACTAAGTTTGACGGTTTCCTCTGTCTCCTGACCTGGTTTGACTAGGTGCCTAGCGATAATACAACTAAAGCTTAGTCCAGTGTCGAAGAGACAAGTAGTTGAGGTACCATTCAAAATTACAGTTCCTCGCGTTGAGGGTCGGTCCCCATCAGGTTGAGAATCACTGACATTGACTCTACCTTTCGAGGCTGTATGCAAACATCCGATGCGGTTTGGACCGGTTTGTTTGCCCTGATCAGACGTTCCTGGTGTAGGGGTCTTCCCTTTTCCTTGACCTTGGTGGCCGCGCTGCCACGTAGGCTTGGTGGGTTTATCAGAATTATTATTTGGGGAAAATCGGGTTTTGTAGAATTTCGATTTGTCCTGGGGAGGTCTCTGGGTATTATTTTCTCGTTGGTTATAATTCTGAGAGGAATTAGAGGAATAGGATGACTGCTCTAGATTTTGTTTACGAGATGGCTCATCTGTGGGTTTACGTTTCGTGCTGGGAAGTTCGGCCATTGCATTGGTATAGCGTTCTGCCTTATTGAGGATGTCCTCAAGCCTGACTGCACCCTGTTCAGCCAAAAATCTACGGGTTTCGTTTGACAAAGTAGACTTTATCTGTTCCACAAGAACCAGTTCAAGTAGTCCCTCATATGTAAGAGGTAGGTCAGATAATTCAATGCACTTTGTCAAATAGCCCGTGAGACGTGAAGAAAACTGCGGGAAAGTTTCCGTGCTCTCTTTCCGGCTGTTTCTGAACATTTGTAGAAATTTTCGGGCGGTCATCTCAAACCGTTCTAGCAAGGCCTTCTTCAGCATGTCGTAATCATGTTGGTTGGTTCCCAGCTTTGTGTACACGTCATACGCATTACCTTTCAACGCAGTTGAGAGTTTAAGTGCCCAACGAGAACTCTCTAACCCATACATATTTGCAAGCCTCTCGAATTTCTCTAGGAAGGTGTCTATTTTTTCATTGGGGCTGGGAAAAGACTCTAAAGCAAAAGACATCGCCGTTAATTGGGCAGATTGAGTGCTGGAGAGATCCATTGACTGAGACTGGGGCGAAGACGGCTCTCCGTTATTCGAAGTAGAGGCGTCCCGACTCTCTAAAGCCTTAAGCGCCAGTTCATGCTGTCTTTCCCTGTCTCTCTCTCTCTCTCCATGCGAGCTTCTATCTCTGCCTCAATTTTCTTCTGCTCCAATTGACGATCGGCCACTTCTTTCTTCCTAGCTTCTGCCCTCTCTTCTGCTTCCTTCTTCTCTGCTCTATCCTGTGCTTCTTTCCTCTCTGCTCTCTTTTGCTCCGCGTCATACCTTTCAAGTTCCCTGTTGACAAACAGGTTCGCGGCTTCTCCTTCTAATCCTGAGTCCTTCGCCTCTCTCTCAAAATGGATCTTATCATAATTCTCTCTGCCATGCCAAAGAACTGGATGCTTCTAAGACTAGAGAATAGTAAGAAAAACCAAGGAGGGAAAAAACTCAAAGCCGCTACGAGAAAAAAACCACAAAGTATAAATTTACTTTTGGTACCTCCTACTCTGTAATGTGCAAACTTATCGCCGCTATTATTGTCACTTAAGACTCTTAACGCAAGCGACTATGCCACGTTAAAATGGTAAGTTACACTAGAAAAGAATCTACTTTTACTAACAGTAGAGAAAGATTTATATTAAACAATTTAAAAGGAAACAAAATTTTTTTCCCTAAAATTTAAATTCTCCGTCAACAAAACTCCGCCCCTGAAGTCAATTTATGAGAAGAGACGATGTTAACTAGACTTAAAAGTCAGAACAAGGCGTCTTTAGCTTAAGCTAAACTCTAGTAACTTCAAAAAACCTTTAGTGACTGTAAAAACAATCACGCAATCCCAGCAAATCCTAGAAAGAAAAAATTTAATTTTCTCTGCCAGAGGATAATTTAGCTAACCGAATTTATGATTATCCGTACTTTCTACTGCTGTGGAAAGAAAACAACCTGTAAATATGCTGTGTGGACAACCCAAATACAAAAAGGCGTTGTCTAGGGGTGTAATTAATTTTTTTATTTCCCTAAATCACAAAGACAGATCATTCACACTCTATCTAGTTAGACCCAGACTTAATCAGACTCAAAAATATCTTTATCCCGGCTATGCGATTGCCTCAAATGTAGCTCAAGATCCCAGGACCAGCCCACAAATATTGTCGTAAATTTAATTTGAGAGAACGAGTCTTAAAAATAGTGATCCGGTTTAGAGTGGAGAATGGTGGTGAAAAGCTCAGTGATAGAAAATGTAGAGAGTAATTAGTTGCTTCACAGAGTGCTGGGGAGAGTAAAGACAGACTTATTTACGACAACTCGTTTCTCTCAATCTTCTCTTTAGACTCTACTGGTCAAACAATTATTTGCCAGTTTCCAGACACACATCTGCGCTCACACCGATTTGGTGCTTCAAACACACGGACGCACGTGGATACAACTATATTAAACAAATAGGGGGAATGTTGGGCTTTGGGTATTTCCCACACAGTACTAAATAAGTTTATGATGTTTATTAACCTAAAAAATCAAATCACAAACAAATATCAAGTGTTACATAAAATTATCATAAGTACAGAAAATGCAAATAACAAGGTGAGGGGGAGGGGGGGGGGGGGAAGAAGATTGGTATCGACTAAGCCCTTCCCGCTTATTAGACAAAGATAAACCCAGTCCAAAGATAGATAATTATCAGCAACATAGGTAATGTAACCTAACAGTGAAGTTAATTACTCTGAAAGAGGGGTTACAAATCTTAGGTATGGGTGGTAGAAAAAATCCTGTTATTCCCAATTGTTCTTCCATTTACTAAGCAAATGAAAGGGGGGGGGGGTGAACAGCGTTAACAAAATATCCCAATTAAAGGAACAATGCAGGGTATACTGAAAATGTATTACCCGGTAGGCAAGTTAACAAATGGTTTTTCAAACAAATTAAAATCTCCTGTCATTCATGCACGCGCGTGAGGATCCACACTCATATACTCACACACTTACCGATTGCAGCATCAGACAATCCATAGAATTATATAAACAACAATTACACTCTTGACATGTGAAACTGTCTAGTACTTCAATGTCCCGCCCCAGATGTTGCGAGGTTTTGCTGATAGCAAATATTCCCACTTATCGCCGGACTTGAAGCCTAAGAGTTCTTGTGTTTTATTATATAAAGAAAGGAGTCTATGGGATGGCACTGACACAGTTCGACACAGGGGTGAAAATGAAGTGATGGTAAAATTCCTTCAATGCGTGATGATAGCAACTGTCCGGTAAAGTTTTTAATCCAGTGAGGAAAAACTAGGCTCAGTCACAGTCAGGTAAATCGGTATTCTCTCACAGTAGAGCAGTAAATAAAATATCGCTACTGGCACTGTTCATCTTCCAGGTTATCTTACAGATTGTAATTTAAATTTGATGATTTATTTAAATGTTCTTGGGTAGGCTTTCTTTCATGTAATTATGATAGCTAGGTTGCATCGGACCGCCACAAGATTAAATTTAAAAAATGTTTCATCAATATGTCTGGAAGTTTAAGAACCGAGTCTGAAACTCTCTGTATGATTTCTTTATGCTGGGATTGCAAAGGTGATCATTTTATAGAAAAAGATAGAAAACCCATGACAACATAATCATACCTAAAAAATCAAATAATATTCTAACGCGAGATAAATTTACCGTTAAGGCTATTATATACACTCGCGTATTTAATTATGTATTTAAGAAAACACGTCACGAGTCTAATAGTTAACATACACCTCTATATATATAGGACTTAACTAAATTTATTAATTATAAATTCCTTCGCGACTTTAAAAGTTACTTTAAGATTTAGGCATCTATTTTTTTTGGAAATATTATAATAGATATATCATTAAATTTACCACTGGAACTTTTGGGATGAGTTTAATTTAGTAGATTTAAATAAACACAAAATCCAGCAAAATAAAATGAAAGCACTAGACCACTGATCACTTTAACAAATATATTATACCGTGCACAGAAACAGAAATCACTCCAATGTAGCCACCAATTCAGATGGAAATCTAGCAGAATTTCTACTATAGCTAGTGAATTTTAAATCTCTGGCGACCGAATGATAACATGGCTTTCTACGTGGTCTGTCTATATCTAGCTGAAATGTAAGATGAGTGGGACATGAGAAAATTGACACCGTTTTAGATCTCAGGAGACTTTTGGGGATCTGACCGCCAGACTAAAGAGAGAAGCCGCCCCTGGTCTGACGTATCTCCGCTCGCTGCTTTCGCGTCGGCTTTCCCGTTCGCTCCCACTGCGATCCGTTTTGTGTTTAACACCGAGATGCGAAATACCGGCATGAAACTTGCGTCGCTCGTTTCAGGGACCACTACTGCCTTTGATAACGCCGATAGTCTTTCCTAAGATCCCTCAGTCTGTTTGATCGTGTGCCGCTACTATCTGTTTGATTCTGGCACCGCCCCCACTGGGCCAAGTTAATGAAAATACTGCATATGATTGCTCAAGAGATGTCCGTGGGCGTGATTTAATCTCTCCTTAAATCAATGCGATGACCAGAATGAACGGTAGATAAACTGTCCACATATTAATCAGCAAACGTGTTGCCCATCTGCGTGGAACGGTTGCATAGCTAATGAGTCCAGGTGAAAAAATCCCGTTTTACGAAGAGTTACCACAATATTCGGGGGCACTGATGCTATACGAAGGGGTCGTTACGAAGGGTCGTACCATATCATCCAACACTTCAGGGGTACCGATGTTATGAGAGGGTTCTTACCTTCATCTAACAAATTCAGGGACGGATGAGTTGTCTGTCACAAGCAACAACTGGTTATGCGAGTATGTCGTAAAATTTTAGCATTCCAGCAAAAATTAACCTCTGAAAAAAAGCAAACTCAAACAAGTATCAAATAATCTATGTAGGTATATTCTGTAGGGTATTTACTTATGATAACTCTCTAGATCGTTTTGAAGCAACATCTTCTGTGTGACCTGTGAACTCTCTATGTTTTCTCACTGCGCATTTAACCACACGTAGTTGTGCCTGTTAATGCTTTATTTATGACTGTGTGGTTTATTGTCTATCCTCATGACCTCAGTCCAGCCAGAAGGACCTCTACGGGGTCTAAAATCTAGTCTTTAAAATGCCAATGTAATTATTTTCTGTAAAGCAACCAGCCGAAGCCTCCCCATCACTGCAATTATCGAATACTCGACAAAACTCTTGCTAGGATGCGCATCGGTCAATTACAGATAGGCATGTTGCATGTTCTCAAACTATTAGACTTCCATCATTACCGCTGATCTTCTCGTGTGTCCCCCCCCCCCTTTTTTTTTCTTGTTTCCTTTTCTACATCGATCTCCTAGTTACTCTGAAAGGGGTGTTACATAAGTGAGAACTAATTTCCTCTGGTCATATTGATTTAATTTCTTACCCTTAAGTTCACAGTAGATTATATGCTTTCAATGAGTTCACGCTAAACGATCCTGCCATGTGTTATCCGTTCAACATCTTTCCTTGAGTTCTTCATCCGCTTAAATGCGGTCTCCTATTCCGTTGTGTGTGTGTGTGTGTGTGTGTGTGTGTGTGTGTGTGTGTGTGTGTGTGTGTGTGTGTGTGTGTGTGTGTGTGTGTGTGTGTGCGTGCGCGCGCGTGCGTGCGTGTGTGCGTGTGTGTGTGTGTGTGTGTGTGTGTGTGCTTGTTCAAAAATAATACCTTTGGTCTCCCTCCATTTATTTTACTTTGAAGATTCTAGAACAAGTACTTCCTTGTAATGCTGTCAGCTAGTTACCTCACAGTGTCTGTGTCCTATGTAACACCAACGTTTTTGTTATCACCTCTTTGTCCACTGGTATTTGTCTGGTCCTTTCTCTGGTTCTTGTCATCAGTTCTAGGTTGGTGATTTTGTCATACCATTTAAATGATTCTGAAATGCACATATATTTGGTTGGAGATTGTCTCCGTCGAAGTCAGGTTTTGTCTCACGTCCAATACTGTATCAGGTTTTCTTATTTTTATTCTACGCCCCTGGTTCCAAATCTGTGTCCGTGCGGCACCCCTTGCAAAAAGAAGTTAGACTAAAGCCCCCTAGGCGTACCAAAAGTACGGGTTTCCCGTATTTAGGAACTTGAACATTTTCCATATGCGCATTAAAATATAATTTTTTAATTATTTTTACTTTTATGATGAAAAATACCCCGTTCAAACTCTGATGGGTTATTAGTAGGATATATATTGTTTTCAATTATAAAAAAATCCAGTATATGCAAATACTGTGTCGGAATTCATAAATTACTACTACTAATTTACTCATCCGAAAACAACTACATTTTAATGCCTCTGATATGTGATACTTTGTGCGGCTTCAAGGCAAGTTGGCAAATGTTTTCGTGAGTTACACCTCTATAATTACGTTGTGCAAATGCCGATTGCATTTTGTTATTTCTGGTTTCAGACGTAAAGAAGTTTGATAATGTTTATGAGTACGTTTAAGCTCAAGAGGCGTTGTTGCGACGTGCAGCTCACAAAGTGAAACTCCAAAGATCTGACCACAATAACATAATCACGGCCATATCTTATTATTTTTAAAGCTTTTAAAAAAGGTCGAGCTGTATAAAAATATTTTTGCTTCGGGTCTGTGACTTCGAAAATGATATTTGATAGTGACGATGATGTACGTATATATATGGCCACTAATATATAAAGGGGGAGAAAAAAAACACGAAGGGGAAGAATAACATGGCAATAGCCTCTAAGAAGAAAGTTTATTGATCTCTCTTAACAGGATCCGGGTCGCCGGGTTCGAGTTCTGTAAGTTTCGGCTGTTATTTGGAAGATTATGGTAAAATGTTACTGGAAGAACAGAAAGTTCTGCTCTACTGTGAAAGAACTGGAATATATACATACTATTTTTTTATAACTGTAGATCTTGTCATCCAAATAGCAAAGAATAATTCACTACGCTCTATCAAACATGACGTAATAGTGAGTAAGGAGAGATGTGATCACAGCGAGAAAACTCCCGATTTGAAACAAATCCTTGGGACCCAAGACGCGTCAACAGTGAGAAATGCAGTTAGCGACCCATAGCTAGACTGCTTGCGTCAGGGTCAGCGAACCAGAGCTGACCAAGACCCTACTCCACCTCCAAGTGGTGGTCCTGGAAACAGGCTGCATCACTGCAGTCTGGCTGAGTGAGTAGGGATCGAAGAGGGAAGGCTAACCCGGTCCCAAAAATGCCGTGCTGAAGTCGGATGTGTCGGCCGAAAGGCGCAAATATCGCAGCTTCGCTGTAAACGGACACAACGCAACCAACGTCCTTTTCAGGACGAACAAAGAAAAAGAAGAAGAAGAAACAAATCCTACGGAAGGCACCACTATATAGCACGTGAAATGATTTAGCGTAAAACAGAATAACCTAAATAGTAGCCCTGTAGTCCTTTTAAGGAGAGAAAAGCAGAACAACATTTTTATGATCAGTTCTGCCCCTTTAGATAAGGTTACTGCCGCTTACAGTGCCTGAGGCTCGGGTTTTTGAAAAAAATAATTGTGCTTCATGCGATCTTTCGTAAGCAGTCACCAAAGAAAGTAACTAGCCACATCTGATGTGTCCTCGCATACATCTTAGTCATGTAAAACAAAGAGCGGATGTTACTTATAAAAATTCAGATATACTCAAAATCACGGTAGGTCAATATCAGGTTCAAATATCAGGCCAACCATCTCCTGCTGCTATCTTACATGCTGTCATTTACAAACAACGAAGATGGTAGAGAAATAGAAGTAAATATCAAAAGGCTATCAGTTGCCGTCCAATAAATGACCATACGGCTCAGGCAACTTTATATCTCAAAGAAGAAAAATCGATGTGTTGCAAATGTTAGACCTTCATACCAACTATTTATTTCACTACAAAAGTGGAAGATCACAACATGCGAGAGGAAATGTCTGGGGGAAAATTTGCAAAAATCACAATTAAAAGGCAGAAAAGAATAAACAGTGGAGAAAAAAAAATGGTATGGACACCTCGTAAACGTATACACAACAGCTACCAGCACAAGCGTTTAGCAGAAAAATGGTTGCCTCATTAAGATGTCTGCATTCATTAGCGAACAACGCACAGATCAATAATAATAGACATAGTCTATGTTGAGGCAATAAAGCTATTATTAAAAAGTAAGTATTTTAAATTCGTAGCCTGAATTCTCGTGCAGCGCGGACAAGCACTAATCGCTGAAAGGGACGAATTGCTTAACTAGCAGGAAGAATTCATGAAACGGGCTTGTCCTGAAAAATGATTTACATGCCCGCCAAGCCTGACGATCTAGATTTTGCCGACGGTTTTGTCCCAGAAGCGTAACCAGATGCGAGACAAAATAAAAATACGTGATGGAAGTCGCAACCAGTGGGTCGGAAAACAACAGAAAAAGTCAAGGATAAAACGAATAAATGCAAGAAACGATAACACGCTTGCAATTGAAGAAACATTTATACAGGATATAGGATCATATTATTATTATTACTAGCAATAACCCGTCAAATTTGACAGGTTTTTAATTATAGTGTGTTGTTTCTGTTACATGTATTACAGACAGTACTATCACTACTGTGGTCATTTCATTGCAGGCGACCGACATTAGATATTTGTAGTGACAATTATATGGGTGTATTAAATATGAAGACAAGGAGTAACCTTCCTAAATGACATGTGGAGGAGTGATAATGATCTAATGGACCGTAAATTTACTAAATAACTAACATTTCTTTTATGACAACATGTCTCGTAATTGTTCGTGCATCTTTTAAAATTTTGCCCTGAAAAGCCATGGTCGACTTACTGCCTCTGAGAACAACGTTTGAAGTTTGACGAAAGTCCAGTTCATGTACTGTTTATCAATTGTGTTGTTGGCTTCTTTCCATAATCAAACTGTTCATGCACACCGTCATTTGCGCACTTTTCTATTTTCGGGAGAGTGCATATAAGTGAAAAAATACAATTATTGTTTAACTTTCAACCACAGATGCACCCCTTAGCTGTGGTTGAAAGTTAATGTACTCTCTCGAAAATAGAAAAGTGCGCAAATGACCGTGTGCATGATGTGACCGACCGACCGACGTACTTACGGCGGGAATTATGGTATTGGATTATTATTCTTATTATATATATATATATATATATATATATATATATATATATATATATATATATATATATATATATATATATATATATATATATATATATATATATATATATATATATATATATATATAAATCTTGGTAGTAATATAAATAGACAGACAGACTGTTGCAGTAATATCAAAATAAGGATACAAAATGCAAGAGGATGTTTCATTGCACCGGAGAATATATGAAAATCAAAAGAAATCAATTTCAACATAAAAATAAGAATCTTCACCTGACATGTCAAGTCATTCCTATTGTATGGATCAGAAACATGGAGAAAAACAAAAACATCAACCAAGAAGTTAGAGACTTTCATAAATGGCTGCTTGAGTAGAATAGAAGAACTGAAATCATACTAAAACGTCATCACTGTTGAAATTATGACAACGTTCAGACAAATATCAATGGAAGCAATAGATGAGAGTGATATATATTACATAAACTGAGGAAACATGTTGATAGCATTACAATACAGTCATAAAACATGTTGATAGCATTACAATACAGTCATAAAACATGTTGATAGCATTGCAATAAAGTCATAAAACATGTTGATAGCATTACAATACAGTCATAAAACGTGTTGATAGCATTACTTGACTGCCTTTCTCTGGAACTCCCAGACCTAAAAACACAGAAAGAAGAGAACTGGGGACAAATGAAAAATGGAAAGAATTAGAGCTGACGGAACGTGACTGGAGGACTTGAGCTGACGGAACGTGACTGGAGGACTTGGAATGCTGTTTTGTTTAGGCTTATGCCCCTTGAATTGCTAAAGGATAATAAATAAATGAAGGTTGAAGGTCATGTACATGATGTAATTATGAAGTTGTGACCTACAGATCTAGATCTGGCTAAATCGGACAAGTGGACGTCCCAGAGACAGGCGAAATAACACGTCAAAGACATGTGAAAAGACAATATGACACTGGTCAAACAACACGTGTCGCGCATGAAGGAACATTGCATCTCTCCACGCGTTTCAGTCAATGTGGACGGGGAAAGTAAGATACAGTTGACATTAAAAAATCCGGCAACCTCCGGACCTGAGGAGTGCCGGATTTTTGAAAATGCCGGATTTTTTATGTTATATATGCTGTATATATTTAACAGAAAATGACTACCTGTACAGTCCTTTAAAGAAAGAAAATTAAAAACTAAATGAAAAGCAAATGAAATTTTAATGTTCATCAACTAAATAAAACAGTTCTACAGAATTTTATACAGCAGCAAATAAATGATAAAATGAGAAGGAATGAGCAGGAATGCCTGTTAACACGTGCAAGCAAGACCCAACTGCTCCATCAAAACATAAACGGCTCCAGAACACAGTGGCGCGCCAACGCGGTAAATTTAAAAATGCGCTCCGAAATCCATGCCGGAAATCTGAAGGAACCGGATTATCGATGGCCGGATTTTTGAATGTCAACTGTACGTATCAAGTATTTACTAACAAATTATTGCTTAAGCTTGACGGATTAAATACACGTGCTTAAGAGACAACTAAAAACTTGTCGTACTGTGGTGTGCCGCCCCAGCGATAATTAATTGTACAATAAAGATAGCTGTATAAAAATAAATAAGGGAATAATAATAATAATAATAAATTCTTTAAGCGCCAAACACGGCGCATAAGGCAGAAACCAGTGCTCTCCAGGTTGTTCGTTGTGACGCCACTCCTCTTAGCTCTTGCACATTATTTAGGCCCAACGTTCTTCCTTCTCTTATTATTGTTCTTCTGAGTGTTTCTTTTGGTCTTCCTTTTTTCCGCTTACCCTCAGGAACCCAAGTGAGCGCCTGTAGTGGTATTCTGTTGTTTTGCATTCGTAGGACATGACCGATATATGACCATCGTCTTTTCCTTATATAGTCGGAGACATATTTCTGCCTAGAGTCTTCTCTTATTTGTCGATTAGTCTTGAATTCTTTCCAACTGATGTTCATGAGTTTTCTAAGACATTTGTTCTCGAATGTATTCAGCTTGTTCTCCAATGATTTTGTTATTTTCCAACTCTCACAGCCGTATGTTAACACTGAGATAACATTTGAATTAAACAGACGAAGCTTGGTATGTATATTCAATGATCGTAATTTCCAAATGTTAGATAATCTATTGAAGGCGCTAGCTGCCAAAGCAATTCTAGTATGGATTTCTCTTGTTGTGTCACCATCCTGAGTCATTTTACTGCCTAAATAATTGAAACTTTCAACTTTCTGTAGTTTTTCCCCGTTCAAGATGATATCAAAGGTCTCGTTAGAAAAGTTCATAGCTTTAGTTTTAGAGGCATTTATTTGGAGACCAATTTTAACCGAGAGATGACACAAATTATTTATTGCTTCTTGGGATTGTCTTGGTGTTGAACTTAAGAATGCTACATCATCTGCGAAATCCAGGTCCCCCAGGAATTTTCCATTTGTCCATTTTATACCCAATTGTTCATTGTGGGTATAGTTTCTCATAACCCAATCAATAGCTATTCCAAAAAGGGAATAACAAATGAGTAAATAATTTGGCAAAACTAGCTGTTCTTAGTGTGTCTGAAGCGGATAAATCAACATTACTATTTTTAGACCGTCACCTTTGTCTATTCTGTTTCTATATTAATTAAGTATCACGTTACCCATGTTTCACTATGTTTTTCCTCTTGTTCTTCAAATACTCATTCATCCATCATTCAGTCATTACTCTTCGACTCCACGTAAAGCATTGATCTTCAACAAATTCATGCTACATCTTCTTGTGCTGAGCAATATGCACAAGGCATTTCAATATTGTCTTTACCCCTTTCATGTGGGTCTCCAATTCCTTTCTTCGTGGGTTTTTTTCTGTCTCCCTCCATTTCTAATACCATGTGGATGCCGGAACAAGGGCTGTATTGTAATGCTACCAGCCCGATTACTCAAAGTGTGTCTTATCTAACGACAACGTATTTTCCCATCTCTTGTTCTACTAGTATTTGTCTGGTTCTGTCTATCAGTTTGACATTGGTGATCTTGTCAATATTAGTTCCCTTTATTTTATTCGGCACTAGCAGCCATTTATGAAAGTCTGTATCTTTCTGGCTTTCTATATTGTTGCTCTCCACGCTTTCATAGCCACACTGCCTTAACACTGGAGTTATAAATTCTTACTGTGTTGTGTTGAACCTGATTATTTGTCATGTCTATACAGTTCGGAATACTATAGCAGCTCGTATTTATTTGAACTACTAGCACGGACACCCGGGTTTCAACGTACCATTACTATCAAGAGATACCTTTCTTGCTCCGAGCTTTCTCCATAACTTTTGTGCGAACTGGCCAGATAGAGGATCTCCAAAATGATGTGCTATCATGTTTGTGGAAAGGTTAATTGTCTTGAAATGGCGCCACAAAGAAAACTTAAGGCAAGCTTGGATCTCATGTGCTTTTGTTCCCTTGTAATGACTGGTATAGTTTGCCGAAAGTCACCAGAAAACACAACAGCTACTCCTCCCATTGAAGCATTACGGTTCCATATTTCTTGAAATGTTCTGCCTATTGTCTCTAAAGCACTCTTATGAGCCATAATGCACTCGTCCCAAACAATCAAGTGACGCTTGTAAAGAACTTGAGCAGTTCCAGAAGTCTTGCTAGTGTTGCCAACAGGGGCATCACTGGTGGTCAGGTCCAATAGAAGTTTGAAGGTAGAATGAGCTGTTCCACCACCAGGAGTAACGTAGCAGCAATGCATGAGGAATCAACAGCTAGAGCTATTCTTTTCTGTTGGCGCACTTCTAGCAAGTAAAGGGTTTGTAACAAATGTTTTTAACTGTAACAACAGGAGCATCTAGAAACAGTATTTATCCTGTATGGAAGCGAGCTCGATCAATGATGATGGAATAGACTGCTACCTGCCTGATTGCATCAGCCTGTTGTCTAGTTTGTCTCTTCTCTGTTCTGAAGTCTCCTGCTGCTATTGTGCTGCCTACCTGGCTGCATGAACATGTTGTCTAGTTTGACTTTTTTCTGGGGTCTCCTGGAGTCATTGTGCTGCCTGTCTAGCTGCAATAGCCATTTGCCTGGTTTACCTTTCTTCTGGTGTCCACTGCTGTCTTAGTGCTGCCTTCCAGGCTACTGCCAGCCTGTTGTTTAGCTTGTCTTTCTGGCGTATCTTACTGAGTACCTGCCTATCTGCTGATTTGTTCTTGAAGTCTTTGATGGCGTTGTTCTTTTGCCTCTGCTGTCCTGACTTCCTATTGGCACCTATCATCAGGCAACTTTCCAAAAGTAGATTGACTCTTCGGAGGCATGATGACTGAATTACATGTTTTGTTGTCACTGCAGATGTGTCCTTCTCGAGTGACAAGAAGCAAATGAGGAAGAGCAGAGGATTCTGATCCATTTTGTACCATTGCACCACATAACAAATGTTCTAGGCAGATCTAGTACCGCATTCTAGACCACACTGTAGCTTTCATAAATAAGACCTGTAGTACAACCAGACAGGTACGTAGACAACTAACTTTCACAAATATGTACAAGATAAAGTTATATATTAATACACTTTGTTTTATAAATGAATTGCACTTTTAAAAAGTAACTACATTAGAATTATTGAATAAAATATTAATGCTGCAAAAATGTTTTTAGACTGTAAACAGTTCTAAACCATTCGCCTTATAACTTTTAACGGTATTTGTAAAGTAAAGAAAATTGTTGTTTCTAGCTACATTCATTTATTAGTGTTGTTATAGTCTGTTATGTCCCTTGGTAAAGACGAACAGTTTGCGTCCCTTTGCTCAATCACATGCCTATGGCCAGCCATGGTCGTTCATTAAGCAAAATAAACCTTGGTTCTAATTTGGGCCACCAGGGGCATCACTTTAGCAACTTTAAACCACACCATTAAATTCCTCGGATAAAGTCACGCCTGTTAAGACTCCTTTGGGACCCTCTAGATAGTTCCCCTTAATTTATATAGCGGAAAAACAGACAGACACATTTTCAAAAATCTATATTAGATTCATTTTTTTAAGTTATTAACTATGATATCCTTGTGATAAGGGTGGATTTGAGCTGAAATGATAATGGTGCGCCAGGAAACATGCCAGGTACGTTAGCTCCGTTATAAGATTGACGACCACTTGCCACCCCTATCGACACCTGGTATTAAAGTGCAAGATGTAGGTGTCTTCTCTGATTTAGAATGTTTCTGTGTGTGTTGCAGTAGAACAGTTCACAGGGTACACCACAGGCAACATGACGTGTAGAGTCATAGAACTGGTAACTTCGCTTTAGTTTTATACCATTTATTGCACGCCACAAAACAGTCATGATATATATGTCATCATCAGCACAGTATAACGAATGCAGCATTCAAAATCATCTTAACTGATAGTCATGTAGGATTCAATACTCCATAGTTGTATGGTAAACAGATATCATAAAGTTCTGGTTCGTGAAGCTTTATAAAAAATATATATAACTTCTGCAACAGTGTCAGCTGCAGATCTTCAATGATCATAGACAATAATAATTATTCCCTTCCTGATGCTAGCAGATCAGATGTATACAATAAGTCCGTTTACTGTCTGCACGTGAATAGCATACATGGATTACAGGTCAGCTCGACCTTTATAACCTTCCTAAGTCTAACCATCTGACTTGGACGTGATCTCTGATATAACGAATCCTGGAACACAGACAATAGTCTTGTTGGTCTAGAGCGACCCATATATATATAACTAGTTCAGGTATAAAGATACCGGTGACTTAATCCTAGTCAAAGTACCTCTCCATTTTGAATCACACAGGCGAGCAAAAAGGCGACAAAATGACGAACCTCTAGATGATAGCATAAAGTTCGATACAAGAGGAATTACCTTATTTCGGAAAATCAACCATGAACATATGCCTCCAGGCAGGCTTGAATAATACTGGGAAATAGTCTAGTTAGCTAACTAACTCACAAAGACAATGTATTTCCCTCAGAAAATCACAAGACGCAGGTCGCGTCTGCTCGCTACTTAGACCATTTCTAAACTGCCCGAGCTGGGCGGAACAACAAACGAAAACCAAGTCGAGACATGCGCAGAGCGACAATCTCTGAGTCGCCGTTCACAATAAGACGATACTAAGAACATTCGAGATAAAAGTCTTATACAGTCGCGCCTTTTATGGTCATGAACAGAAGCGTTAAGAAAGGTTTCAGGCATCTACAACAGTTGACTGATACTACCAAATAAGGAGATATGGTCACGCTTCGTTCAAGAAATTATAGACCGAACGTGTCTCTATACAAGAGAAGGCAAACTCCTAAAAAATTGTAGTCTCGATAACTCGGATTATGTCCCTTTGACTGTAAAAAACATAATACACACTTCAGTCAAAAAATGATCATACATACGAAAAATGATCATACAAAGGCTTTGAAAAAAGTAATTATTTGTGCGTAACATTACCGCACCCTCCCGGGAAAAAAAAAATGAAACATTTTTTTTTAAAATCCTGGAGCCAGAAAAATCTAGGCTCCTAACGCACGTATGATGCGCGGATATATACCTAACAAATTAGCTCAACGCATGGAGCGACACTGAGATCATATCTCAGATCCTTAGAGAAAAAATTTATCTAAGTATACGCTTATATATTCCAGGAAGGTGCCACCAACACACGCCACAATGATGGCAACATCATAATGAAAATCAAATTATTCTCATACCAATATATGAAATTAAATATATTATTATGATATCATATAATGTGTTGCAAATAGCGGTGTAATTTACTAATATCCCGCACTATTTTATTACATTATATAAAGCAACGGTAATTAATAAGTAATACATGTGTTGATCTTCGTTGACATAAAACATTCAATAGAAGAAGATGTGGACATCATCCGCTCCCAATCTAGGACAGGACTTGATATCCTCAAAGTTCCACAATGGACACAATCTCGCATCTTCAATGATGTGCTGCGAAAATATCAATAACACAAATCTTAAAGACAACTGGTAAATCTCTTAATACAATTATGCAAATATATTGTTTAAATGTGGCCGAGTGATCTTTTGGCCCGTATATCACTAACTAAGCCTTCTTAGATAATTACATGGTACAATGTTATAAATTCCCCTCAAAAAAGTGAGAAAAAAATCTACTAACATGTCATTATAACATTGGACTGTATATCAGGAAATATATATATATGACAGAAGAATCATGTGGAATCGTGTGGGCATCTGGACAGAATGTCTGCCATCACATTATCCGAACCACGGATAGCTCGAACCGAGAAATGAAATGGTTGAAGAGCTATGGCATAACGAGTGGACCTCGAGCTCTTCAAGTTTTTGCTCTGAATAGCAGTAAGCGCTTTCTGGTCGGTTTCCACAATGAAATGTGCGCCTAGAAGAAATCTTTGTAACTTCAGAATAGACCATACCATAGCCAATAACTCACGGTCTAAAACCGAGTAATTCTTTTCTGCAGCATTTAATTTCCTAGAGATATACATCACCGGATGCAGAGTATCAGAATACTCCTGCATTAGTGCTGCCCCAATCCCAGTTGACGAGGCGTCACTTCGAAGAACAAAAGTCTTCTCAATAGTAGGTAACCTAAGAATAGGTGGAGATGAAAATAGGGCTTTAACCTGGTCCAATGAGGATTGACATTCTTTAGACCAGCGGATCAGATTAGGCGACCCTTTCTTCAATAAAGTAGAAAGCGGTGCCTTAATGGAGGACAAATTCGTAATGAATCGTCCGTAGAATTGGATCAAACCTAGTAGACTCCTTACTTGTTTCTTCGTCTTAGGGACCGAAATGTTAAGTATTTTTGAAACATTGTGGTCCTCTGTCTTTAAAAGACCACGACCAACACGATGACCTAGGAAAGAAATCTCACTAAATCCTATAAAGGCTTTAGAGGGTTTTGCAGTCAAGTTATACTCGCGAAGAGTGGACAGTAATTCGTATAAACCCAAATAGTGATCTTCCCAGGAATCACTGAATAGACAGATATCATCTAGGTATGCTATGACATCTGTACGATATGCGAGAATTCGCCGCATCATGCGTACGAATGTAGCAGGGGCGTTCATAAGACCAAAAGGCATGAAATTCCATTGGAATAAACCCCTGGGTGTAGAAAAAGCTGTAAAAGGTTTGGCACGTTCGGTTAGAGGAACTTGCCAATAACCTTTAGACAAATCTAGTTTGGTAAAGAATCTAGAATTAGAAAGTTTATTGAGTAGTTCTTCTAATGAAGGCATAGGTTCAGCATCGAACTTCGTAACTTGGTTCAATTTGCGATAATCTACGCAAATGCGAATGTTATTATCCTTCTTTCGAACAATAACCATAGACGAAGAGTATGCTGAAGTGGATGGTTCAATGATTTCCAAACGTATCATTTCATCCAATTCTTTTTCGACTTGAGACTGGAAATGGATAGGTATTGGATAAGGTCTGACTCTGATAGGATTATGATCAGTTAGCACAATGTCATGTTCAATGACATGTGTGTGTCCCGGGATGTCTGTAAGAACATCCTGAAATGTTGCAAACATCGAAGAAACTTGTCGATGTTCCTCAGCGGAAAGATTTGGAGAAACGGTCACGTTTTTCCAAGATTCCGTAGAATAAAGTGGGACCATAGAAAGAGGAAGATTGACATCAGAAAAAGTAGTTTCCTCATCCTGTATAACTGACAGCGATGAGTACTGACCATGAGGTACTTGAGAATTGTCCGTTGCCTGGAAAATAGGCTGCAAATAGTCAGGTCTTTCATAAAATTCCGTGAGCATATTTATGTGGAAAGTTTTATGCTTTCCATCAATATCGACAACATAGTCGACATCAGAAATTTTGGAGACTATTGCATATGGACCTTTCCATGCAATTAGAAGTCTGTTCTCCCTTGAAGGAAGTAGAACGAGAGCTTTGTCACCTGGACAAAGTTGTCGTAGACATCTATTCTTATTTGCAAACTGCCTTGCCTTTTCTTTAGCAAATTCGGAAGACGAAGTTGCTAGTTTGCATGCCTCGATGATCTTTTGCCTAAGAGCAATGACGTACTCATAAGAAGATTGAGTTTCATCGCTAATATTATCGGCAGTGATTAGATCGTGAAGTTAAGACATAGGGCCGCGCGGTTGCGCGCCAAAGACAAGTTCAAAAGGGGAAAACCCCGTATGTTCATTGGGGACCTCTCTATACGCAAAGAGAGCCGCGGGTAAGACCCTGTCCCAATCCTGAGGATGATCCTCAGTTATTTTACCAAGTAAAGTTTTCAGAGTCCTATTTAAACGTTCGACTAACTGTTGGTGTCGTTTTCATAGTGATGAATTGAAACGCGAATGGTTACAACGGAATAAATGTCAACAATGTTTTTTCAAACGAAAACCAACAAGTATCCTGAATTGGGTGAACTGGTCAAGTATTGGCAGCACACAAGTCGTTGGTAACTTTACATAGATTTTATTCACCAGGACACGAAGTGGACAAGACGGACATCGTCACAGGCGCAAAGATCACACGACAACATATTAATTATTGCTGCTAAAGTTCCTGAAGATTCTCTTCTAGTAAAGACCTCTGTCCATAGACTAAGGATTACAAAACTGTTACCGTATAATATCCTTCTCAGTCACGACCGTTGACCTTCTTTCAAGGACGTCTATCATGGTAACGTATTCATACTCTGGGATGAAATCTTCCATATTACATTTGTTAAAATTCCCAGACGTTCATCCTACATAGCGTTGTACATCATATAATTTCACACAAAGTCATATACGATAATCCTATCAGTTAAAGGCTTTCAGTTGGCTAACCTCTCTTTACATCCGTGCCACGACTTTGGCATTGAAGCATGTACGGCATTTAAAACATGTGCATAAGGTAAACAATATAACTTCTTCTACTCGTAGGAATTCTCCGTCTACGATCCAAATCTTAAAGGCAAGCGACTCTGTAGATCCATTCTAGGAATGATAAAATTCCCGCTAGATTAGTAGTAGAGCGGCCTTTTTATGCAGCATTAAAATAAGAAGTGGGCGATAACTTACGTGACATTACTGCGATTGGCTTCGACCTGAAGACCAATACAAATCACAATAATAAATGGCTTCCTTCAACATGCCATTGGATACACAATATAAAATTACAATCATGGACACAAGCCAGTTCCATGTTTCCACTTCAAAAACCTGACGTCACAAACTACCCAACTAGGTTACACGTGCGTTCCAAAGCAACACTCACTGCTTTGTGCACGTCAGTGCGTGAATCAATCGAACGCACAAATAATATAACTATCTCAAGACTGGTGCGTACATTTGGCAGGACCGAAGACTACCCCCTTAGGTAATAAATGTACGTAACACTAACCCATTAGACATTGGGTGATAGATACTGCTAAGAGACCTTTTAATGTGTAGCATAGACATTACCTGTGACATAGTGTCTGATATAAGTTGAGTGCCATGGTCTGACAATATTTCTCCGGGAAAACCCAAGCGAGAAAATATCAGCCAAAGAGCGTCTGCGATGTCAGCAGTTGAGATGCTCTTGAGAGGTATTGCCTCTGGCCAACGTGTGCACATATCGACACATGTAAGGATAAATTGATGTCCTCTAGCCGACTTAATTCTAAAAGGACCGATAATATCTATTGCCATTTTTTTGAAAAGGGCGAATAGGAATGTCAGCAGCCTGGATAGGCGCAGCATGTCGTGGTCCTTTAGATTTGACCTCCTGACATACTTTGCAAGAGCGACAGTACATTCGTATGTCCTTGCTCACAAATGGCCAAAAGAAAGCCGCAAGAACTCTCGACTTTGTACGGGAAAAACCCATATGTCCAGCACATTGCGAGTCATGAGCATGTTGCAATATTTGCAATCTCATGCTCTTGGGCACAAGAATTTGTGAATGAGTGGACGTAGTCGAGTCTTGTACCATACGTACAAGTACGCCGTTCTTCATAGAAATCCAAGATTTTCTATTAGTATTTTGATTAGGATCACCTTTTTTTGCTAGAATGAAGAATTTTTGTAAAGAAGGATCTTCTTCTTGCAATTTGATAAATGAGTCACGTGTAATAGTCAAGTGACTATCTTGGTCATTTACTTCATCATTATTAGTTAATGAAGTTTGAGGTGGATCCAGAGCATGTGCTCTTGTGACCACCGCATTGGTAGCTTCAATGTTTTGCTCTTCCCAAACAGCAATCTGCTGTGGGGTACATTCCCTAACTCCGTGAATACGACCAATAATAAGGTCCGCAATAGGGTTTAGAAGTAGACACGCGTGGACCTCTCCCGTGAAGAAAGGAGTAGCAATGTGTATTATAGCAGTAGGATACTTTTCCAACGTGCCACCAAATGTGACACATTTGATGACCTTTCCTGTAGCACAGGATGGATCTACAAGAGATTGCCTAACCCCGACAGTAGTACATCCAGAATCAAACAACACTGAGACTGGATTACTATTTACAAGCCCCTTATGTAATATAAGAGAACCTCTCCCATCATGAGCAACATTAGCAGGAAGAGCGGGCAAAGGATGACCACAGCTTAAAGTACTAACGGTCTTTGGGTCAAATAAAGTACTGCATTGGATACATTTATTTGCTCTACCAAAATCAAAAGATGAGCATCCGATAGCATTATGGTCTTTATTATCATTAACCTGTTTATCTACTCCCTGAGATCTTTCTTGTTGAACAGAGTTTGTCTGTTGATATTTTTTTTTCTCTTATGTTGCGATCTACCGCGACCATTATTGCCTCTGCAATTATCATTAAAGTCCCTACTGTAATTTTTATCCTGGTTTGAGTTCCAGTTTCCATAACTGTCATTACCATCTCTATACTGTTGAGAACATCTATTATCCTGGTATTGAGGTCTCTGAGAAAAATATTTTCCTCTATACCGATTACCTTTGTGAAAATTTCTAAAGTTAACCGGAGTAGAATAACGTGTAGTATTAGGATGTCTCCAGTTCTGGGAAGAAGAATCACCCTGGAATTGATTACTATGATTCTGGGCATAATTACGGTTACTCTTTTTATTGAAATTTTGCTGGCTACCCTGAAATTTACGCATACAATTTGGGCCATAAGGTGCTGCCGAAGCAACTGGCAGACCTTCTTTTACTTTAGAGTTGCTAATGGTTATGTGGGGATGCGCAGTGACATACTGGCTACAGTATTCTTCCATTTCTTTTATGTTTTTAGGCTTACGCTCATGAAGAAAAGAAAGAAAAGCTTCATTAACAGAAGACATAACCTTGTCTGTAAGTAGTAAGTCCATAAGAGCTTCAAATGTACTCTCTGTTTTAGACAACTCAACCCATCGTAAAAAAGTAAGACGGATGCCTGAGATGAATTCAGAGAATTCAACTCCAGTTTCTGGTAACATGTTTTTAAATTTAAGACGATATCCGTCCTCGTTAAGTTGGTACTTCTTTAACAATGCTGCCCTGACAACCTCATAGTTGTTCTTGTCAGGCACAACTACCATACCCAACAAAGTCAAAGCATCACCTCTAAGTATCTTGGACAGATGATAAACATATAATGTTTTATCTATATTATGCACCTTACATGCACTTTCAAATCTATCTAGATAAAATGTTATATCATCAATTGAAGCATTGAATGCTGGTAAATTAAGCTTGAAATCAACAGCATTAGACTTATTAGCAGATGATATCTTATTAGCATCATTAGCATTACTAGATAACGTCAACTTCTCTAACTCCAAAGCTAAGAGTTTTTCTTCATGCTCCATTTTTGCTTTTCTCTCATCAGCTTCTCTTTGTAACCTTCTTTCTTCAGCCTCAGCCTGTAACTTTCTTTCTTCAGCCTCAGCCTGTAACTTTCTTTCTAATCTTTTATTTTCAGCCTCTATTTCAAGTCTCTTATTTTCAGCTTCTTTTTCAAGTCTCTTATTTTCAGCTTCTCTTTTTTGTTTTTCCATTTCCATTTGTAATCTTTTCTCATCTACCTGCATCTGCAGTTTTAAATTTTCAGCATCTATTCTCTTTTGTTCAGTTTGTTCTTTCATTTTCTTTTCTTCCGACTTCAATGCCTTGGCATATTGAACAGTCGCAAATTCTTCTAATTTATCACCTGTCTTCCCAAGGGATTTACCCTGCTCAATAAAGTACTCAAATGTAGACATGATGTCTAAAATGTGAGTACAGAACCTGAAATAATTAATTATCTTATTTCAATCTTAATAGCAACAAGACTTAATAAAGTGCTTGTATAATCAATATGTTTACTCCAATCTCTGTGGGCAACAAGACTTGACACCAACTTATATTATCAAATGTATAATAATATCACAAGTCACCTCTTAATTATCAGTGCACTACACAAATCAGTGCATAACCATCAGTTACTTATCATAACTGCACTACAATAGTGCATAAGCAAAAAACCACCAGTTAGTTATGATAAGTGCACTATAGACCAATAGTGCATGAGCATATATGTAACAATAGTGAAAGCTAACTATGCAAGAACTATGCAAACAACAACAAGACAATGTAAACAATAACAAAGGTCACCAACAATGTAAACAATAACAAAGATCAAAGTCAAATGTAAACAACAACAAAGATCAAAGTCAATGTAAACAAAAACAAAGATCAGAGTCAATGTAAACAATAACAAAGATCAAACAATATGAAAACATTCGCATAAGTCAAATAAATAAACAGCGAAACTAAAAAGAAATGTGATGACAAAATGCGAAGATATGACAAACAAATGACGCTACAGTGTATACACAAAAATATACGTAAAGAACTGAATAATAGAAAAGGGGAGACCTACAAATACAAACAATCGAAATCGAAACTAAAAAACAGAAAGAAAGAGAGAAAAGAAAAGGAAAAAAAAATATACAAGAAACAAAAATAAAGCACAACTCGTCACAACTAAACAGATATAGCAACGATTGTCGCTAGCAAATTTCACTGTAGGAAATTCGCATAGTCCCTAACGAAAACGCTAACAGTAGAACCTCTGTGACGTGGTATCTTCCACTGAAAGACACCGCCCAACCGAGAAAACCCGCTGAATATAAACATATAAATATACAAATACAAATAACATATAACATATAAACATGTAAATAGTGTGAAAATGTGATAGACAGAAGGCTCAGTTAGAACATAAGGGCACAGTTCACAAACAAAACAGGCCACTTAACTTCTATATGTCCCAAACGTCAGCACGGTGCAGAACAGGATGTCGTCAGCATTCTGAGGATAAAGATCCAACGTTGATTAACATCTGCTCCCATAGACAGCCATGACGAGGGAAATGAGCTTCTGACAGGAAACAGCTTCTGAACTTGACCTTCTGAATTCTACAAATTGACTTGAGCACTTGACCTGAATCTGCAACAGTACCTCTGAGACCGGAACAGTTGATACGGCACTTGTCCTTCTTCTTAACAGATCAGGAAATCCATTCGCTCGGTACTTGTCCTTCTAGTTGTAGACAAACTTCAATACTGCCGAGCAGCGCCGGGTAGTTTCAAAATATCAACAACTGTCAGTAATGCCGCGTCTTTCAAAAAAATTTCATCAAAGGTGATGAATAGAAACTGCAACGTTGTCTTGTAGTCTGCTGATGATGTCTGGGTTTGTTGACCCCCTTGATAGCTGGTATCAGAGTAAACCAACATATGGCCACCAAAAATGATAATGGTGTGCCAAAATGCCCGGTTAAACCAACGACTGGCCACCAAAAATGATAATGGTGCGCCAGGAAACATGCCAGGTACGTTAGCTCCGTTATAAGATTGACGACCACTTGCCACCCCTATCGACACCTGGTATTAAAGTGCAAGATGTAGGTGTCTTCTCTGATTTAGAATGTTTCTGTGTGTGTTGCAGTAGAACAGTTCACAGGGTACACCACAGGCAACATGACGTGTAGAGTCATAGAACTGGTAACTTCGCTTTAGTTTTATACCATTTATTGCACGCCACAAAACAGTCATGATATATATGTCATCATCAGCACAGTATAACGAATGCAGCATTCAAAATCATCTTAACTGATAGTCATGTAGGATTCAATACTCCATAGTTGTATGGTAAACAGATATCATAAAGTTCTGGTTCGTGAAGCTTTATAAAAAATATATATAACTTCTGCAACAGTGTCAGCTGCAGATCTTCAATGATCATAGACAATAATAATTATTCCCTTCCTGATGCTAGCAGATCAGATGTATACAATAAGTCCGTTTACTGTCTGCACGTGAATAGCATACATGGATTACAGGTCAGCTCGACCTTTATAACCTTCCTAAGTCTAACCATCTGACTTGGACGTGATCTCTGATATAACGAATCCTGGAACACAGACAATAGTCTTGTTGGTCTAGAGCGACCCATATATATATAACTAGTTCAGGTATAAAGATACCGGTGACTTAATCCTAGTCAAAGTACCTCTCCATTTTGAATCACACAGGCGAGCAAAAAGGCGACAAAATGACGAACCTCTAGATGATAGCATAAAGTTCGATACAAGAGGAATTACCTTATTTCGGAAAATCAACCATGAACATATGCCTCCAGGCAGGCTTGAATAATACTGGGAAATAGTCTAGTTAGCTAACTAACTCACAAAGACAATGTATTTCCCTCAGAAAATCACAAGACGCAGGTCGCGTCTGCTCGCTACTTAGACCATTTCTAAACTGCCCGAGCTGGGCGGAACAACAAACGAAAACCAAGTCGAGACATGCGCAGAGCGACAATCTCTGAGTCGCCGTTCACAATAAGACGATACTAAGAACATTCGAGATAAAAGTCTTATACAGTCGCGCCTTTTATGGTCATGAACAGAAGCGTTAAGAAAGGTTTCAGGCATCTACAACAGTTGACTGATACTACCAAATAAGGAGATATGGTCACGCTTCGTTCAAGAAATTATAGACCGAACGTGTCTCTATACAAGAGAAGGCAAACTCCTAAAAAATTGTAGTCTCGATAACTCGGATTATGTCCCTTTGACTGTAAAAAACATAATACACACTTCAGTCAAAAAATGATCATACATACGAAAAATGATCATACAAAGGCTTTGAAAAAAGTAATTATTTGTGCGTAACACCTTGCCTGTTACTTCATCTTGCTGTATTTTCCTACCACGATCTATTTATCTTGTCAGGGTGTTTCTCAACGTGCAGTACGGCTATCATTTACCGCATTTATTCTCCTAATCCTTGTCGTTTACCTTGTATTTTTAGATTCAACCGTTGGGAGCGCTCACCACGTAATCTCGTTTTGTCTTATGTCTGGTTACTGTTACTGGTTATCGTGAATGAAGAGCCAGGTAGTTACAGTATTATGTTTACTCGGATTCCCAAAGTAGAAGGTAAATGAAACTAGTACTTGTATGATTTCACATTTTCATTAGAGGACCACACGGACTTTTACATTTGGTGTACGTCCACATTTAACTGAGCGTGTCTCTCCAAAACGAGGCACAATGTTTATGAACATTAATGAAGTTCAGGGTGAAAGGAAAGGAACATAACTACAAAGAGTAAGTGAATGGGCTGAGAGTGAGAAGAAAAGACCGCACGTGCCAACGAGTGACAGCTTTGAAGGGCCGATAAAGATATGGCTTTGTTTGATCATGAATGACAAGATTAGCGCCACTTAGAGGGGGAGACCACACTGGCAGTCCGCTGAGGCACATTCCCCCTGTTAGTGAAAAACAAATCAAATCAAGTTGTGTCTGGCATCCAAGGTTGACACTAATTGATTTCCTACATTTTTCAACGACGTGCCTTGATGTTAAATTCCAGCATACTGCATCCCGTTTAATTTCTAGATCTTTCCTTCTCATTTCTAATGCTGAAATCAAGTTACACTCATGCTTTCACGCATTTATTCTGTTTCTGTTTTTAAGAAAAGAAATCGCCTAGCCACATTTAAGACCAGGGTGATCACCATTAATAATATACCACATATACATGTTGTTAATATCACGCTATTGTGAGAACGAAGAATTCAGAAACTAACGCTCAAGATGAAAGCTTACGACTCGGCTACCAGAATCTCTCGTCTGGCGCTGTTGACCGACATCAGAGGCTTTAATTACGGCTAACGGGTTACTCTTTAAAATGCCCGTGTCTCGGGATCAAAAAGCACAGGGGATTATAAACTTCCCTTGAGTAAAACTTCAAAAGGATCTGTGTTTCGTCTTTCTCACGTGCTGTCGGTCTGAGAGGTATTATGATTGACAGATGAAGCTTGCGTGAGTGGCCGAGGTAAACAAACCTGATTTGCTTTCCTGTTATGACTGACAGGTCACGAAGTTTGTAAACACTGTGTTAGCTCGTGTTAAAAAAAAAGAGGCGTGACGAAAGAGTAGCTGTGTAAGTAAAGACAGAATTTATAATGTATGTATTTAGCCAGCTTATCGATTGGAGGCCGACCTCTGTGCAACCTACGTTTTGCTGATGATATTGATCTGATAGCTGGATCAGAATCAGAACTTCAAGACCTTACCTCTAGACTGGAGAAAGTAACAAGAACGTATGGGATGGAAATTAATATAGAAAAAAGCAAGATATTGGTGAATAGCCATAAGAAACATGTTCCGACCAACATTACGTTAAATGGGCAAACGTTAGAAGAAGTTAACACCTTTAAATATCTCGGGTCCACTATATGTAGTGATGGAAGATCAAGTAAAGAAATCAAGACAAGACTTGAGATGGCCTCAGCTGCCATGACAAAGTTGAATGTGATCTGGAAAAGTAACATCAGTTTTCCTGTGAAGATCAAATTATACAAATCACTTGTATTATCTATTCTCTTGTATGGGTGTGAGAGCTGGACACTCACTGCAGATACGGAGCGAAGGATTCAGGCTTTCGAGCATAAATGTTATAGAAGAATTTTGCGCATTTGCTATAAAGAGCACAAAACAAATGTCTATGTTAGAGAGAAGATAAACACCTATGCAGGCCACCAAGAACCACTTTTGTCAATAGTGAAACATCGAAAGCTTGCCTGGTTTGGGCATGTAACTCGTCATGACTCCCTTTCGAAAACGATCCTTCAGGGGACAGTCGAAGGTAAACGGAGAAGAGGAAGGCAAAGAAAATCCTGGGCTGATAACATCAAAGAATGGGCAGGACACGGTTTTTTCCACACTTGTACGCATTGCTGAGGATAGAGAGCAGTGGAGGACCCTGTCTGCTGATGCTTCCACCATGGCACCCCTACGACCCATGACGGGTTACGGGCTGAGATGATGATGATGAGATTTAGCCAGCAAATCACAGAGCAGCTAGGAGGTTACAATAGGCTGTCAGATTACTGTAGACTGTTTTTCCATTACACGTCACACAAGGAGAGATGATAACAGAATTACAGGTACGACATAGGCCAAGAAATAATGAGAGGTGATGTTAATAAAATTGGCAAGAACAAACAAGAAGGTAATAGTGCACATATTTCCAATAACATCCCGAAATATTTGTGATGGGGAGGACCAGATAATAAAACACACAATCATATAGATTACATACTGATAAACCAAAGTGTACACACTCTCTGTTGTCAATGAAGATAAAACCATGGGCAGATTGTAACTCTGATCGAGTTCTATTGATCAAAAAATCGATAATCAGATTGAAGACATTAAATAAAGCATAAAGAACTTCAAACTAGATATATAGCTGCTCACAATGGAAAAGGACATTTAAATAATATCACAGTACACAACAAATAAAACGATGCATAAATAATTTATATCCATAACTGATCTGTGAAATATGCTAAAGGAATCAGTAAAAAAACATTTATAAAAATTTTTGCCAGCAAGGAAGAAAAAGGCAGAAAATAACTGAACGAAACGAGCTATGAAAAGGGAAAAATGACAATACTGAAATATAACAAACTGAAAACAAAATATAAAAAATAGATATAGTAAGGCTTAATAGGAATTACTGAATTTCAAATGCAGGGAAACTAAAGAAAATCATTAAAGGAAAACAAGAGACATGAATAAACAAATCCATGAATTGGCAGCCAAAGATCATGTTTTAAAAAAAGGTAAGTCTTTGAAGTCAAACGAGGGAAATATAAAGGACTGGATGAAGATAATGGATGGACTGAAAGAATACAAGCAGGAACTTATGAAAATGAAACGATAGAAACAGACACAAAAGTTAATTAAGCAGGTTCGCCTGTATCAGCTGCGGGGATGGAAGCATCTATAGTAAAACAAAACACACGTAAGACCAGCAGGGAAGGACGTCTGAAAGGACGCATCCGCTGTGTATACAACCAGTGCGCAACAGGAACAATTAGCATTCATACCCTTCTACATTTGCTGAGGGACACTGAGCACCTGTGGGTTTGCCCGGAGTGCAATGACGTCGATTCTGATTAACATTAACATTAAAACAAACAAAAAAAGAATTTGAACCACTGGAAAATTTTTGAAATATATACAAGGTATGCTCATCAAAATATGACACGATATTTATAACAGCTGGTAGATTCGTAACAACTTCCTGAATTCAATGACTCTAATCCTCCTTATAAAACGACAAATATGTATATAAAATTGAGGATATTTATTTGCGAACACCACAGACTTTTATTCTTTTGAACAAAGTGGCAAAAAGTTGTTAAAGATGTTATAAAAATAGTTAGAAACAAGACAAATTTGAAATTTCTGATGATTGGGGAGTTACATCATAATAAGGCACAGTAATGTAACCTACATCATTAGTGGAAAGACCTGTGGAAGTAAAACAGATCATAACGAGTGTTCCATGGACCACTGTCAAGCTTTCAACAAAGCAACAACACGAAATAAAATCATAATGTTTAAAAAGTTAGTCCCCTAACAAATACTGCCGTAGGGGAGTGAAGTGTTAGAGACTTCACTATAATAGGTCCAGTATCGAGAGGTGGTGGGGTGACCAGTTCCCTTCCTCGCTGCCTTTTTCCTTCCGTAACTCAAGAGCAAAGTTAGGTACCCATTACAACGTTAGAAATAATTAATATTGATTGAAAGGGGCTAAAAGTCATTAAGAACATATACTGAAGACAACCAGCAACATTATGTTTTGACAATTAAGAGATTAAAAAAACAGCGTGAGATAAGTTAAAGTTCCTGACCTTTTCTCCTGGCATAGTAAAGAAAAAAAGTGTCAAAAACAGAAAATATGTCAGAAATATCACGTGGAGATCGCAACTTAATAACACTGACTAACAAAAAAAATTTTTTTTTTTCTTTCTCTAACATTTCTATGTTTTTCTGATCAATTTTAATGCGCTGTTTTTAAATCTGCAAACCGTTTTTCTCTATCAGGTCGGGATCTCTAGAAATACGCAATTGAAGTTTTTTAACAACGCATACAGTATTACAACATCATTCATACAAGAAGTGTAACAGTTATGTAGGCTTGAATTTCTTTGCAGTTGACTTTCGTCGGTGAATGGCATGTGGTACATTGCGATGAAGTATCCAACAATAATCGGCAAGCATGGTCACACTCCACCGTCCTTGATAGCGTGACTCCATTACGGCGATATCTTGATGAAATCGTTCTCCATGTTCATCGCTGACTTCGCCAAGGTTGTCAGGGAAAAAGTCAAGATGCGAATCAAGCAAATGGATTTTGAGGGACATGTTACAGCCCATAATTCTGTATGCATCTATGCACTGCTTAACAATATGCACATAGTCGACAGATTTGTGATTTCCCAGAAAGTTATCGACGATCGATTTGAATGCCATCCATGCGCGAAGTTCACTACCATGTAACAAGTTCTCGAATTGTTTGTCTGCAATAACTTTCCTAATCTGAGGTCCTACAAAGATACCTTCCTTTATCTTTGCATCGCTAACTTGCGGAAACTTTTCTCGAAGATAAGTGAAAGCTTTGCTCGTTTTATCTAACGCTTTTACGAAATTCTTCATGAGCCCCAACTTTATATGTAACGGTGGTAAAATGATGCTGTCTTTGTTAACTAATGGCTCATGTATTACATTTTTATGCCCGAGCTGCATACGATCCTTGATAGGCCACACCTTTCTTGCATAATGTTCCTGTCTGTTGCGGCTGTCCCATTCACATAGGAAGCAACAAAATTTAGTATACCCAGTCTGCATGCCCGTGAGAATTGCAATGACCTTTAGGTCTCCACAAATCCGCCATTGGTAGTCATTGTACTTTATTTTTGCCAAAAGTATAGCCATATTGTCATAAGTTTCTTTCATATGAACAGAGTAGGCGACTGGAATTGATGAAAATAAACTTCCGTTATGCAATAACACGGCTTTTAGACTAGTCTTGGAAGAGTTGATGAAAAGGCGCCATTCGTTGACTATGTGCTCATGACCGAGGTGCACCATTAGACCGTTTACATCTTTGCAATAGCAAATGCCATCATCCATCTCAAAGTATTGAACAAGTTCTTTGTGTCTATGACGAAATTTAGATATCGGAGTATTGGGCGCTAAAAGATTCCATTCTTTGAGTCGCGAACCGAGTAATTCCGCTTGTCCTTTGGTAAGAGCGAGATCACGTATTAGATCTGAAAGTTCTGAATGGTTAATTAAGTGAACACCATCATTCACCGGTACATAATCCGAGTCAGAATTAGTTTCTAAAGCAGGTAAACTATCACTTTCTGATGGTTCATTCACGTCAACGGATATTGTTCTGGTGGAACTGGGATCGGACACGTGATTGGATCATGAGGCACTGGTTTCGAAACCGATTCAATATTTGGATAAACCACAGACTTTCTAGTTTTAAAAGTGAAACCATGGATATTTGTCAAGCAGAAGTAACAATCAGTAGCGTGATTTGTCGGTTCACGCCATATTACTGGCACTCCAAAAGGCATCGACTTATGCTTCGGCGATTTTCGTAACCAACCTGCCAATGTATTTGCACAAGTCAAACAAACTGCATTTGGCTTCCAAGATTTATTTGCATCATCAACTTTCGAATCGAAATAACGTTCATATGCTTTCTTTAGTAATGGTGTAAAGTTTTTCTGGTGAACACGATCGGTAAAATATCCGCACACGTAACAGAACAGATCAGCCGAATTTCTCCAACTTCTAGAAGCCATATTTCGCTCAGAATTATTTCAAAATACAGTAACTATTTGAAAAATAGCGTAACATATGTCATGCATCTTTTAGCAGTATAAAAAGTAGAATTATTTTGCATTTTATTAATTTTTAATAAGTTATATAGTAAAAATGAAACGGAGCAAATAACGGTTTCCCAAAAATATATTTATTCACAAATATCTTAAGAACCCGATGTGATAGAGATAAACGGATTTCAGATTTGAAATCAGCGCAAGAAACTGACCTAAGAACACTTATTCTTATATAAGAAAGAAAAATGTTGTTTGTCAGTGTAATCTGAAATGTACTGATGACGCAGTTTCGAGAGCTAAGAGTGACGAATGACCACAGGCAATGCTGAACACGACAGTCAAGTAAAGTAACAGTAAAAGGAATCAGACAAATAATAAGAAAACAGAAATAATTGTCTTCTTAAAGAAGAGAACACCGGAATACAATTTAATATCATAACTATCTTGTCTGTGAGATAAGTTAAAAAGTTAAAGATAAGGAGATGCCATCACTTAAAAAGCAACTATTATTAGCTCAAGGGGAAAGACTACATCTTAAACTGCTGCAGTACTTACTTCGGCGAATGTGTGTAACAAAGTCTGGATAATATAGACCATTTAGGGTAAGGTGTACAATGTACATTTTGTTATTTTATGTATGCATTTTATACGTATAAATTACTCATTGATATTCAGTTGTATATGGGGCTGGAAACTTCATCATTTAAACTAAATTGCCAAATAACCACCACTGCAAGAGCTAGAGACTGCTCCGAGCTAGTTTCCTCACACGGAGCTAATAGGAGCGGTAACCCCAGGCTCCACATGGAGCAGGGAGTGTTTGGATGATGATAACATTCAGGTATATATAGAGAGACTTAATTTGCATTCTTCCGCTCTCCTAACACACTTTCATTTGACTCGATGCGTTGAGATTTAATGCTCAAGACCATCGGGTAAAATTCTGAGTAAGATGAAATGGCGGAGAGAAGCGGAGGCCACCTGATGCTTACATTAGGAGACTGAAGATTTTTCTCTCAGTTTTTGGTACCAGTTGCCAGAAATTGACGCTGGAAACCATCTTTAAGAGACGGGTGGAGAGGACACTCGAAGAGGCTACCTGAGCAGCTACTCCGGCACCGCCAGGAACGTTCTACTTCCAAACCACTCGACTCCTGAAAAGAAGGAACAGTCAAAGAACCAATGCGAACTAGCAGCGACTGAATCAGAAGTCAACGACGACCATTGTCACTACATTGCAAGCTAAGTACCCAGTACTGGCACACCATAGAGACTTTATTTTTTTAAAATCCACCAGACCATACTCTTTTCTGATGAAGATACACCTTAAATTAACTGATTTTTCCTTGACAAATCAATTTAATTCATGTTAACCCTCTTGATCAAATATTTCATAAACAAATCTCTTTCTTTACCTATATAAATATAAATCAATTGTTAGAGTCTATCAATGGATTCAGTAAATTGATGTCTGCACCCGTATCTCTCACTTATTAAAAATACAATATACAGAGCCAAACATTAATCATTTGTTGAATGACCTTCAGCTGGGGGATCATTAAAAACGAGTCAAAACATATATTTCTCACAGAAGCACGGGCCGGAGAATGCAAAGTAAACTTAAATGACTCAGCCGTTATACATACTTGCCATTTTAGGAATTCATGTGAGACTTCCTGAAAAAAAAGCACCAACCTTCTATAATAAGGAAGGAGAACCAGATAATAAAACACACAATCATATAGATTACATAAATGTACACACAAAATGTAAACTAAAATGTACACACTCTCTGTTGTCAATGAAGATAAAACCATATACATACATATATTTACACACATATATATATATTCATATACATACACATAAGCACGTACACATCTACGTACACAAAAGTAGTATGTCTTGTACGCTACGATTATTATTGTGGTGGCGGCGCATGACTTTTATATAGGAAAATATACGGGTCGCATTTCAGGTGGTGGTGGCGCTGATTTTTATATAGCCATATATTAGTTCAATAATGGCGGTGTGTGTAGGTTGTGTAGGTGTTTTAATTGTGTGTTGTGCTGGTAGTGTGTTGTTTGTTTATACAATATTTATTTTACAATAGGTAGACAATATATATTTTACAACAGGTAGACAATATTTATACACATATATACAATATATATACAGACAATATTTATACATCATAGATAACAAAGGTTTATAAGTAGAAGTATATATTTATATTTTATTTTCAAACAACAGTAACAAAAACATACGAGCAGGGTCACATATTGGAACCCGGTTATGTTAGATGGAAAGAGGGAGGTGTGTACAATTTTTTATTTATTGGTAAACAACAGTAACAAAAAACATACGAGCGGGGTCACATATTGGAAGACGAGTATGTGAGACGGAAAAAGGGAGGTGTGTACAATTTTTTTATTTATTGGTAAACAACAGTAGCAAAACCATTATATGAGCAGGGTCACATATTGGAAGCCGTTTATGTTAGATGGAAAGAGGGTGGTGTGTACAATTTTTTTATTTATTGGTAAACAACAGTAACAAAAGGGGCCACAGTGGAAGAGCGCTATTTGTTAGATATTGAGGGGAGATGTCGTCACGTTATCGTCGTGTGCCTATCTTTTTATGTAAAAATAGGACAGAGAATTTCTGCGGGGGGTGATGACTCATGAGTGTGTTGGGGTGTAGCGCCGAAGTAAGACAATGTATAAGCGCTGTGGTGTGAGTGGTATTGCTTTTGGTTTGTCTGGTGTGTTGTGTAGGTATGTTGTATTGTGTGTTGCTGTATTGTGCTGGTTGTGTGTTGTTTCTTTATACAATATATATACATATATACAACAAACATAAAAATCGATAAAATCCTGCACTCTTGAGATAAAGAGGAAAATATTAAAAAATCGATAAATTCGCTTAGTAGTGTTTTATAGAGGAAGCTGGTTAATGAGCGTGGTGTGGTGTTGTTTTTTGAGTGCGCAGGGGTATTGGTTTTGGCTGGTGGGAGTGATGACTCATGTGTGTGTTGGGGTGTAGCGCCGGAGTAAGACAATGTATAAGCGGTGTGGTGTGGGTGGTATTGCTTTTGGTTTGTCTGGTGTGTTGTGTGTAGGTATTTTAATTGTTGTGTGTTGTTTCTTAGTGATATATATATATATATATATATATATATATATATATATATATATATATATATATATATATATATATATATATATATATATATATATATATATATATATATATATATATATATATATATATATATATATATATATATATATATATATATATATATATATATATATATATATATATATATATATATATATATATATATATATATATATAATATATATATAATATATATAAATATATATATAAAACAAGCAGGTAGACAACATTTATACAATATATACATATATACATACAATATCTAGACAACATAGATAACAAAGGCCAAGGTTTTTTAATAAATATATTTAATGAGCTCCTTTAAAAGAATACGAAATGGCAATATAAATCTCTAGTGTCAGATGCTTCTTTGTCGTTTCGGTGGTGGTTGTAGATTAAAGACAGCATCCGGGTGAGTGTTTATGGTTGGCGTTGCTGCAGGGGGACAAGGGTTGGTGTTAGGACACCAACTCGGTTCTGGGAATATTGGTTGAAAACAACTGGAGTTGATGTGGTGGTCAAACGTGTTACTGTTACAAGTAGTAGGACAGGTATCTGTGTTTGGTGACCGTAGTCGGTCAAATTCGGCGAGGATTTCGCCCTGTAAAGCCAACATATGTTCAAACTCAGGGCGAGTCAACTTAATGCCGGTTTTGGTAGGAAACTTTAGATATGATTCACCAAAGTATTTTCGCACGTGTAGTAAAGGCTGGCCTCGGTAAAAACGTACAGACATGGCCTTCAGCCCACCCTCCAACGGTTTAAGCATCTCATCACTTCTACGCATATACACCCAGTTTGTGGGAGCGGTGCCAGGGGTAGTCATCTTCAGTGAGTTGTGAACGAGAGTGTCTGGGCGTTGGTCTCCCAAGTGTCTATTTATATGAAGGAAAAATAGTTTAATCTGGTTTTTGAAACGTGTCCAGACATGTTGCGCGCTAACAGGGGGCTGATTAGTCGAAAAACTAATCGATTGTTGGCGTGTTGTCTAGACGAAAATGACAGCAGGTCGCGTTGGATAGTACCAGGTTAGTAGGTTACTAAGGATGTTTTAGTGTGTAGGTATTGCTGGGAATATAGGGTGGTGAGAGGTGAAAGGATGTAATAATCGGAGGCAACTATTCTTTTGCTGTAAAAACATGACAGGGAATTTCCGTTTGTTGGGTGAATGTAATTACATATTGATATGGGTTCTAATCCACGGGGTAGTTTTCTTTATTATTTATATTATATCATGAGTAATAAGTCTACTCACCCCAATGTCCATCTAGTGGTATGTAAGTGACCCCGCACACAGCCGTATTCTCCAACATAAAAACACTGTCAAAGGCCAGGCTGGACAATTCCAAATAGCCAGTTTTATTGAACACAACGAGGCTCCGTAGAGATATATGCCATATTGTCATGAAATATTCTAATCCACATATATAAATTATTAGGTAAATATGAAGCCTAACAAATAAAATTAATAAAGAGAAGAGCAATGGTAAAATGACAGTGCTGTCCCAAAGAATGTACTCGAAATCCCCCTTGTTTTCTGCTTCGTCTGCAAATTGTAACGCTTTCACGTTGATAGTAAAGCTTACTGTATTATTACCCGCCTTCTTCAATGAAACGTGTGCTGTATTTCTTGGAAAAGCATTGAGACGTACTGCGTAATGACCTAAATTAACCCTAACATTAATTATACTGCGTTACCAAAACGAACGAACAGATGGACTAAAGGGATAAAAAGAGAAGGGAGAGGCAGAAAGCCGAACACTAAACCCGCTTCGCGCGATACACAATTACTACCATCACGCGTGTAAGTCTACATGCACTAATTTTTTTTCAGACGGACAGTGATAAAATACACTACCCTTTCCCAGAGTTAGGTTTATAAATCATAACAGACTCTTATTAGAAAAGACAACATTATATGGGTTTACGTTTGAACACATAACAGTACCCAGACAGCACATCTTCTAAACAGGAGATAGAAGAAATTGCATATTTTGAACGCAGCCACGTAGCTCCTTTAAATTAGTATTTTTGGGTTCCTTAGGGTTTGCTGACAAATAATATGTAAAACGTTACGCAAATAGTCCAGGAATTAATAAATTATACCCAAAATAAAATATTGGGGGTGCCTGACAGCATAAAATCATTTCTGCTCATAAAATTTTTTTTATAACGTGTTTGAAAAAACCTTACGTTACATAAATAGCCTACCATGTAAACTCCAAATTGATTGGAGCGCAACAAATGAAAGCCTAACCACGATTGGTCGGGCTATAAATACTATCTTGGTTGTTGGGGGAGACGGGAAAAGATAACATTTTTTCAAACACTTGTCGAAACGTGGCTCATTGGCCAGTCTCGCTGATATACACACTTGGGAGCGTTAGTTCGAGACCACTTGTTAAAAAAAGCTTGATAAAGCATCAGTGCGTTGAAGCCAGCATATATTTGGCTCAATAAAAGCCTGGAACATAGGCAGATGGAAGTTTGTGCCAGTTTGTGCCAGAATTCATTGCTAATCAACGTATCTGTGTTTATTTCCATGAAATTGTGGTAAGCTTGAACCATTCAGTATCTTTTAATGAAAAATTGAATGTGAATTGTTGATTTATGCCTGTATATATATGTGTAGTTCAGTGGCAAACGTGAGGTAAAGCCTATAATGCTCCAGCCTGAACAGAGGGTGTCGGAGAGAAGTAAAACGGCATGGAATGGCCAAACAGTACACTGACACCTGGATGATTGACTAGAAAGAAATAATGCTGGAAGTGCAGAGGCGTAGTAACCATTAGGAAGGGTAATACTGGAATAAAGTATTTCAAATGAAGCTGACTGTTGGCCTAACGCTCTGAACGCAATGTTTGTGCTGTATTGTGATCAGTGTAAAAGAGAATATAAATTAGTTATGAAGTAGAAGGTACATCCTTCTTGATTTCAGGGACAGTGGTCTTGATGTACTGAGCAGTACCTGGGCAGAGATTTGCTGAATCCAGTGTCGGACAGCATACTCCTTGGTCCTTTTAGCTATCAGTGAGGTGTCTCCTGAGCCCAGAGGAGAATTCGAGCAGAGGAGTCCTTTCCTGCCGCCATCACTCAAGATAAGCAGAGTTGGCCAGCTGAGCTCAACATTATGTCCCCTCATCTTGAAATAACTTTATAAAAATACTATTCAGAGGGGAATTTACTTGTCTTAAAATCAGGAACTGTGAACATCTCCAATACTGGTCCCTAAAGACAAACTATTGAAGTCATGATGACAAATACCAACAGAGCTTGAACAAAACAAAACCAGTATTACCTCATTTTACTACTACACAACTGACACACATAGAACATTTGTACTAATATATGTCACTACAATATTCAGATTAAATACATTCTGTACATAACTTGTAATTTAAATTGATTGTGATTCCTGGTTCCCTTGTAGTTGAATCAGGACACATATTCATTCATGCTAGTAATGAATACATATTGTTATTTGAACCGTTACGAGTGACTTCTTTAAGATATTCTCATAGAGTGTTATATGTATGTGAGTGTCACAGTGTTGTCAAGAGTAGTGGATTACACTAAATTGTTTATCTGTCTGTTGTTGTGACTTACACTTCATCATACCCATACCCTAGACACATAACGTAGCATCACACTATTCCAGAATAATTCTGACTGAGATATATAGATATGTGGTAGCAAGTAAGGTTATCTATAATACACTACTCTTAATAGATATAGATACCTTCACAGCTGATCTCAGTCAGTACACTAAGTTCCCTATAAATATTTATAACATCCCACTTCACCACATATATTGGGGTCTCGCTCTTGGGATTTTGAATCTTTAACTATTAAAAATATTGGGGGTAATTCACTTCAGGGAATATAAGAATTAAAAGGTATCCTTGGGTGGAATTAAATAAAGTTGAGCTCACGGTGCCTGTGTTGTCCATTAGAGATTGAATAGTTGGTTAGACATTGTATTAAGTTACCTGATAGACAATGGCGGACCTGGCCAAATTTCGATCTGCTGCGGTTCAGACTGCAAAAGAGTTAGGATTAGATGGGCAAGTTATGGTTGCCTATGTTACTACGGAATGTGACAAATTTATTGAACGCGAAGAAAGAAGGTTTGAAGCCGAAAGAAGGTTAGAGGCTGAAAGGGAAATTAAGAAGTTACAATTTGAAGCTGAGGCTGAGACTAAGAGGTTGCAGATTGAAGCTGAGGCTGAGACTAAGAGGTTGCAGATTGAGGCTGAGGCTAAGAAATTGGAAGCAGAAAGAGAAGACAAAAGATTAGCAGCAGAAGAGAAGAAATTAGCTGCAGAAAGGGAAGCCGAGGAAAGAAGACAAGCTGCAGAAGAAAGAAGATTGACTGCAGAGAGGGAAGCAGAAAAAGGAGGAGAAAAGATTACAAAGGGAACATGAATTACGACTAAGGGAGTTTGAGTTTCAAGGCCATGCTCCTGAAAATGGTGCCAGTCCCTTTGCCTCTGATGCTACGGTTACTCAAGGAGCCTCAATCTCAGCTATGAATTTTCATTTAGATCATTTTGTTGAGAAAGACGATGATATTGAGAGCTATATAAATAGGTACGAACTATTAGCTACCACGTATGGGTTGGAGAGAGAAAGGTGGAGCTTAAAGTTATCTCAGGGACTTCGTGGGGCAGCTTATGAAGTTTTTGCAAAAATGAGCAGAGGTGATCAGGAAAATTATGACATGCTAAAGCAGGCTCTTTTGTTAAGGTATGAAAAGAATGCAGAGTTTTACAGGAAAAAATTTAGGAATGCTAAACTACTGTCAGGTGAAACCTATCACCAGTTCTCTGCACGAATAGAGACATACTTGGAGAAATGGACTTCTCTGGGGAAAACCCAAGATCTTAAGGAAATGGTCCTTATAGAGCAACTAAGAGAGTCCATGGCTCCAGACCTGAGAAAGTTTCTCATGGAACAAGGTGCAGAGAGGCTGGGTGAGTTGCTAAATGTTGCTGAAAGGTATCAAGCAGCTCAAGCAGAGGTAACAGGTAATAAAAAGAAACAGGTGGACAACTTCAGGGCACCACAGAACTTTAATAAATTTGATCCTAAGGATCAAAATAAAGGTAAGCACCAATTTGATAGGCCACGGTATGAAAATAAAAATAAATTCCCACAATTCGATGAAAGGAAATATGATGAAAGAAAATCTTTCAACCAAGGAAAAAGGTGGTGTAAGAATTGTCAGATGGACAATCATGACACTGACCGTTGCAGAAGGAAACCTGTGTATATGGCAACCCTTCAGGTCAGGTCGACCTCAAGACAGGAGGAGGATATTATGTTAGATACCACTCCAGAAGAGATGAGGAAGGCACAGGCTGGGGATAAAACACTCAAGCCTTGTTTCAGAAAATTGTCAACTTGTCATACAACTCCAGGCAAGGGAGACTTTTACATGAAAAACAAGTTGATGTATAGGAAGACTGGAGCTAGATCCAAGGGTCACGGACAGCTGGTTCTTCCAAAAAGATACAGGACAGAATTAATAAGGAGCCTACATGTGAAACCAGATGGGGACCATGAGAAGATAGGTACCATCATTCAAAAGGTGGCTCACAATTATTATTGGCCCAAAGCAAGATGGGACATTGAAAATTTTGTAGAAAGGTGTAGCATAGCACATGAGGGAACACCCACAAGTGGGAACATGGATCAGGACCTGGACACGCCCCGGAGCAAAATTAGGCCTGACAATAAAAGGAAAAATAGATTTGATAAAGTGGACCAAATGGAATGGGAAGCCCCTTTTCACGGACAAGCTTCACTTAACTGTTTTACAATGGCCACTATGCGGAGAGTGCAAAAAGATGTCTTACCCCAGGATAAGCCGACAATCCCTCAATCGGACTTAAACAAACTGGAGGAAGAAGATGTAGAGAGGAAATCTCTCATCAAGAATTTTAAGAGGGGAGACAGCCCCAAAAGAAAAATTGGTAGCGGTCGTTTTGTGAATGATAATTCTGGGAGGAAAAATCATCACTATAAAGCTTCGAGTGGAAGAGACCATACCGGTGCATGGACAAATAGGTCCACACAATTAAAAGTCCATATGTAGCTTTGTTAAGAACGTGGACTGATGAAAAGGCAGAGGAAAACATTACATCTTCATACCAATATGTGAATGAGCTGACCACTCGGTTAAAAACTGGCTGGAAACTTGCCAATGAAAATTTGAAACAAGCCAGGAAGAAACATGCTGCCTATTATAACAGGAAGGCGAAAGACAGAAATTTGGCTGTGGGAGAGAAGGTACTGCTTCTTTTGCCCGGGAGTCAGAATAAGTTACAAATTGGATGGCAGGGTCCATATACAGTTCTAGAGAAGGTGTCTAGAACAAATTATAAGATAGATAAGAAGGGGAAAGAAAAAATCTATCATGTGAATCTCCTGAAGAAATATTTGGAAAGAGAACATCAGGAAGAGACACACTTGTTGACCTTGTCCATCGCCATGGAGATGAAAAAGGAACCACTTTCATCATTTGAATATCCATTACACCCCTGTAAGACAGCAGCACAGGTGAAAATCAGTACACATTTAACGAAAACTCAGAAAGAGAGAGTGCAACAGGTTCTAAATAATCATGCAGAGGTGTTAACAGACCGACCAGGGCATACAAACCTATTGGAATATGATATGAAACTCATAGACTCCACACCTGTCTGTATGAAACCATATTCGATTCCGTTTGCTAAGGAAAAAGCTTTGAAGGAAGAGATAGACTATCTATTGAAGGAAGGAATTATTTCGCACAGTGAGTCTTCGTATAGTTCCGGTGTTGTACTTTTAAGGAAGCCCTCTGGAGAACATAGACTCTGTATAGATTACAGGAGACTGAATGCTATTACAGAAGGACAGGTGGATCCATTGCCGGATACAAATCAGCTGTTTGCCAGACTAAATAAAGCTAAATATTTCTCAAAAGTGGATCTGAGTAAAGGATACTATCAGATTCCAGTAAAACCTGAGGTTAGACCATACCTAGCTTTTAGTACCTCAGAAGGACACTATGAGTTTAATAGATTGCCATTTGGATTGAAGAATGCGCCTAGTGTCTTCTCTAGAATGATGAGAAAATTATTGGATCCTCTGAATAATCCCTGTATAACAAATTTTATGGATGATATCCTTATAGCAACAGAAACATTTGAGGAACACATTGACTCTCTGAACATGCTGTTTGATCGACTTAGGGAGGCAAATTTAACAGCCCGACCAACCAAATGTTGCGTTGGATGTAAAGAATTGGAATTTTTGGGACACACAGTTTATCAGGGAAACATGACCCCTGACCCAAAGAATTTAGAGAAACTACAGAAAGCCCCGAGACCACAAACCAAGAAGGACGTGAGATCCTTTGTCTCATTATGTGGTTTCTACCAGAAGTATATCAAGAACTTTAATTCCATATGTGCACCGTTAACTGAATTGACACGTAAAGGACTTCCAGATCGCATTACATGGACACCACAATGTGAAATGACTTACCAAGAATTGAAGGAAAAGCTCACAAGTAAACCCATTTTGAAATTACCTGACTTAAGTCAAGAATTCATAGTAAGGACGGATGCAAGTAATATTGGGCTAGGTGCAACTTTACTACAGAAATCAGATGCATTGGATGGGGAATTAAGCCCAGTGGCATATGCTAGCAGAAAGTTGAATAAAGCTGAAATCAACTACTCAACTAGCGAAAAAGAATGTCTTGCAGTAATATGGGCAATAAAGAAATTCAATATTTATCTATATGGGAAGGCATTTAAGTTGCAAACTGACCACAAACCTTTATCGTTTTTAGCACAGGCTAAGCATGAGAACTCTAGGTTACTCCGATGGTCTTTGCTTCTGGCTCCATATAATTTTAGCATTGAATATATATCTGGAAAAACAAATCTGGGAGCGGATTTTTTAAGCCGCCATCCGTGTGATGAGAATCACCGTAAACCCCAGAAATAATAATAAATTTCTCTATGTGTATATAGAATAAAGGACTGACATATAATGTCTGTTTTAAGAGGGGAAGTGTCATGAAATATTCTAATCCACATATATAAATTATTAGGTAAATATGAAGCCTAACAAATAAAATTAATAAAGAGAAGAGCAATGGTAAAATGACAGTGCTGTCCCAAAGAATGTACTCGAAATCCCCCTTGTTTTCTGCTTCGTCTGCAAATTGTAACGCTTTCACGTTGATAGTAAAGCTTACTGTATTATTACCCGCCTTCTTCAATGAAACGTGTGCTGTATTTCTTGGAAAAGCATTGAGACGTACTGCGTAATGACCTAAATTAACCCTAACATTAATTATACTGCGTTACCAAAACGAACGAACAGATGGACTAAAGGGATAAAAAGAGAAGGGAGAGGCAGAAAGCCGAACACTAAACCCGCTTCGCGCGATACACAATTACTACCATCACGCGTGTAAGTCTACATGCACTAATTTTTTTTCAGACGGACAGTGATAAAATACACTACCCTTTCCCAGAGTTAGGTTTATAAATCATAACAGACTCTTATTAGAAAAGACAACATTATATGGGTTTACGTTTGAACACATAACAGTACCCAGACAGCACATCTTCTAAACAGGAGATAGAAGAAATTGCATATTTTGAACGCAGCCACGTAGCTCCTTTAAATTAGTATTTTTGGGTTCCTTAGGGTTTGCTGACAAATAATATGTAAAACGTTACGCAAATAGTCCAGGAATTAATAAATTATACCCAAAATAAAATATTGGGGGTGCCTGACAGCATAAAATCATTTCTGCTCATAAAATTTTTTTTATAACGTGTTTGAAAAAACCTTACGTTACATAAATAGCCTACCATGTAAACTCCAAATTGATTGGAGCGCAACAAATGAAAGCCTAACCACGATTGGTCGGGCTATAAATACTATCTTGGTTGTTGGGGGAGACGGGAAAAGATAACATTTTTTCAAACACTTGTCGAAACGTGGCTCATTGGCCAGTCTCGCTGATATACACACTTGGGAGCGTTAGTTCGAGACCACTTGTTAAAAAAAAGCTTGATAAAGCATCAGTGCGTTGAAGCCAGCATATATTTGGCTCAATAAAAGCCTGGAACATAGGCAGATGGAAGTTTGTGCCAGTTTGTGCCAGAATTCATTGCTAATCAACGTATCTGTGTTTATTTCCATGAAATTGTGGTAAGCTTGAACCATTCAGTATCTTTTAATGAAAAATTGAATGTGAATTGTTGATTTATGCCTGTGTATATATGTGTAGTTCAGTGGCAAACGTGAGGTAAAGCCTATAATGCTCCAGCCTGAACAGAGGGTGTCGGAGAGAAGTAAAACGGCATGGAATGGCCAAACAGTACACTGACACCTGGATGATTGACTAGAAAGAAATAATGCTGGAAGTGCAGAGGCGTAGTAACCATTAGGAAGGGTAATACTGGAATAAAGTATTTCAAATGAAGCTGACTGTTGGCCTAACGCTCTGAACGCAATGTTTGTGCTGTATTGTGATCAGTGTAAAAGAGAATATAAATTAGTTATGAAGTAGAAGGTACATCCTTCTTGATTTCAGGGACAGTGGTCTTGATGTACTGAGCAGTACCTGGGCAGAGATTTGCTGAATCCAGTGTCGGACAGCATACTCCTTGGTCCTTTTAGCTATCAGTGAGGTGTCTCCTGAGCCCAGAGGAGAATTCGAGCAGAGGAGTCCTTTCCTGCCGCCATCACTCAAGATAAGCAGAGTTGGCCAGCTGAGCTCATCTTCACCACACATATGCAGATTAGATTATGGCGTCAACCAGACACCCCTTAGTGTCACTGTACAGGCTGCAACTAGAACAATGTAGACGACATTTTCATCCCTTTTTTAATAAAGTTCAAACACGCACGTGCTTTTACCGCTAGTTATAAAACGCTATCGATCGTCGGCGCAAAACGTCGCGAGGAAACCGTAAACATTATAAAATTCCGAGCATAGAGGATGACATCAGGGCTAAATATAGCTATCTAGAAAATCGTAATAAAATTCTAACATGCAGAGTTTTGCGTATTGGTAGACAAAAAATCCTATCTGCAACGGGATTTACCTTTGTAAGACTAACATTTACCTTTGTAAGACTAACCCTGCTACTTATTTCTGTTCCCTTCATTGCAGACAAGCTCAAAACACAAGAGATCAATATTTGAAATTTATAAAAGAAGCATGCCTTCATTCGTGTGTTCGAACCCCCGTGATTTAAGGTTTCACTCTTTTTACACGTGCGGTATCTAGTGATAGGTTTTATATTGTCTCCCAATCGTTTCAAACATGCGGCGACCACGGACATTTAGTACATTAAATAAATGTAACTAAGTATTTGTTCCAGTTATCAACCGGTTATCTACTTTTTTTTTGTCCTGCAATTTTCAAACTTTAGTGAAAATTTTTCTTCCAATCACCAAAGATGGTCCCCAATATTTTCCCAGTCCTTCTCAAAGGTTCCAACCTGTAGGTAACTAGATCAGCTGTCAAATACTTCTTTAAATATTTCTTTAAATATTTCTTGCTGTTTTCCAAACTTTTCATTAAATATTTTTTCCTGTTGTCAATACTTGACAAGGCAAATAATTCTTGCAGCTGTCAAAAATTTCTTCAACGGTATTGCCACTTGTCAAATATTTCTTCAAATTTTGTCCCGCTTGTCAAATATTTCTTACAGTTGTCAAATATTTATGCAAATATTTTTTATCCAGCTGTCAAAAATTTCTTCCAGTTGTGAAATATTTCTTCAAACGTTTTGCCACTTTTCAAATATTCCTTCAAATTTTTTTTTCCACTTGTCAAATATTTCTTCAACTTTTTTCCACTTGTCAAATATTTCTTACAGTCGTCAAATATTTACGCAGATGTTTCTTGCATGTGTCAAATATTTCTTACAGTTGTCAAACATTTCTTCAAATTTTTTTACACTTGTCAAATAATTCTTACAGTTGTCAAATATTCCTTCAAATTTTTTTTCCACTTGTCAAATATTTCTTCAAATTTTTTCCACTTGTCAAATATTTCTTACAGTTGTCAAATATTTAAGCAAATGTTTCTTGCATGTGTCAAATATTTCGTACAGTTGTCAAATATTTCTTCAAATTTTTTTACACTTGTCAAATATTTCTTACAGTTGTCAAATATTCCTTCAAATTTTTTTTCCACTTGTCAAATATTTCTTCAAATTTTTTCCGCATGTCAAATATTTCTTACAGTTGTCAAATATTTATACAAATATTTTTTTCCAGCTGTCAAATTTTTGACAGCTGCAAGAATTATTTGCCTTGTCAAGTACTGACAACAGGAAAAATATTTAATGAAAAAATATTTAATGAAAAGTTTGGAAAACAGCAAGAAATAGTTAAAGAAATATTTAAAGAAGTATTTGACAGCTGATCTAGTTACCTACAGGTTGGAACCTTTGAGCAGGACTGGGAAACATTTTGGGACCATCTTTGGTGATTGGAAGAAAAATTTCCCTAAAGTTTGAAAATTGCAGGACAAAAAAAAAAGTAGATAACCGGTTGATAACTGGAACAAATACTTAGTTACATTTATTTAATGTACTAAATTTCCGTGGTCGCCGCATGTTTGAAACGATTGGAAGACAATATAAAACCTATCACCAGATACCGCACGTGTAAAAAGAGTGAAACCTTAAATCACGGGGGTTCGAACACACGAATGAAGGCATGCTTCTTTTATAAATTTCTACTATTGATCTCTTGTGTTTTGAGCTTGTCTGCAATGAAGTGAACAGAAATAAGTAGCAGAGTTAGTCTTACAAAGGTAAATTTTAGTCTTACAAAGGTAAATCCCGTTGCAGATAGGATTTTTCGTCTACCAATACGCAAAACTATGGTGTTAGAATTTTATTACGATTTTCTAGATAGCTATATTTAGCACTGACGTCACCCTCTATGCTCGGAATTTTATAAAGTTTACGGTTTCCTCGCGACGTTTTGCGCCGACGATCGATAGCGTTTTATAACTAGCGGTAAAAGCACGTGCGTGTTTGAACTTTATTAAAAAAGGGATGAAAATGTCGTCTACATTGTTCTAGTTGCAGCCTGTACAGTGACACTAAGGGGTGTCTGGTTGACGCCATAATCTAGTCTGCATAAGGCATATATCTCTACGGAGCTTCGTTGTGTTCAATAAAACTGGCTATTTGGAATTGTCCAGCCTGGCCTTTGACAGTGTTTTTTATGTTGGAGAATACGGCTGTGTGACCCCCACTCACATACCACTAGATGGACATTGGGGTGAGTAGACTTATTACTCATGATATAATATAAATAATAAAGAAAACTACCCCGTGGATTAGAACCCGTATCAATATGTAATTACATTCACCCAACAAACGGAAATTCGCTGTCATATTTTTACAGCAAAAGAATAGTTGCCTCCGATAATTGCATCCCTTCACCTCTCACCACCCTGTATTCCCAGCAATACCTACACACTAAAACATCCTTAGTAACCTACTAACCTGGTACTATCCAACGCGACCTGCTGTCATTTTCGTCTAGACAACGACTCGCGCTGAGTTTGAACATCTGTTGGCTTTACAGGGCGAAATCCTCGCCGAATTTGACCGACTACAGTCACCAAACACAGATACCTGTCCTACTACTTAAAACAGTAACACGTTTGACCACCACATCAACTCCAGTTGTTATCAACCAATATTCCCAGAACCGAGTTGTTGTCCTAACACCAACCCTTGTCCCCCTACAGCAACGCTAACCATAGACACTCACCCGGATGCTGTCTTTAATCTACAACCACCACCGAAACGACAAAGAAGCGTCTGACACTAGAGATTTAGATTGCCATTTCGTATTCTTTTAAAGGAGCTCATTAAATATATTTATTAAAAAATCTTGGCCTTTGTTATCTATGTTGTCTAAATATTGTATGTATATATGTATATATTGTATAAATGTTGTCTACCTGCTTGTTATATATATATATATATATATATATATATATATATATATATATATATATATATATATATATATATATATATATATATATATATATATATATATATATATATGTTGTATGACTAAGAAACAACACACAACAATTAAAGTACCTACACACAACATAGCAGACAAACCAAAAGCAATACCACCCACACCACACCGCTTATACATTGTTTTACTCCGGCGCTACACCCCAGCACACCCAATGTGAGCAACCCTGAGCCCATATCAGTAAGGAATCAGCAACTGGAACAGACAGACACCTTCACATACCTAGGATGCATAGTAACACCAGACGGCGGAGCAAGCAAAGACATCAACAACAGAATGAACAAAGCAAGAACAGCCTTTTTTAGTCTAAAAAACATCTGGAAGTCCTCTCAGTACAGCACAAGGACAAAATTAAGATTATATCAGAGCTGTGTGCTTTCTATGCTTCTCTATGGTGCAGAACGCTGGAGAGTTACAGAGAAGGAAATGTTGAAATTTTCATCTTTTCACACAACATGCCTAAGAAAAATTGACCGGATCTTTTGGCCAAATACCATCACCAACCAAGATCTGCTTACTCGGAGCAAGCAAGAGTACATGCACACCATCATAGCTGGCAGACGCTGGAGCTGGGTTGGCCATGTCCTCAGAAGAGACCCCGAAGCCATCACTAGAACAACTATGCTATGGACCTTTGAAGGAAAACGCAAGAGAGGCAGACCAAAAACACCTTGGCGGAGGACTGTGGAGGCTGAGATGCAAAGAATGAACCAGAGCTGGGGAACTGTAAGAAGGATGGCCACCGACCGAGCAAACCGGAATCAATTTGTTGTTGCCCTACAAGACGCCACCAGGCGTGATGGCCACTGGCTGCTTTGGCTGTCGGCGGCTAAGGATCAAAGAAGAAGAAGACATATACAGCCGTATTGAAGATTTCCGTCGCCACGATTACGTTTACAATCATCGTATATGGATACTTGTGCTGTAAAAGTGTTTTAGTATGCTCAAATTTGCCGCCCCTGGAAATATGTCTGCATTGGCCATGGTCCACCATGACCTATTAGTAGGAACTGCTCCTCCGACGTTGCATAAAAGGATCAAATACAACGACAAATAAAACAATTATGCAAGCAGACATGAAACAACCTGAAACAAATTTTATGAACACCAGAAAATTCCTAAATCCGCTCCAGTTGTCTAAATGCACGACTGAGCTGCGTAAGTGCACACTAAATTCAATAAACGAATGCCTCATTTTGATATAACCTGCCTGAACACTGGAAGAATACTGGGACTTGAAGCTTGACATATATTTTTCATTAGTTGTCACGAGAGGGTAGGTTGTTACTGAAATTAATTGATTTACTGGATACAAAGGTGTATCAGGTGATACCAGGATAGTGCCAGATAAGAGTCTGGTCTTAAAAGTAATACCCCCTTCTCTGAAAAGAGTAAGGGTGTATAGATATCAAAGGTAGGATCAAGCTGTATAAGTTCCTAGAGAAGATGGTAATATATTACTCTAAGTCCCTACGGGCTCTCTCTCCAGATCATCCTCTGTTAATATTCTTATTATCATTATATAAATATCTCTGCTAGGGGTATTTACTAAATTATTTACCAACAAGAACTGTAACTCAACTTAAATAATCTAAGTAAGTCTGCTGGTACATATTTACAATTTATTTTTACAAGTGTTATTTTCAGCTTGAAAATTTTTCAAGAAAACTTTAAATCCAATCACAAATTTAAATAAATAAACATTTGAAAAGTGTTCAAAAAATTATCCAGGTCTTTGAAACTGGTAGAAGGTTCTCCCTTGGATTAACTCACTCTGGTTGTCGAAGGTTTGTATATTAAGCTTAATGCTATTTTGTCAAAGTTCTAGAAATTTGGTTAAGTACTGATTAGGATGTTGTCGTAGCTAAAATGCACTGTTTATTCATCATTTGACTATCTAGTTTGTGGTGATGCTGGGTTAAACTGTACAGTAGCCTGGTGTGGCCACTTATCTTGAAGTCTTGATTTGGTAATCTGTTCCACCTTGGGTCTGGCAAGAAAACTGTGTCTCATCCAGGCCTTAGGATTTGGGTATCAGTACCTATGGCAATCAAAGGGCGCTCGCACCACTTGATCCTATAGTAGAGTCTGGTTCTTTAAGGTAGAAGTAATTGCAGGATACAACCTGAAAATATATTTAATTTCACCACTATATTGCTTATCTCTATCTCTTTATCTCAGAAGTAGGAGATGAGAGATAGTTTCAGACGACAGAGTGCAGATAGACGCACAGGTCACATCAAGTCAGCATTAACATAAGTCAGTTCACTGTGAACATATCTTCCTCCAATTCCTTAGTTATAGCTATATGTCCATGATTCGCCTCCATAAAGTTATTAGGTTTTGTGAAAAATACGAAGTAATAACCCAAACAATACATTAAAACAATTCCTTTCATGCTTCCTTATGTTCCTGGTGTGTGGTCCATTCCCTCAAGAAATAATTCTTTAAATACTTTTCTAAAACTATAGACACACTCTTGCCACCATTCTCAATTTATTTGAATATATACAGGCTTTGCGTTTGCCTCAGAAATTTACACAGTAGTTCAAACACGTCTACACACTTCCTAACGCACACTGTAATTAATCCATAGAAATACATATAATATATATACATTCTTTCTTACCCTCAGGCACACACAGTCGAGCTGTTAATGGTTGCAATGGTCTGCTCTCAGATACAAAAGGCAAAGGCACTGTTCATTAACACTTGTTAGCGCTCGCTGTGATTTGAATTTTTATTATGGCCTCAATTTGCATTATGCAGGGTCTATATATAGGTCACATCCGGCGACCGAGGCGACAGTTGCCGAAATGTGTGCTAGAGTTCCCAAAATATATGCAAAAATTGTCTTGCTGTTCAATTAAGAAAAACTAAGAATTCAAATATCTTCTTTATTCCTGGAGCGATTTTATTCATCTAAGGCTTAACATACGCTCTGAATTATCATTTAACTTCCTATCTAATTTTCTTTCACTTTCCTAAGTGCATTTTATTCTATGCGTACTCTAAACAGCAAAATTATGGACTAACCTGATGTCTCGATGCATTCAACAAGAGATTTCTCTCTTAATATACTAATTTTCGTGGAAGTCTTTACACCTACCTGTAAAGTAAAATTCCTGTTGTTGAATTAGTGACCTCGTCCAGATGGTACTTCGCTCCTAAGGTTGAATTTAAATTTCACATCCCACTGGTTTGCACATATTCGAGACTCAATTCTTAACTGCCTAATATTTCTGTAAACACGGCATGAAGGTGCGTTTTCATTGGTTCGTATATCCTATAGTATTTTCAAAGTATGGCGTTTCATTTGGGTAAAGAATGACGGGTTGTGAAATCCGACTTCACGACATTAATATTAGAAAATTTAATCTTAGAAAACAAATATATATATATATATATATATATATATATATATATATATATATATATATATATATATATATATATATATATATATATATATATATATATATATATATATATATATATATATATATATACACACACACACACATATATAGAGATATAGATATATGTATGTATGTATGTATGTATATATGTATGTATATATATATGTATATATATATATGTATGTTTGTATGTATGTATATGTATATATATGTATATGTATATATGTATATGTATATGTATATGTGTATATATATATATATATATATATATATATATATATATATATATATATATATATATATATATATATATATATATATATATATATATTTCAAAACAGCGTTTTAAATGTATTAGGTTTGCTTTCAAGTGCACTTAAAGTATAAAAAATATAAGAACTCTCGCGGTAATTCAAAATATTTGAAATAAAATGTCATGAAATTTTTTACACTGACTTTTATTTTCAATGTTGGCTATCCAAGATAAGCGCCGCGCATTTTACTCCAAATTTAATTTGAAGGAACGCTTTATTTATGAACTAGACAGAACTGCTTTTTACAGATTTAATATTGTTGAGTGTACTAAATCTCAGAAAATTGTATTTCAAATGTGCTGAATTATCATCCAGTTTTTTATATATATATATATTTTTAGCTTTCAGGCTGCTTAAAAATAAATCCTAAAAAAAATTGTTTTTCCACCTCTTTTCAAAATATATGCCAAGAAAACTTTCTTTTCCGTAGACCTGCCTGTACATTCAAAATTCAATTACTCTCCAAAAATTCGCTTTGATTTCCAGATTTTTTTTTTTGGGCCGTAAACATTTGTCGCCTTTATTTGTAGACGAAACCTGTGCACGAAATGAATTTCCATTCGAGACAGCTTTCTTGGACATGCTGTGACAAAAAGTTTGTACATGTACTTTTGAGCCCCTCTCTTACTCCTTCATCAGCTTTTTATTTGGCATATTTTATGCACCTTCATTCATTTTTTTGCTGTGACTACTCCCAGACTGGGTTACGTTTCGCCAGGTGAACCATAATAATACCACGGTAATTAGATCGGTCAGTGGGTTATACGTTTATAACTTTAGGCGTCTGGCCACCTTTGATAGAGTCGATCTACAGAAGCTACAGACTTTTATAAACGGGTGCTTGCATAGAATAGAAGGACTGAAATGGTATGACAAAGTCACAAATGTGGAATTGATGACAAGAACCAGTGGAACAAGAGTTGAGAAGAAGACGCTGGCGATGGATACCTGTTGATAGCATTACAAGGCAGTCCTTGTTCTGGAATCCACAGGGAAAGAGAGGCAGAGGTAGACCAAAAAACACATGGAGAAGAGAACTGGAAACAAAGGTGAAAATGATGAGGAAAACATGGAAAGACCTTGAGCGGATGGCTCAGGACAGGAAGACTTGGCATGTGTTTGTTGAAGAGCCAAAAGGTATTGATTGAATTAGATCGGTCAGCGGGTTATACGTTTATAACTTTAGGCGTCTGGCCACCTTTGATAGAGTCGATCTCTATTAACACAATATGGTTGCGCACGATCGAAGAAAAGAAAGCCAGACTGGCTGCCTAAGAAAGCCATCTGAGGGATGGGCGAAGACACAGGTGATAATTAGATAATCGCATCCGATGGACCATCCCTGTGTAATTATTACAGATGACCCGGAAAAGGAGACAATCTGGGCGGAAAATATTAGTCAGGAATGAGTTCACAGATTTGTTTGGGAGTTTGCATAAAGATGCAAGTGGAAGTATTATGACTTGTTAGAAAGAGGTCACGCGTTGGAATTTTAAAATATAATATTTTAAAACACGCGGGGTTATTATGATTTAAACACCCCAACCCAGATAGTGCTAAAGAGCTCTCGATTGGTTTGATTTGAGAGCCGGAATAGACTGACTCCCATTGGAAAATTCGTCGGAAGTACAATCTGGGATTTTAAACTAAGAATTGGAAATATAATCTAGCGAAATCGGAGACACAGATCAGACTGCATCGCCACGTCAAGCTAGCAATTCACCAGAGCCAGAAAAAGAAGGATCGGACAAAGAATTCCAAAATTATAAGTGACAGATCGAAGTATTTGGGCAACTTTAGAGCTTAACAGTAAACCCGCATATTTAAATACAAAGACTGAAAACTTAAAGGACCAGGATCGAAGTATTTGGGAACCTTAAAAACTTAAAAAAGTAAACCCGCATTTTTAAATATTAAGACTGGAGACCTAAGGAATCAGATCACCCGTAATAAGAGGAATACAAAAGTTCCATACCAAGAGATTCGAAAGCATCCCAAGTGCTGTTTCCATTCTAAACTGTGCCATCAGATTGTGTTCCAAAAAGTTACTTTGGGCTAAGTGTAAACATTTATTTAACAAATGTGAATTTGACATTTTTTCCTTGCTAAGTGGTTATATATGAGGCTGGCAACCTCAACATATGAAAATAGTATATTAATAAACCACTAAAGCCAGCGCTGGTGTTTATTTTATGCTAATTCGTTCAGAAACGCGAAAGCAGCAGCAACCCCAGACTCCGACTGGAGCAGTGATGAATGATGATTACATCATATGTGCCTCAAGTGTATAGTATCATTTTTGTGAGATCTATGTACCTTGTTAATTGTAATTCAGGCACGACATTGCCCTTCGCTGTCCAAGCACATATTTCCCAGTTTTATACCCAGAAGAATAATGGTGATTTCTAATCATCTTCCCTGAGTTACGCTATGTATACTCAAGAATATAATTATACAGAGAGGCTAACATTGGTGGGTGGACAGCGAGACAATGCGCCTGTTAATGCGCAGCCCACAAATGTACTTAGCAGAGGCATTTGTTCTCTTTATTTTGTCTAAAGATCGTGGAACGAAGCTATCAGACTGTTCGTGATACGAAGCTGAAAGACGAAAGTTCTACGCTAAAAGCAGGGAATTAACACTAACCGCCTAAATTGGACAAGTTGTGTCCCCTCATCTCAGAAGAACTGACGAAACCACGGCTGCAGTAGTCATCGATTCTAAGCTTAGTGCTTACTAAAAGGCAACAGCAAAGAACATTAGCATTCCTCTATTTAATTTCTTACATGTTATTTTAAAACATAACAATCATAGTTGATTCAGTTATTATAAGCGTGAAAGCAAACGTATGAGCAAGACTCTTTAATATATATATATATATATATATATATATATATATATATATATATATATATATATATATATATATATATATATATATATATATATATGTATATATGTATATATGTATATATGTATATATGTATATATGTATATATATATATATATATATATATATATATATATATATATATATATATATATATATATATATATATATATATATATATATATATATATATACATCTATACAGCAAATACGTATTTAAAAATTTCGCTGGATTTACACCAGCTTGGGGCTAAAACAATTGCTTAATTCTTCATAAAAGGCGGCAGACCGATATAAAGTTAACAATTGCCCTGCCAATGCAGCATTGTTCTTGACTTCGGAAATATCTTATGAGTACTCCCTTGAGATAGAAGCATCATTATCCTTTTATCTACAACTCTGCCAAGAGTAAACTTGTGCGAAGGTCGACACCTTTGACAACCCATTTTAGATACTCTCGCGTTTTGGCCACTGGTGGACCACTACTGCAGAGCTTAAGGGGAGGCAATCCGTGACACATGCATCCAACTGAGTTTCATGTATGTAGCCATACAGTTGAACCATTAAACACTGCATTCATGTAAGAATGAAAGGGTGTTTAGTATCTGAAAATACGCCCTAATATGACCGACGAACTGTGTTTAGTTTGAATGAAACGTGAATCGTCAAATCGAGACAAAACAACCACGATGTAAAGAGACTATAATATCCCGCCACAAGATCTTTTATATTTGAAAAGCACTCTCTTGTGTCTAAGTATATAGCCTGCCTCGGCAACTCCTGCAGATTTTAAAAATACAACATTAATATCATACATCTAACTAACAATCAAACCGAATACAGTAAGTTCTCGCTTAATTATTTTCTTATGAAAAAGAAATATTGCGGTTGGCTAAAAGCGTAGAAAAGAAAATACCAATTTAAATGGGAAAATTGAATAGGAACACATCACATACAGTATAGGTCTAGTAGTCATCGCCTACAAAAATTCACAGCACAAGAATTATATTAAATTAGAAGATAGTGAGCAAAACCTACCAAGAACATAATCTATTGCATATAAATGATGAAGTACACGAAGATAGAGAAAGAATACGTAGTTTGTGACACTTTACCATAAGCAGGTATGAAGAAAAGCTGGCGGAAGGGGAAAAAAAAAACTGAAACCTGCAGTTGATGAGGCAGGTTCAGGGATTTTCAATGTATTCAGTTTGATGAGAGACATTTAGGTAAGGTGCAGCAGAGAATTTGGCATGCCAGAAAATATCACGTGATGTGATGGATGTTTAGTTTCTGCTGCCTTTTGTTAGATTTGAGACTTGACGGAAGACTAGTATTTACTACTCATTCAGTTTAAATGCTCCTATCCAACTCCCTCCCCAGCGTTAAAAAAGTTTAGTTTTTTAAACTATCCCAAGCAGCGCATGTACAACTATAGTCCGTTCACCACTTGATGTTCAACTTTGAAATTTGTATTCAAACAAACTACCTGATATAATGCATTTATATTTTGCATGTAGTTTTATATTGTTCATGACGTTATGAAAACATTTTTTGCCTCCAGATTGAGATATCTATTCATCAGGTTATATTAAAATCACACTCCCCTACCGGTATTAAAATGTAGCATGTCAGCAGTACAGTTGTTTTGCACGGGCAATAAATGGTTTTTTAATAGAAAAAAAAATTTATTTTAAGACGAAATCATGACATTTCGTGCACCGCAGTTGTCTGCTGTTGAAAGCTGAAATAGTGCGACATCATTAGTGCAAATCTATACCGTTGTAAAGTCAGTGGCGTATTGTGAAATTATTGTAAAGTTACAGCTGCATTGTATTATATTGAAACATATTTTTTTTTCTGAACATATAGAATAATATTACATTCATTATGAGTTTGAAGTGCACATTTATAACAATGAAGAAGGTTACTGTAATGCTGTACAGACACTTCTGCAGGGAGGCTAAAAAGGGAAGTTTATATAATGACATCAATAGACCTGATAGAAGAACACAGGTTGCGCTTGGTATTAACAGAGTTTCTTTTTGTCGATGGATACAACATGATGTTGAGTCTAAAAATGTCAGGCAAGGAAGGGGAAAAAAAAGTTGACAACTTCGATGAAAAGTGAAGCTGCTAAAGGATTGTGATATTGATATCTCAAAAACAACTCTTTGGAAAGTTGTAAGGTCCGTCGGTTTTACGTTTCGCAAATCTATTGGAGGCAGGAATGTATTATGTGAAAAACCACACTTAATTGCTGCCCGAAGCAAATTCCTCAGACAGATACGAGCACGAAGGATGGACGGATATGATATAGTATATTTAGACGAAACATGGGTTAATTCGCTCCATACAAATGAGAAAGAATGGCAATCTTCTGACAGTGTTCATAAAAGGACAATTTCCAGTAGCAAAGAACAACGAATTATAATTGCGCATGCTGGCAGCAGTGAAAATGGAATTGTCCATGACGCAGAACTAATGTTCCAGGCAATTTCAACAGATGGTAGGGACTACCACACTGAAATGAATGGACATATTTTTCGTTCTTGGATAGAAACAACTCTTCTCCCCATTCTTGACAAACCATCATGTATTGTAATGGACAATGCATCCTATCACAATGTTGTAGCTCAGGAAGACAAAGTACCAACTTCCTCAAGCACAAAAGATGCAATAAGAACTTGGCTACGAAATGAAAATGTCAATGTCGACAATACCTATTTAAAACCTGAATTGTTACAGCTTGTGAAACAGACTAAGAAGACTAAGGTGTATTGCGTGGACAAAATAATTGAATCATATGGTCACACCTCTCTTCGACTACAGCCTTATCATTCGCATCTTAACCCATTAGAGTTACTTTGGGCTAAAATCAAAGGACAGGTTGCAGCACAGAACACCACATTTAAAATGAGCGACGTGAAAGTTCTTACGCATGATACCCTAAAAGAGACAGATTTTCAATTCTGGAAGAAATGTGTAGATCATGTGCTCCGTGAAGAAGAAGAATACTGGCAACGTGATGGATTACAGTTTATCCAGCCATTAACAGTTGTTAATCTAATGGAATCGTCAGATACGGACTGAGATAAATGTAACTTAATTGAGATATCAAAAACATAAAACAATGTTATTATGCTCCTTCAAAACACGAAGAAATAGTGCAGGTATACATGTAAAATTTACCGTGTCGTATACAAATATAGTTTTGAATACAGTTTTTTACCCCCACGTTTCAGGTTTAAATGTATCACTACTTATAGCTGTTTCCTATGCGGTGAGCAGATATGGATACGCCTCTGATCCTACTTTTGACATTTATGACGTAGTATACTGTAAAATTTAATTTTTAAGCCGTGCTTCTTGTAAGATTTGGGAAAGATCAAAGGAATTTACAGTTTTGAAGAATGCAGAATTGATATTGACTTCACAACATATTTGTAACGTATCATACAACAACTGATCAAATCAAGCATAAAGCTCGAGCTTTTAACATTGTTAAATCACGTTTTATTTGTTAAATGCCGTGAATGTCCACCAGTTGATAAATGTAGATGTTGGGACTGGTGTAGTAAAGTGTAACGATTGTCAACTCATTAAACCCAGCACAGTTTTGGTCATACAGGTCATCTTGTCCCGGAACGTGATGAGGCTCCGACAAGAATGTGAGTGTAGACAATGAGTGTGTATATGAATGTCAGAACGCGAATGGTAGAATGATTCGATAGAGTTGACAGGTTGGTAGTACATCACTCATACTCACACTGTTCGAATTCAAGAAGTACTGGAACTACGGTGGTCTTTTTATAACATTTAATGAGACGCACACTTGGACAGTACGTGTATGGTTACAGGAACAAATGTCGACATAGACAGCATAATGTTGATCACAGGAATATCATCTTAGGTTAGCATTCATGCTTGGCAAATATCATAATGGAGCATTCGTAAATAAGCATTCAGAGTTCCATCATGTAAATCATTTGGCTTTACTGACTGGGCACGTCAGACCATAACCAATATATATAGGAAGGCTCCTAGACCTAACCTCGTCTAGCGAATATCCCTTCACGTAAAGTTCAATAGATATATTTTCCATAAAGATATAGGAATCCCAGACATGGGTTCTCACATGTAGCAGTGATCTCTTGGTTCATCGAGCGATAGTACAGGCATCCCTTTTTCTCACTCGATAAATACAAAGTATATGGATTTCAACATGGCTGTGCTTCTCTCGTGAGCTTCACTCACTATTGGATACAGACCAAAATTGGTCATTCGTTAAATGTCCTCATTTCTTCATAGCTTCTATCATAGAGGTAATTGAATAATATCATATAATCTAGTGCTGATACATAGGAATGTCATCTTCCTTTGAATAAATATTCTTTTCAAAAGTACCACTGTGCATCTGCTTATCGACAACGATGGCGAAGCCCAAGTTCATAATAAATTGTGGTTTTACCTTTCTATGCGAAATATAACTTTGCCATTCCTTGGCAAAAGAGAATAAACACTGGGGTAAAGTACATACAACATGTCTAAATGACTATCACTTTTCCCCATTTACTTATAGATCACTTTTTCGGCAAAAAGCCGGCTACAACAAAATTCGACATCCCGACAGGATGACATAACATTCTGGCTAAATAGATTTGAACGCTCTTGTCGAGCCCATAATGTGGACATTCACGGCATTTAACAAATAAAACGTGATTTAACAACTAAATAAAACGTGATTTAACAACTGGTGTGCCAGCTTCCTGGGTCAACCTGCACAGTGACCATATTGAGAAGTAAACTACTGAGACCAGACGTTCCTTGGGGTCTGTTACGACACACAAATACATCAACAGTACAACTCTACAGTGATGTCAGCGTGACCTGTCCTGTCGAGAGTATGCAGTAACTAGGTCAGCGTTTGTTGACATTTGGTTCGTTGGACATTTGCCATACAACTGACAGTGTTACACAGCAAGCTTGGTTGAAACATAGAACATTACACATCAGGACTGGAGAATATTTGACAGTGTTTGCGAAAGGAAGTGTTATTGAACTGAGAAGTCCTACATCGATTGTTATCATTCACATCAACGATGGAGCTTCTATTTCTGTGTTGAATTTAAAATAATTAGACCAGAAGTATTTATTTAATAAAGTACCACAGTATGCTAACCAGTTATCAGAAAATCTGAAAGGTGATTCTCTGACTAGTTTAAGTTTGGTTGAAGAGGCTGACAAAGATAACTATGATGTTATTAGGGCAGCCTTATTAAAGAAGTATCAGTTGTCTGAAGAGGGTTATCGGAAGTTGTTTAAGACAATGGTGCCTGAGGCAGGTGTAGAATTCTCAGAATTCATTGCAAGGACACGTCTTACATTTGATCGTTGGATTGAGCTATCCAAAACAGAAAAGACTTATGAAGCACTTATGGACTTGATACTCAGAGACAAGATTATGTCAAGTATAAATAAACCTTTCCTCGAATTCTTACATGAGCGTAAACCTAAGTCTCTAAAAGAAATGGAACAGTATTGTACCCATTACGTCACTGCACATCCGGACGTAGCTATTAGCAACAGTAAGGTTAAAGAAGGTATGCCAGTTGCTTCTGCAACACCATACAACCCTAATCACTCTCACAAATTCCAAGGACCTCAAAATAGGTTTAATAAAAAAGGTAACTATTACAGTTATCAGAACCAAGGTAACCAATCATTTCAGGGTTCTTCTTCGAATACCTGGAGAAGAGCTGACAGCCCTTGATTCAGGGGTGGTCATAATTACAGGAACTTTCGCAAAGGAAGTCATTCTAGAAACTATCCAAGTTTTCCTTCATGGAGACAACAAGATCATAATTACAGAGATACTCATTATAATGAATATGATGATAGTAACCAAAGGAGCTATGATTCAAACCCGAGTAGGGGTTATAATAGTGGAAACAATGATAAGTACAGAGGCAATAATAACAGAGGTAGAGCACAATTCAAAAAACATAAAGCTCATTACCAGGCGAACTCTGCACAGCAAGAGTCCCACGAAGCCTATAAACAAAATAAAGATAATGATGACTCTAATAATATGGCATGTGCCGCTTTTGATTTTGGGAGAGCATCTCAGTGCCCCCAATGCAGAACATTATTTGAGCCAACCACAGTGTCTACTTTAAGCTGTGGCCATCCTCTTCCCGCTCTTCCTGCGTCAATCGCGCATGATGGGAGAGGTTCTCTTGTCTTACACAAAGGTTTAGTAAATGACAATCCAGTCTCAGTACTTTTTGATTCTGGATGCACAACTATTGGGGTTAGGCAGTCACTCATAGATCCTTCTCATTCTACAGGCAAAGTAGTCAAATGCGTAACATTTGGCGGCACCATAGAGAAATACTCTACCGCTACTCCTTTCTTCACAGGAGATGTACACGCATGTCTTTTGCCGAATCCGATCGCTGATCTTATCATCGGTCGCATTCACGGAGTCAAAGAATGCACTCCGGAGCAAATTTCCGTTTGGGAAAATCAAAATATGCAATCTGCTAATGCGGTAGTCACTAGAGCTCAAGCTCTCAATATGCCTGAAACTTCATCTGTTGAAGATAATGAAGTGCAGAACCAAGATGATCCCTTGGTAATTTCTCGTGACTCGTTTATAAAACAACAAGAAGAAGATCCGACTCTTAAGAAATTCTTCACTCTTGTAACGAAAGGTGATCTGAATAAAGATTCAAATTGTAAATCTTGGATTACAATGAAGAATGGCGTACTTGTACGTATGGTGCAAGACTCCACTAAGTCAAGTCATTCTCAGATTCTTGTACCCAAGAATTTGAGAGTTAAGATCTTACAACATGCACACGACTCTCAGTGTGCTGGTCACATGGGTTTTTCCCGTACAAAGTCAAGAGTTCTTGCGGCTTTCTTTTGGCCTTTTGTGAACAAGGACATACGGATCTATTGTCGATCCTGTAAAGTATGTCAAGAAGTCAAATCCAAAGGTCCTCGTCATGCTGCGCCTATTCAGGCTGCAGATATTCCTATTCGTCCATTCCAGAAAATGGCGATAGACATCATTGGTCCATTCAAGATCAAATCTGCTAGAGGACATCAGTTTATCTTAACGTGTGTAGACATGTGCACACGTTGGCCAGAGGCTATCCCTCTAAAGAGCATTACTACCGCTGACATTGCAGATGCTCTTTGGCTTATATTTTCTCGGCTGGGATTCCCCGGAGAAATATTATCAGATCATGGCACCCAACTGATATCGGATACCATGTCTCAAGTAATGTCTACTCTACAGATAGAGAGATCTTTGAGTAGCATCTATCATCCTATGTCCAATGGGATGGTCGAGCGACTAAATAGAACACTTAAGAACTTATTAGGGAAGATAACTGAGGATCATCCTCAAGATTGGGATAGGGTTTTACCCGCGGCCCTCTTCGCGTACAGAGAGGTCCCCAATGAACATACAGGGTTTTCTCCCTTTGAACTTGTCTTTGGCGCGCGACCGCGCGGCCCAATGTCTTTGCTGCATGATCTTATAACAGCTGACAATATTGACGATGACACAAAATCTTCTTACGAGTATGTCATCGCGCTGAGACAAAAGATTATCGAAGCATGCAAATTGGCAACGTCCTCTTCGGAATTTGCTAAGCAGAAGGCAAGACAATTTGCTAATAAGAAGAGAACTTTACGACAACTTTGTCCTGGTGACAAAGCATTTGTTTTGCTACCTTGTCGTGAAAATAGACTCCTTATTAGTTGGAAAGGTCCGTACAATATAATATCGAAAATTTCAGATGTTGACTACATCGTCGATATTAACGGGAAGCATAAAACCTTCCACATCAATATGCTTACGGAGTTCCATGAACGGCCTGACTATCTACAGCCTATTTTCCAGGCAACGGACGATTCTCATGTCAAACATGGTCATTACTCATCACTGTCTGTAATACAGGATGAGGAAACAAGTTTTTCGGATGTTAATCTTCCGCTTCCAATGATCCCACTTCATTCTAGTGAATCATGGAAAGACGTTACTGTTTCTCCTGATTTGTCTCTAGGAGAACGGCGACAAGTTTCGTCTATGTTACAAACATTTCAGGATGTCCTCACTGACATCCCTGGACAAACTCATGTCATTGAGCATGACATTGTTCTAACTGAACATACTCCAATTAGGGTTAGACCTTATCCTATCCCTATACATTTCCAAACACAGGTTGAAAAGGAGTTGGATGAAATGATAGATTTACAAATAATCGAACCATCCACTTCTGCATATTCTTCGCCGATGGTTATTGTTCGAAAAAAAGACAATAACATACGTCTTTGCGTTGACTATCGCAAATTGAATCAAGTTACGAAGTTCGATGCTGAACCTATGCCTTTACTAGAAGAGCTACTTACTCGTCTTTCTAAATCGCATTTTTTCACTAAACTTGATTTGTCTAAAGGATATTGGCAAGTTCCATTATCCGAACGCGCCAAACCTCTTACCGCTTTCTCTACTCCCAGAGGCCTTTTCCAATGGAATTTTATGCCTTTCGGCCTTATGAACGCACCAGCTACATTTGTACGCATGATGCGTCGAATCCTATCGTATCGGTCAGATGTCATTGCTTATCTAGACGACATCTGTCTTTTCAGCGATACTTGGGAAGATCACTATTCAGGGTTAGTTGAATTATTATCAACTCTGCGTGAGTATAACCTGACAGCAAAACCATCCAAAGCTTGTATTGGCTTTAGCGAAATTGCTTTCTTAGGCCATCGAGTAGGTCACGGTTTCTTGAAGACAGAAGACCATAATATCACTAAGATACTTAACATCTCTATCCCTAGGACTAAAAAGCAAGTGCGAAGTCTTTTAGGTCTCATACAATTTTATGGACGTTTCATTCCGAATCTGTCCTCTATCATGGCACCTCTCTCTACACTATTAAAGAAAGGGTCGCCTAACATGGTTCACTGGTCTCATGAATGCCAATCTTCACTAGAGAAGATCAAAACTATGTTTTCATCACCACCTATTTTAGTGTTACCTACAACAGATAAGACATTTGTTCTTCGTAGTGACGCTTCATCCACTGGGATTGGAGCGGCACTAATGCAAGAGTACTCTGGAACTCTTCATCCTGTAATGTATATATCCAGAAAACTTAATGCTGCAGAAAGGAATTACTCGGTTTTAGACCGTGAATTATTGGCAATGGTTTGGTCAATTCTCAAACTCCAAAGATTCCTTCTGGGCGCGCATTTCGTAGTGGAAACTGACCAAAAAGCTCTTACGGCTATCCAAAGTAAGAACTTGAAGAGCTCGAGATCAACTCGATACGCAATCGCTCTTCAACCTTTTCATTTCTCGGTACGAGCTATCCGTGGTTCAGAAAATGTGATGTCGGACATTCTGTCCAGATGCCCACATGATGCCACTTAACTGTTAAATATTGGATTTTTTTAATATGTATAACTTTACAACAGTTATTTTTTGTTTCTTTACTAAGATACACATTTGTAATTTAATAATAGAATGATGGTATCGCTACTTAGCGGTTTATTGATGTTTATTCACCGCTGTTCTTTGATGATTGTTTCTTCATAAATCATAAATTTAAGATTATAGTGTGAATTTTTGGTATGCATTGTATAATTACCAGAATTGTATTATACGTACATCACACCTTCCTGGAAACATTTATTCGTAGAGAAACAATTTCTCTCAGATTTTGAGATATATTCTCACCGGTCATATTTGGAATTATAGTTATTCCTGATATTTTCATGTGCGCAGTATTCTTGCGTTGTGAGCCTATTCTACGTTGCTCCTAGATGTATTTTAAAAAAAAAAAATTTTTTTTTTTTCCCGGGAGGTGTGGTAAGACTGTAAAGTGCAATCTTTACTATCTTGCAATATAATACATTTATATACTTATTATGTTCGCAAATATTTTGTAAACAAAGTATTTCCTTTTTAAGTGCTTAAGGAGAAGTCATTTTTGAGTTACTTCCCTTGAAAGGAGTTCCGTCATCTTCGATCGGACTCCGCGGACGAGTCTAGGCCTACTGCGATTTATTCTTTGGCTGGGTAGGAATAGATTGTTCTTGCTTCAGTATATCTATGGCCTGAATTTATACGTAGTGTTTGTATGAGTAGGACGAGTCTGTCTTATATATGGATATCTTTACATTTCTAAGTCGAACTATGTTGGTTGTCGCTAGAAAAGGTCAAAGGCTATGCAGCGGAAGTATCGCTAGCAGGGGGTGTGATTCATGGCTGTCATCCTGTCGGGATGTCGAATTTTGTTGTAGCCGGCTTTTTGCCGAAAAAGTGATCTATAAGTAAATGGGGAAAAGTGATAGTCATTTAGACATGTTGTATGTACTTTACCCCAGTGTTTATTCTCTTTTGCCAAGGAATGGCAAAGTTATATTTCGCATAGAAAGGTAAAACCACAATTTATTATGAACTTGGGCTTCGCCATCGTTGTCGATAAGCAGATGCACAGTGGTACTTTTGAAAAGAATATTTATTCAAAGGAAGATGACATTCCTATGTATCAGCACTAGATTATATGATATTATTCAATTACCTCTATGATAGAAGCTATGAAGAAATGAGGACATTTAACGAATGACCAATTTTGGTCTGTATCCAATAGTGAGTGAAGCTCACGAGAGAAGCACAGCCATGTTGAAATCCATATACTTTGTATTTATCGAGTGAGAAAAAGGGATGCCTGTACTATCGCTCGATGAACCAAGAGATCACTGCTACATGTGAGAACCCATGTCTGGGATTCCTATATCTTTATGGAAAATATATCTATTGAACTTTACGTGAAGGGATATTCGCTAGACGAGGTTAGGTCTAGGAGCCTTCCTATATATTGGTTATGGTCTGACGTGCCCAGTCAGTAAAGCCAAATGATTTACATGATGGAACTCTGAATGCTTATTTACGAATGCTCCATTATGATATTTGCCAAGCATGAATGCTAACCTAAGATGATATTCCTGTGATCAACATTATGCTGTCTATGTCGACATTTGTTCCTGTAACCATACACGTACTGTCCAAGTGTGCGTCTCATTAAATGTTATAAAAAGACCACCGTAGTTCCAGTACTTCTTGAATTCGAACAGTGTGAGTATGAGTGATGTACTACCAACCTGTCAACTCTATCGAATCATTCTACCATTCGCGTTCTGACATTCATATACACACTCATTGTCTACACTCACATTCTTGTCGGAGCCTCATCACGTTCCGGGACAAGATGACCTGTATGACCAAAACTGTGCTGGGTTTAATGAGTTGACAATCGTTACACTTTACTACACCAGTCCCAACATCTACATTTATCAACTGGTGGACATTCACGGCATTTAACAAATAAAACGTGATTTAACAAACATCTCATGCCATAGACCGGTATCATCGCCCCTTAACTATATACTCCTATGTGGAGCACGAGTTTGCATACAAGTATTATTCTTAAATCACGTTCCCAGAGTTCCCTTGATGTCTATTGTTTATACATTGCGATATATCCAAATCGCGCAGTTAAAACACGCGTTCTATCAGAAACGACTGTAATTTTTAAAAGGTTAAGGGACCGAAACACTTTTCTTAAAATGAGAACACTTCTGATGGTCAAGAAGCCTACTTATATATATATATATATATATATATATATATATATATATATATATATATATATATATATATATATATATATATATATATATATATATATATATATATATAATATATATATATATATATATATATATATATATATATATATATATATATATATATATATATATATATATATATATATATATATATATATATATATATATATGTATAGCTTTATATAAGGACAAATGCTTTATCCAAAGATCATCAACCATTGCCCTTCAGTGGGTACCCTCCTGTTGTGGAATGACTGGGAATGAGAGAGCCGATGTTTTATCTAGAAGTGGCAGTAAAATGGAACGATTCAGCCACCCACTACCCTATCTGGAAGCTAATACTATCATCAACAAGCAGTACAACAATCAATGGTAGAAGGAGGGAGATATATACAACAAATCGGACCCAATCCACCAGCTTCATAGACACCAGTAAACCATCATTTTCCGCCTGAGAACTGGTCACTGCAGATTACTAGGCTACCTCTATCACCTCAGGAAATCTCACACAAACGAATGTCCACGTGGAACCGGAATCCAGATCCCAGAACACATTTTCCAAAACTGCTCAGCCCACGTTGACCCATGACCTGGCCAGAGGTGCCGAGCTGAAGCAGAAGCTATGGGGCTGCCGCGCTGACGTGGAAAAGACTGTGGCCGTCGTCCTGGCGACATGCCTGCAGATTTGGCGACATGCCTGCAGATTTGGTGACATGCCTGCAGATTTGGCGACATGCTTGCAGATTTGGCGACATGCCTGCAGATTTGGCGACATGCCTGCAGATTTGGCGACATGCCTGCAGATTTGGTGACATGCCTGCAGATTTGGCGACATGCCTGCAGATTTAGCATGACTACAAACTGAACACAGAAGAAAAAAGAAAATATTGGAAGAGAAACATGAATGAGTAAAGCAGTTAGATTTTTCATTTAAAAAATATATTTCAGTGATACTATAAGCAGATAATCTTATCAGATCGAAACACTGCTTTCCTTTTAGGGAAAAATCCTAATGTAAACTTAAGCCCTTAGGTCTTTGGTGAACGACGCGTGCTCCGCTATAATGGAGACTAAATACTATTAAACAACAAAGTAATGACTCAGACGGAAGGATTGCGTGAGGTCTAAAGTAGATTCACAGTAACGTCAAGATTTATGAACTAAAGTTAACCACAAAGTAACACTAGCTAAAGAACCTGGGACAAATATAGAATCAGCAGATTGGACGTATATAATGTAAGAAGTAAAAACGGTTGTATCTAATGTTGTTCAGGCTTATGATTTTGTTGTCTGCACTATCCTTGAATACTATATCTAATCTTTTCTGTAGTTCGTTGTCTTCATGTCAGTTACTAGTATCGCTTCATCAACATAGCGTCAATGAATTATGTTGTTACCTTCATCTCGTATTCCAGGTTCATCTTTAATAAACCTCATTATGTTCTCACTGTAAACTCTTTTTCAGATCAGATGAAAGGCAATATCTCTGCTTCACTCAGTGTTTTGTTGGTGGAAACTGCCCAGTTTTTCTCCATTCTCACAGCTGATATCAACTTTCATTTCATGGTTTTAGACCTTTTCTATCAATTAATATCTTGTCTGGCTTTCTGGTGACTTTCTGATGTTTCACATTACCAAACGCCTTGGTATAATATGTGAAGCGCATGTATATATCTTTCTATACTTCAAAGGCTCTCTCCATTAGTATTTGTATAATATATACAGCACAGTATTGCCCCATTTGCTTAACACATTCATATGGGTCTTCTGTAATTTCCGTTTTATGTTATGTAGTTAGCCTGAACAGCATGAAAACAGTAACCATGTTTTCTCCAAGCAACGGACTCCACCTAAATACAGAGTAATGACAAGTGGAACCGCATGTACAAACACACACAGATACAGATAAGTAGGTCGAATGAGAGCATCAGTTGGATAATGCACCACTGCGATTAAGACCAGAATATGTCAAGTAGATACAACATTTCATAAATTGAAGCATCCCCTAAGAAATACATTTTTGTCACGAAACATTTGAAAAAGAGCTCGGAAGTGCAACAACATACCAGTTTATCGTATGGAAGGAGTTATTTATATATGTGTGTATGATTCCGCATATAGTAGATTACTGTGGCCTCTCATCAAGTGTTCTCATTTTGTTTTGCATCTTGTGACGGTTATGGGACAGAGGAGCCTGGTCGTCGACACAACTTAGATCGTTAAGCTGTTTTGTCAGACTCCATTGAATTCCTTTTCTGTTGGTTGATGTTGTTTTCATAATCCAATCAATAGCCATTAAGAAGAGAAATTGCGACAAGAAGCATCTCTGCCGCAATCCAGCTCTTATCTAGAGGGTTCCTTTGTAAGGTGACTTTCAATTAGAATTCTAATTTTTATGTCTAGTTTATATTTCTGCTGCCACCTATGCAGTTTACCCTTGTTAGTTTAATGTACGAATATTCCAGGTGCCAAATGTGGAGAATTTGCTAGAAGAAAAAAAAAAGTCAGCAAGACAGACTTCTTTCTACTATCTCTGAACTGTGTCATAAGCCTCCTTACCGGAGAACTTCTATCGTTGATCGCTGAGTTCAGTTATTTTCGTTAGCTGACTTAAAAAATGTCTAAAGAATGAATAGCCCGACTCGATGCCCAACCTTCTTTAGTCGCCATTTCCGACATGCCAGGCATGTAACAGTGTTTCTGTTCTTGGCTGCCCTTTCGGGCCCTGGTAACACATTGTGTGTCAGAACATATACAGACAAATAAACAGATATGCAGAAACCGCCTGTACAAGAGCATACATTTCCACAACTGCTTAAAAAAAGGCTAAAGGAAAGACAAAAAATTGTAGTAAAGAGCTAATTGATTTCCTCAAGAAAATGTACAGAAAACGAGATGGCATAAAACACAGAGGAGAGATAGGGAGGGGAGGGGGGAAGCTACAAAATTTGAAAAAATAAAAAAAAAGGTAATTTTGTTCTATCGTGAACAAGGCTGTTAATATTGATTTCCGATTGCAACCTGTTACCTCCCCTCCTGTGTGCGCAAAGTGGCAAAAAGGCGGTTCCTTTTTCAACGACAAGTGAACTCGTACAAACTCATCAGACAAGAAAGGGATACGGAAGTAACAAGTGGAGTTAAGAGACCCGTCGCTATAGAAATACGCTGGTGCCCTGTCGCGTTTTCATTTACGTTGTTATTTATTTTGCGGCAGGCACACAACGACAAGGCCACCGTCGTGTCGCGCTTTTAATTGTTGTCATCCAATTGTATAAAATTATTTTCTTCTCACTTTCTCTTCAGAATGACTGAAATGAGTGGTTCATTTCAAATGAACACCACGGTTAAAGTTCACTTATGAACTGTATCGGATATACAAGTATAATACAGGTACGGTAATACAGTTACAATTGTAACAGGTCGCGCTTTATAAAGCGTGTTCGGTAACATCAACCTTGTATAATAATTAAAGTTTAGTACAAAAATCATGAAAATTCTTAGTTCATAATAAAAGAAAAAAAAATGTCCTTCACAATTTTAAATAAAAAATTCCACCTTCCCAAGATTGAGTATTTTAATAATATGTTTAGAAACAAAATCATTAAATAGCAGTATTTTGGCTCTAAGGCTCGTTACCGCCATAAGTGTTCTACCTGTCCATTTGTGTTTCGGAAGCTAAATGTTTATTTTCGAAAGGCACTTTTGTAATTAGCATCGCAGAAAGGCATATAGACGAGAATGGGTGGAATTAATTAGTATCGCAGAAGGGCATATAAGAGATAATGAGTGGAATTAATTTGTTTCGCCGAAAGGCGTATAAGCGAGAATTGGTAGAATCAATTCTCTTCTCTTCTTCTTCTGTCCTTAGCCACCGACCGTCAAAGCAGTCAGTGGCCATTACGCCTAGTGGCGTCTTAGGGCAACAGCAGATAGGTTTTCTTTGCCATTGTTTCCCATCACGCCTAGTGGCGTCTTTAGGGCAATGGCAAATCAACCCATTTGCCGTTGTTTCCGTAATCGAAGTGTCTGGCAAACGGGTGATCAGCCCGTTGGTACGTAGAATCAATTAGTATCGCAGAAAGGCATATAGGATAGAATGTGTACAGTTAATTAGTATCACAGAAAGGCATATAGGCGAGAACGGGTAGAATTAATTTGTATCGCAGAACGGCATGTAGGCGAGAATGGGTAGAATTAATTAGTATCGCAGAATGGCTTATAGGCGAGAATGGGTAGAATTAATTAGTATAGCAGAATGGCGTATAGCCGAGAATGGGTAGAATTAATTAGTATCGCAGAACGGCATATAGGAGAGAATGGGTAGAATCAAAGAAAAATAGATACGTTTAATACAGTTACAACCTTGCTCCGAGACCTCTCTGAGTAAAGTGCGGGAAGCGTGACGTATAAGACTTTGTACTAAGAAGATGAGTAAGAGGTGAAGATTCGAAGATGAGGTGTAGGGGCAGAGTATACGTTAACGTCTTCTAAGAAGTATGGTGACCTGAGATAAAACTTGAAGAACGTTTATCTTTAACCCGCCTATTCCATCTCCTAAGTTGCTGCAATATTACTGATCCGGCTCGGAGTCCCAATATTAAGACGTGTGTGTTTAAATATGGGTGTGTGTGTAAGTTACATGGACTAACTAATTGCACAATATTCAAATATATCTTAACCTATACCTGGTTAGAATGTAATAATATTGTATTTATTACATATAAAGGTGGACAAGTAACCATGAATGATAATATGTCTATAAATGATTATACGCATTTAAAGCAACCAAAGCTTAAGGATTCAGCTAAAAGAGTTCAATAAGTTTGTCAGGGTTAAATAATACTGGACGAAGTACTAATAAAAAAGAAAGCTTTAACTGTTAATAAGACGTAGCTACACTGCTAATAGCATTTGACAAAGGTGTCATCCTAATACAGATGGTTAGGTCTGGTTGACTAATTGTATAGGACCACTCAGTGTTTCGAGCGAGGAAAGATGCATTTAATATTCTGATGAACTGGGATGAGCTAGAAGCCCGTTTTACTTCTAAGCGGCTAGCAGCGGCAAAGGAGGATACAAAATTCAAAGGTTGACTAATACAAAAGGAAGATTAGATGTTGTCTGGGAAACTTGTCTCAGTGCAGCACTGTGTCGCTCCTTATCCTTCTGGGGACTAGGAAAGAACGGGTGATAATTGCTAATCACTTCCGTCCAGACATTGTCTGTGTAATTATTACAGAGAAACTCGTCTGGGTAGACAAATTAGCGAGGGCACCATCTGCAGGCGATGTTACAAATCGTAATTGAAAGGTTATCTAAGAGTGACGGAAGAAGTCTGGGCATATATGGGAGATGAGGTCATGTGTTAATATCATTTTTAAATGATATTTTAAAACACGCAATGAAAAATAAATAACTGACACCCCGGACCCACTACATTCTGGCTCATGGATTGGATCACATGAGAGTCAGAAATAAACACTTATTCTGACTGGAGGTTTTACTGGAAACGCCAGGTGGAAGCGTGGGCAGGAAATCTGCAATATAACCTAGCAAATTCGGAGGATAAAATACACTGCATTCCAGAATCGTCAAAGTAGAGAGCTCGGACTGAAGACAAGAAATAATAGAGTTAGGATTCTGACGTTATAAGACAGGGCAAAACACGTATCTAACTCCTTCTGAACACTACAGCAAGGAAGATCTACCTTCTAATACAGAAACCGGACTCCAACTTGGCCTACTCACAAAGTCGCAGAGGGATTATAACTAGAAATAATACGCCTGACGCGTGTTCGAGGCATCTTTATCAAGTTGCCAAGACTATTTAACTAAGAAATCTATCTTCCCTATTGGGGTGAGTTGTAACATACTTTATATACTTTGAATTTGACAAGTTTGAACTTGATGATGGTTATACAGGTCCATACGAGGCTGGCAACCTCAGCATGTGAAAATGATATATTCATGAACTACCACAGCAAAGCGCTGGTGATTGCTTCATGCGGGTTCTCACAGGGAACCAAAAGCAGAGGAAACCCCAGACTCTGAGTGGAGCAGGGAGTGGATGGTGATTATATCATATGTATATATTTACTATCATTTGCAATAAGTTGTAAGTATACTTAAACATGTTCACCCAGGCACAAACCAATGCATTTACCGCTGTCTCGTCGCAATTTTCCATTTAATTAACTAAAAGAATGGTGATTTTTCATCATATCCCCTGAGTTATATGATGTAAGCTCAGGGAGATTAGAAAATTCAGAGAAAGGAATCAGTTGACGGACAGCGGGAAAGGCGTCTGATTAATATCAAGAAAGGAAAGACTTAGCAGAGGTTTTGTTCTTTTATTTCCCCTAAAGTTTGTGGTACGAATCGAAGAGACCATTTGTGGTACTACTCTGCGATACCAGTTGTACTACTAATCTGTGGCTCAAAGCTTGTGATCGACACTGGAAACGTACGTTCCACTGGTTGTTAAGATACCTGCCTTGATCAGGAGAGGTTATCTCTTGAATTGATTTGGAGAGCTGCCCTTGCCACAGAGACGAATTGACGAAACAGCAATATCAACATTTCAGCGTTTTGGCAGCTAAGTTGCATTTCTAGCAGGTTACCTCAGTTTTTTTTTTCTTTTCAACATTAAGCTTTCTAACGCCGACATATTTTCTGTGAAGACACCTACATTTTATTAATCTCCCGCGCTTATTTATTTACATTTGTTCAATAGTAATTGACCATTACATTTGTTATGTGTTGTTTACAAATTCATAGTTTATTTATTTATAACAGAGAGAAGTGCACACGTATGAATCAATATCTTTAATATATATCTATGCAGAGCCAATCCCAAAAGGGGAGCAAAGAATAGTAATACTGTTCCCTGCCAAGCAATTCGTAGAAAGCGACTAAGGAGGGTTGGGCATGGGGCCGGTTACCCCATCCTGTAAAAAAAAAATTTAAACCACAAACAACTTCAACAAACATGGACAAGTCAATTAAAGAAAATAAAACACAGCCATCCAAGACAGGGGAAGGTCCTCTCGCAGGGAGGCGTATGATGCAACACAGAGAAAGCCGAAAGGAGTCTGTGTTACTGACTAACCTTCTTTCTTCTAGGAGAACTTCCAGATTTGGCACCTGGAATTTTCGGACATTAAACGAACAAGGAAAGTGGCACAAGTGGCAGCAGAGATGAGGGAATATAAAATCGAGGTTCTGGGACTGTGTGAAACAAAGTGGAAGGGGGTAGACAGGAAGAAACTCATCACAGGTGAATTGGTGCTGTCCTCAGGACATGAAGACGAAAGTTCACACCACAGTGAAGGGGTAGCTCTTATGTTATCTAAAGAAGCACAGAAAGCACTCATTGAATGGGAAGCCGTTGGATCCAGAATAATAACAGCTTCTTTTAAAACAGCTAAAAAGAAAATAAATGTAAATGTCATCCAATGTTATGCACCAACTAATGACAAAGAAGAGTCTGTGAAAGAAGCATTTTATTCTAGACTACAGGAAATTATGGAAAAAGTAAAAAGAAGAGACATCATAATTTTGATGGGTGACATGAATGCAAAGATAGGTACAGTCAACACCGGCTTTGAAGAAGTCATGGGAAAACATGGGCTAGGAATAATGAATGAAAATGGGGAACTATTCTCATACGTCTGTGCTTCAAATCAACTGGCTATAGGAGGAAGCATGTTTCCACATAAGAGAATACACAAGGCAACATGGATATCACCAGACCATAGAACAGAAATTCAGATTGATCCTATATGCATAAAGAAGAAGTTAGGATCATCATTGCAGGATGTAAAGGTATATAGAGGAGCAGATGTGGCATCAGATCACCACCTTCTGATAGCCAAAGTAAAAATGAAACTCAAAAGATATGCAACAATGCAAAATTATAGACAACAATTTAATGTAGGACATCTAAGAAATCAAGAAACAAGAGACAAATTTGCGGTCACAATATCCAACAAATTCCAAGTGCTCCAACAACTGGAAGATGCAGAGAATACAGAAGACTATTGGCAGCAAATCAAAACGGTATGGAATGAGACATGTGAAGAAATACTGGGGAAAAGGGAACGACAACAAAAAGCATGGATAACTACAGAAACCATCAATAAGATAAAAGACAGGAAAAACAAGAAAGCAGATTTAAACACAAGCAAAACCAGAAGTTCCAAAGCCAAGGCTCAAGAAGTGTACACAGAAGCAAACAAAGAAGTAAAAAGAATTATCAAAAGAGACAAGAGGAAGTATATTGAGGAGTTGGCAAGAGAGGCAGAAGATGCTGCAGCCAAAGGGAATATGAGAGAACTGTATAACAGCACAAAGAAGCTAACAGGGAAATACAAGCAAACAAGTTGCTTCATAAAAGACAAGAATGGAAAACTGCTCAGCAATATACAAGAGCAAATGAAGAGGTGGACGGAATATTTTGAGGACCTTCTCAATAGACCAGCTCCACAAAACCCCTCGGACATCCAGCCAGCAGAAGAAGAGCTACAAATTAACGGTGAAAGACCAACGAAGGAAGAAATAAAGAAAGCCATAAAGCTTCTAAGAGATGGAAAAGCGTCTGGACCTGACGGCATTCCAGCAGAGGCCATCAAAGCAGATATCGACACGGCTACAGAGATGTTATATAAATTACTTGGTAAAGTCTGGGAAAAGGAAGACATACCAGCAGAATGGAAGGAAGGATATCTGGTTAAGTTGCCTAAGAAGGGAAATTTACAAGAGTGCACAAATTATAGAGGAATAATATTACTTTCAGTGCCAGGAAAAGTATTAAACAGGATTATCCTTGAAAGATTAAAAGAGTCCATAGACAAGAAACTGAGAGATGAACAAGCAGGTTTTCGACAAAACAGATCCTGTACAGACCAGATAGCCACTTTGAGAATAAGAGCTGAACAAAGTCTGGAATGGAATTCACCACTATACATCGGATTTGTGGACTACGAAAAGGCATTTGACAGCGTAGACAGAGAATCACTTTGGAAATTGATGAGGCATTATGGAGTTCCCCTGAAGATCATTAATTTAATAAAGAAAACATATGAAGACATGACATGCAGAGTTCTTCATGAAGGACAGCTTACAGAACCGTTTGGGATAAGAACAGGAGTGTGACAGGGATGCCTCTTGTCTCCATTTCTTTTCTTGCTAGTAATAGACTGGGTTACGAGAACATCGACAACACACAACAGAAATGGAATCCAGTGGACTCTGACTAAGCAGTTGGATGATCTGGATTTTGCCGATGACTTAGCTCTTCTGTCCCATAACTGTAATCAGATGCAGGACAAATTGAAAACACTCGATGAGAGGTCACAGCAATTGGGTCTGAAAATACACAGGGAAAAGACAAAAATAATGAGAATAAATGCAGGAAATGATAACAGGGTTGAACCAATACAAGATGTAGAATCGTACACATATCTTGGCAGCAATATAGACAAAGTTGGAGGGACAGACAGCGATATCAAAATAAGAATACAAAAAGCAAGAGGAGCTTTCATTGCATTGGGAAATATAAGGAGATCACGAGAAATCGGATCCAACACGAAAATAAGAATTTTCAACTCAAATGTTAAGTCAGTACTATTGTATGGCTCTGAGACATGGAGAACAACAAAGACAACTACCAAAAAGCTACAGACTTTCATAAATGGGTGCTTGCGTAGAATAGAGGGATTAAAATCGTATGACAAGGTTACCAACGTGGAACTGATGACAAGAACTAGACAAGTGCCAGTGGAACAAGAGATGAGAAGAAGACGATGGCGATGGATAGGACACACACTGAGGAAACCTGTTGATAGCATTACAAGGCAGTCCTGGTTCTGGAACCCCTAGGGCAAGAGAAGCAGAGGTAGACCAAGAAGCATATGAGGAAGAGAGCTGGAAACAGAGGTGAAAATGATAAGAAGAACGTGGAAAGAACTTGAGATGATGGCACATGACAAGAGACTTGGCATGTGTTTGTTGAAGGTCTATGCTCCTTTGGGAGTGGAGGGTTATGAATGAATGAATATAGAGCCAATAAGAAGAATTTTACAGTTAATTCAGTTGGGGCGTGTACGAGCTAAATTAAATTATATACAAAAGGCGGCGGGCAGACGAAAGTTAACATTGCTAAGACACAATCAGCATTGTTCTTGTATTCTGAAATATCCTGTGAAAACTCCCTCAAGATAGAAGCATCCGCATCCTTCTATCTGCATCTCTGCCAAGAGAAATCTTTGTGCGAAGGTAGATACCTTTGAAGACTCACATTAGGTACTCTTGGTTTTGGCCATTGTTGGACCATCACTGCACAGCAAGGGGAGGCAACCCGTGACGCATAGTCCGAACACAGCCGCACTTCCATGGCAACGTCCAACATAAGAACGGATACAAAGGCAGTTACTGCAGCCCTGAGCAGGCTGTCAGAATCCACATCGATCAGGGTAGTTACTGTGTCAGACTCTGTCCATGCTTCGGAGGGTCTAAAATAAATGGCTATGGCATGAATGGAAAACTTGCATAGAATCCTCTAGTCTTCAGGAACTGGTGTGGATATACGGTTCTGTAAACAACCACAACACTGCATAAACAGTTAGCATTCAAACTATTCGACATTTGCTGGAGGAGACGGAGCACCTATGGGTTTTCACTGAGTGCAGTGATGTCGATTCTGATTCACAATAACAATAACATAGTATTCATATCCGACTGTATGACATCAGTGGGCAGACAAAAGTATTCACCAACATGACTTTAGTATCAAATTCTAACAGAATGTGAGATGTTCCAGGAGCAGAACATGAGGGCTGCAGCCCAGCAAGAAGTAGAAAATGCCAAAGCAGGATGTTTGTCTATGCTAGAAGAATCGCTTCGTCACGTCAGATGTCGGCTTCACTCGGCAAGAGATACGTTTCAAAGCCTATAAGAAGAGTGTGCCAAAACATGGCTAATGAAGATTGTGACAAAACGTTTTTACATGTACTTTTGAGCCCTTCTCTCACTTCTTCATCTGCTTTTTTTTTGGCATATTTTATGCTCCTTCATTCATTTTATTTGCTGTGACCACTCCCAGACTTGTTTACGTTTCGCCAGGTGAACCGTAATAATATTAGGCTAATTACACAGGTAGTGGTAATACGTTTATCGCCTTAGGCGTCTGGCCACCCTTGATAGAGTCGATCTCTATTGACACAATATAGTCGCTCACGAGCTATGAAAAGAAAAACCATATTGTCTGCCTGAGAGAGCCGTCTGGGGTGTGCGAAGACACATGTGATAATTAGATAATCGTTTCCGCTGGGCCATCGCGGTATCAATATTACCGATAAGCTGTCTGGAGAGACAATATTGGTGAGAAAGCAGCTAGACAAGCAATAAGTGCACAGATGGGGTTAGGAGTTTTGCATAAGTATGCAAGCGGAAGTATTACGACTTATTAGAAAGAGGCCACGCATTGGAATTTTAAGTGATAAACTTACAACACGCGGGGGGGGGGGAATTAAATTAAACAACCCGACCCACATAGTCTAAAGAGCTTTCGATTGGCTTGATTTGAGAGCCGGAATAGACTCTAACTTTCGTTGGAAGTTAGTCTAAAAGTACAATCTGGTATTTGAACTGAGAAATGGAAATATAATTGAGCGACATCGGATTCACAAATCAGACTGCACCGTCACGTCAAGCTAGCAATTCACCAGAGCCAGAAAGAAAAGAATCGAACACCGGATTCCAAAATTATAAGTGACAGATCGAAGCATTTGCGCAACTTTAAAACTTAAAAATGTAAACCCGAATTTGTTAAATACAAAGAATGGAGATCAAAGGAATCAGATCACCCGTCATAAGATGAATACAAAATTTTCCCAGACCAAGTGATTCGAAAGCATCAATTTGCTGTATCCATTCTAAACTGTGATAGGAGATTCTGTTCCCAAAATTTACTTTGGAATCGTGGAACGAAGCTATCAGAATGTTCGTGATACGAAGCTGAAAGACAAAAGTTCTACGCTAAAAGCATGGAATCAACACTAACCGCCTAAATTGGACAAGTTATGTGAAGAAGTGCCCCCATGACAGAAGAATGCTCTGCCCTTTGCAGCATTGACTTCTGAAAATATCTTGTGAAAATTCCCTTGAGATAGAAGCGTCATTACCAGTGGCGTATTCTCTATGTGTGCTGTGCGTGCTGCGCACACCTATGCCCGAAGGAAAATAAAAATTTAATTTATTATTCTATAAAATATTTCTCTTCTAATGTTCTGCTTTCGGACCGCACGCACCAGGATAACGGATTTTCCCGCATAGAATCTACGAGTATAATCTAGTTTCAGTTTCCCCAGACGCTTTTTATAGCGCAGTTTTTTATTGGTTGGTAGCAATCGCCCGAAGTTTCTCGGGTAATTCCGTCACAATGCGTGCGGCACGTTTTGGATTCACGTCTGAACACTGGTTTGATTGGATCGGGATCATGGCCAGATACGTAAATACAATGCGAACATGCGTGCGGTGGCCCTGCAGCTCTCGAGTTGTAAAAATCGGTTGTGTCCGTCCAGTGTTTTTTGTGACTAATTTTTGTTAGTTGCCGGGAATGCAGATTATTACAGTGACAGTGAGTTTAAAGTTGTAAGTTAAGTATTTCGGAGATAGTTGACATATACCCCTAAAACTATCGTTGCGTAATTGAATATAGTTGGTTTTTTAAATTAAGAGGGGAAGAAGTTAAATAGTAGGCGTACATATTCATTTTAAGTAGCAGCACGCCTAGCTCGCATTACCAGGATACGCCACTGGTCATTACCCTTCTATCTACAACTCTGCCAAGAGTAATCTTGTGCGAAGGTAGACACCTTTGACGACCCATTTTAAATACTCTAGCGTTTTGGCCACTGCTGGAGCACTACTGCAGAGCTAAGGGGAGGCAATCCGTGACAAAGATAAATGAATGGAAAACAACATACACAATGTTCTCCTCGCATACTGACAACGCAGTCACTTCGAAGATTTTCCTTCCCCAAAATACAACGGACATTCACGTCCCACAGAAGCCAGTTCGCATCTCTACCCTGACGGAAGTCTAATTTTGCGCTCAACAACTGCGCATGGCACATAGCCCAGAACTGTTTACCTTTGACCCTAAAGGTCAAACCCAATGAATGAACCAAAAAGGGAGATAACCCCTAATCAACCTGACACAGCAAAGTTAAGACACAGTTACCCAACTTTGACCAGGGTGAAAAAAATTACGACAAATAAATTGACGTTTGAAACTCCGTCAAAGATTACAGCAACAGTTGTAAGGACTTCTTGTATCGTCAATAATTTAAAAAAAAAATACAATTTACATCTAGCAAAGTGTGTGCTTCAGATTCTAGTAGGGATGGCAGTGATGACCGGCATGTAGAGCTTTGTTCTGTTGTTTTGGATTGTTTGTTTGTTTGTTGTTTTTTTTTTCGCGTGTGTCACTTTTTGTGGCAGTGTTTATGGCAATTTTTTTTCTTCTCAAAATGTTAATCTAGAAATCCTGTTACGAAATAGACCTTATGATCTTTCTCGATAAACTCATCTCTATATATGCCCGTTCTTTGCCAGTTCTTCTCGTCGATCGCACGAACATCAGGAATAAATCATCAGCAACTGAATTGTACTGCTCTTTCTGATTTCGTTCAATCGAGGTTAAACGAAGCCCACCTTCCTGAATTACCTTTACTGTCAATCTCGAAGGTTTCTATTTTAATTAAATCATTACCTAAGAAGAAATCATGCGGTTAAGATGGAATATCTTCGAGGATACTTCAGCTTGCAGAGCCTGTTGTATACGACTCACTCACTTACATTTACAATCTGTGCCTCACAAAGAAAGTGTTTCCTTGACGACTGAAAACAGGCTTAGTGGTACCAGTACCTAAAAAAGGTGATATTAATGTCGTCACAAACTACCGGCCGATTTCCCTACTATCAGTCATAACTAAACCTCTTGAACGACACATGTATAAACATATTCTTTCTTCACTGAACAGCTACAATCTTATACATGAAAACCAATCTGGATTTCGACCCAAACACTCTTGTCACTCCTTGTTGACTAAGATTACCGAAATCTGGCATTCTAATATCAACTGCGAAAAAATAAATGGAGTATTATTAATCGACCTTTACAAAGCATTTGACACAACTGACCACTCGTTGCTGATACAAAAGCTTGCGGTGTTCAAAATTCAACCAAATCTGGCACAGACATTAACACTGTTCAGTCTCTTTTACAGCGTTACCTGGACATTGTACAATCTTGGTGCACTATTAATAGTATGTCCATTAATAAAAACAAAACTCAATCTTTGATTATCTATACCCGCCAAAAGATTCTAGACGGAGAACGTATTAAGCAAGTTACGGACCACAGCCTGTTGGGTGTGGTCATCGACCAGTCTCTAAGCTGGAAGTCACATGTCTATTTCATCGCAAACAAGATCTCACAAAAATTACACTGACAAACAACATTTTTCTTTCTTATATAAGAATAAGTGTTCTTAGGTCAGTTTCTTGCGCTGATTTCAAATTTGAAATCCGTTTATCTCTATCACGTCGGGTTCTTAAGATATTTGTGAATACATATATTTTTGGGAAACCGTTATTTGCTCCGTTTCATTTTTACTATATAACTTTTTAAAAATTAATAAAATGCAAAATAATTCTACTTTTTATACTGCTAAAAGATGCATGACATATGTTACGTTATATTTCAAATAGTTACTGTATTTTGAAATAATTCTGAGTGAAATATGGCTTCTAGAAGTTGTAGAAATTCGGCTGATCTGTTCTGTTACGTGTGCGGATATTTTACCGATCGTGTTCACCAGAAAAACTTTACACCATTGCTAAAGAAAGCATATGAACTTTACTTCGATTCGAAAGTTGATGATGCAAATAAATCTTGGAAGCCAAATGCAGTTTGTTTGACTTGTGCAAATACATTGGCAGGTTGGTTACGAAAATCGCCGAAGCATAAGTCGATGCCTTTTGGAATGCCAGTAATATGGCGTGAACCGACAAATCACGTTACTGAATGTTACTTCTGCTTGACAAATATCTATGGTTTCACTTTTAAAACTAGAAAGTCTGTGGTTTATCCAAATATTGAATCGGTTTCGAAACCAGTGCCTCATGATCCAATCACGTGTCCGATCCCAGTTCCACCAGAACAATACCCGTTGGACGTTAATGAACTTTCAGAAAGTGATAGTTTACCTGCTTTAGAAACTAATTCTGACTCGGATTATGTACCGGTGAATGATGGTGTTCACTTAATTAACCATTCAGAACTTTCAGATCTAATACGTGATCTCGCTCTCACCAAAGGACAAGCGGAATTACTCGGTTCGCGACTCAAAGAATGGAATCTTTTAGCGCCCAATACTCCGATATCTAAATTTCGTCATAGACACAGAGAACTTGTTCAATACTTTGAGATGGATGATGACATTTGCTATTGCAAAGATGTAAAAGGTCTAATGGTGCACCTCGGTCATGAGCACATAGTCAACGAATGGCGACTTTTCATCGACTCTTCCAAGACTAGTCTAAAAGCCGTGTTATTGCATAATGGAAATTTATTTTCATCAATTCCAGTCGCCTACTCTGTTCATATGAAAGAAACTTATGACAATATGACTATACTTTTGGCAAAAATAAAGTACAATGACTACCAATGGCGGATTTGTGGAGACCTAAAGGTCATTGCAATTCTCACGGGCATGCAGACTGGGTATACTAAATTTTGTTGCTTCCTATGTGAATGGGACAGCCGCAACAGACAGGAACATTATGCAAGAAAGGTGTGGCCTATCAGGGATCGTATGCAGCTCGGGCATAAAAATGTAATACACGAGCCATTAGTTAACAAAGACAGCATCATTTTACCACCGTTACATATAAAGTTGGGGCTCATGAAGAATTTCGTAAAAGCGTTAGATAAAACGAGCAAAGCTTTCACTTATCTTCGAGAAAAGTTTCCGCAAATTAGCGATGCAAAGATAAAGGAAGGTATCTTTGTAGGACCTCAGATTAGGAAAGTTATTGCAGACAAACAATTCGAGAACTTGTTACATGGTAGTGAACTTCGCGCATGGATGGCATTCAAATCGATCGTCGATAACTTTCTGGGAAATCACAAATCTGTCGACTATGTGCATATTGTTAAGCAGTGCATAGATGCATACAGAATTATGGGCTGTAACATGTCCCTCAAAATCCATTTGCTCGATTCGCATCTTGACTTTTTCCCTGACAACCTTGGCGAAGTCAGCGATGAACATGGAGAACGATTTCATCAAGATATCGCCGTAATGGAGTCACGTTATCAAGGACGGTGGAGTGTGACCATGCTTGCCGATTATTGTTGGATGCTTCATCGCGATGTACCACATGCCATTCACCGACGAAAGTCGACTGCAAAGAAATTCAAGCCTACATAACTGTTATACTTCTTGTACAAATGATGTTGTAATACTGTATGCGTTGTTAAAAAACTTCAATTGCGTATTTCTAGAGATCCCGACCTGATAGAGAAAAACGGTTTGCAGATTTAAAAACAGCGCATTAAAATTGACCAGAAAAACATAGAAATGTTAGAGAAAGAAAAAAAAAATTTTTTTTTGTTAGTCAGTGTTATTTCAACTCTCAAAAATCAAACATTTTTTTTATGTCCGCACTCTAGACTTATATTCTATAATGCACACATTCAAAGTCACCTTTCTTATTGCTCAAATATCTGGAGTCGCTGTGGCTTGTCGTTTTTGAAACGCCTAGAATCCCTACATAAAAGGGCGCTACGACTTGTTTGCCTGAATGATAACATTCCCAGTGCTCAGCTATTTTCACAGCTGAATGTTCTTCCTCTTAAAAAATTCTTCTTCTTCCAAGATCTCCTGTTTGTGCATCAAATTTTACACGGCAGAACGCCTTCATACTTGCAAATGTTCTTTCACTATAAGTACTGCTCATATTTTATACGTGGCGACCTACTTTTGGACCTTGCAAACCTCGAACTGACCTCTTCTGAAGTTGTTTTAGTTATGCAGGTGCTTTAGCATGGAATTCCCTACCCAAGTCTGTCAAAACTGATAATTACATCTCATTCAAAAGACATCGGCATTCACATATCATGAAATCTTGTACACACATTTAACGACAATTCTGTTTCAGTTATTTCAACGTTTCCATGAGCATTTAACTGTCATTGTAATTTTTTCAATTTTAAATGGAATTTTTAATATTAAGTAGCTTGCTTTAACCCTCTCTCTCTCTCTCTCTCTCTCTCTCTCTCTCTCTCTCTCTCTCTCTCTCTCTCTCTCTCTCTCTCTCTCTCTCTCTCTCTGTGCGTGAATGACTATGAGTAAATGTACTATTGTATGCTCAGTTTCTGATTGTGATGATAATATTAATTAATCCTGTCTGAAGTTGTTAATATTTTAATTTGTAAAACGCTGACAATTGTATTGCAGGGCAGAAATGTAAAAAGGCAATTATGCCTATTTCTTTACCCTGATGAAATAAAGATTTCGTTCGTTCGTTCGTTCGTAGTTAATATAAGTATTTCTTTGATTTTTTTAAACTCTATATACAGAAGCTTGCAATGCCCGGGAAAATGCAATAAAAACCTCGATCACGAAAAGAACCTATCGCCCACATAGCAGAAACATTGCTATTTAAAAAAAAACCACACAACCGAATGGACGAGTGATATCTAATTAGAACTAATTAAATTGATTGGTATGTACTTTCTAATACATGTATATATCTAGATCATCATTATTCATTAGTATAATTGAGTCTTTGTTGTGGTCTGGTTAGATGCATTTTATAATAATAATAATAGCCCCTTCAGTCATAACTAACTATCGGAATGCGCCCCTGAGGTGACAGTGTGGCAGTCTGACCGACCACTTGAGCATTTATTCGTGCTAGAGTCTAGTCATAATAACTAAATATTAAAAAAAATACCATTACCTATAATAAACAAGCAGAATTCTTAACTAAAATAAAAGTAACTCGAGAAACCTAAGAGTAGGGACAAAGTGGTGGAAATCAGCTAGGTCAGCGTTTGAGAGAATGCACGCTAAATTTACCCGACAGATGTCATAGAAATATAAGGATGCAGGTTAAAGATAGCGACATCACGCCTTTAGCACGGGATGTTTATCCAATGAGAAACGTAGCCAGCTCAAGCCCATTACGATTTTGTCGGCGAGGAATTTATACCCGGCAGTCCTGAAGAGAAGAGCAATGCAGATAGACGTATATCCACAGTCTGGCTCTTTATGTTGAGGTTGTCAACATTTTTTTGTGACCAAGTATTCTTATAATGTGTAATTGTACACAAGGATTAAGTATCATTATACTTAACATGTAAGTAGATACTGTCGCATTGCCATTATGTATTTTCAGTTCGAATAGCAGATGCATTACGAAAGAAATAAAATGGACAAAAATTTGAAAGGAAGATGAAGTTTGAACCAGGGAATAAAGCAAATGACGAAAAACTACAAAGGAAGGAAATTAAATATAAAGCTTTGAGAATCCAGAGATTTTGAAGGATATGAGAAATAATGAATAATACTATGAGACATTTTTTTGTGATGTCATTAGACAGGAAATATGCACTTCATGAGAAGAAACGACCAGTTTCGTTTATTGTACAAACATGTATAAATTGTTGAGTTTTTTATTGAAAACCATTTGAATCAGTTTTGAAGTTGAATAAAACATTTGGAAAATGACCAGGCTGTTAAGGATTTTAAGCTTGTTAGAATGTATAGATGCATTGTCATGTTCTCATCCAAATCTTAACAACTAAAGCTCTCCACATACACCAACAGTATGGAGGAATGGAACGATACCTGAAAGACAAATAAAGTCTGAGCAATTAACACCTCTGGCGAGCTTTAAGCCAGTATAACATCACTCACTTAAACATGAAATAACAACTACACCACACCACTTCTGCTATATGTAACTTAATTGGTACCTTACGACTAGTCTACCCCCGCTACATATTACTTAATTGGATGCCTTACCCATTCCTACAAGGAAGTTAAATTATACCACACTGGGTGACACCGCTACAACAGCCCTCAGCTGTTTATTTTCCTTTCATGTTCCTCTAAAGTTTGTGGCACCAGTACGAGGCGACCCGACTAATTGTGATACGACCTGGAGAAACCATTTACTGGACTATTAGATTCGAAGCTTGAAATCGATGCCTGAAGATTCTTGCTTTGACCCGGGGAGGTTACTTCCTGAACTGATCCAGAAACGTGCCCCTCACTACAGAGACGAATCTACGGAAAACTTCATCGGCACTTCAGCATTTTGGCAAGTCACAATTTTAACAGGCCAACAAAACATCCGAACATTATTTTGCTAAATTCATTGTAGTGAAGTGAATCCGTATGACAACACGCTCAAATTCCCCGCTCAAAAACAAAATAGCTATCGTATTTTTAAATCTATAAATAACTACAGTATTTGAAATTTTTCTGAGGGGCAAGTCAAATTTACCGCCAACAATTTATCTAGTGTGTTTGAATTTTTATAAGAAACAAGTAAAAAGTTACGCCCACCCCAAAAATTATCGAAGAGCATAGTACAAAATTTAACAACCAATCAAATCGTTTCCATAGTTTGTAGTGGTAAGAAAATTTTGGTTGACGCGAAATAAATGCCTATTTTGTGTTTTTGACCGAACGTAGATAATTTATTTCTTAATAACTAAAGATACTTAAAATGAAAGGGATACCTCAAATTATAGCGCTGATATTGCTTACCATATACACATAAAGATTCCCTCATTTAAAATTTTTTATGGTAGTAGAAAATTTAATTTAGTCAGATTTTCACATCAGGATAAGGCCCAATTTAATTACAAAAAAATTACCCACATTTGAATGCAAAGGAATAATTAAAGGAAAACTATATAGAACGATAGAGAAAAAATTGGCCGTTTAATTATCACTTTTGATAATTAAAATTGGTCTACATATAACTGAAATATAAAATGTTCAAATTTAGTCAGATCATACAGACACGCTTAGAATCGCATAAATACTAGAATCAAATATTAACTTTTTGACTTCTATCTGATTGGCCGGGTGTATTGCTATAAATAGTAACAAACTTTTGTAGTTTTTCGCCATTTAAATCATAAAAATCACACTGAGCTGACGTATACAAAAAATACTGTAGACCAAGCCTTTGCCGGTTGGACTGGTAGAGCGGACTAAGAACCCTTTTACAGCCAGTCAGCTTGAGTGTGTGTGAACTTATTTACCTGAGGGTAAGATTGATAATTTTATTTGCATACTTTGTTAAAGAATTGACCTGTAAAGTAAACAGGCTATGTGTGCCATATTTGTTCGAAAGTGTAACTGACGATGAGATGTGTTGGGTCACGCTGACCTACGTAGGAATGTGTGTAGTAGCAGACTTGTTCGACTTGAAAAATTGGTGTATAGTGTTTGCAAATTTACGACAGTGAGTGTTAGAAGCGATTTAATTTAGTATTTTCTTCTGGAGTGACACCCTGTTCATAGATCATGTAATAAACATCTAGGGAAGGTTAGAATGAAGTAATCAACAGGTCACATGCTGTATTGTACTTGCCATGACTATTGTATGGAAGCCAAACATGGACGAGGTACCCAAGCCTTGATGAACCCAGAGAAAGAGTTATGGCATGAAAACTGACGATAGACAACGGTATTCAAGGTCTTGTGCAACTTGTTAGCACAAATGCCTGACCATGGTAAGTTTTAATATTGTTAGGGGTGAATTAATTGAGGCAGATCTCTACAGGGAATGGATTGTCCTTCTATTCCAGGTTATATCACGAATTTACCTCGTGGCTGCAATTTCTTGAGAAGAAGAGCGTGTGGGAGTTGAGAGCTCCATCTACAGACTGGAGATAGACCCCATCTTTTCAGCCAGGAGTCACAGAGTTGGTGATCCTGACTACTATTCAAATAACTGAAGCAGCAACATTCTGAAGATAAGTCCTTTAGAAAGGCAATGGCGATTCATCCAACCTCATTCACCTAATAAAACTTAACCACTGTGGGATGATGAAAGTAGTAGACCTTGCAGTGTAAGACTGGTAGCAGTATAAATATTAAGAACAGTAACAGTACGTGTAGTCATTCCAGTGACCCTTTAAAAGAAATGGAACAGAGTTTCCAAATTATTTATTTCATTATGTAAATAACCTTTCTTGAGTTTGATAATTCCTGATCCAAAAGATTGAGGTTCAGGACAATTAAATTGTACAGAAACTTTCATACAGCCTTGCTTAATTAATTTTTATTAAGTTGAAGTTCTGTATGAAATTAATCATTAAATAAAGTAAATACATTCCCCTAGACCCGTAGCTAAATCCTTTGGGATCAGTAGAGGTAGCGGTTAGGGACTCAGAGATCTTCTTCATCTACTCTGAGAACTTACATAGCTTGACTCCATCTTGATTGTCTATACACCCTTGCTCTTTTCAGAGAAGGGGGTATTACTTATAAGACCAGTCTCTTATCTGGCACTATTCTGGTATCCTCTGATACCCCTATTTGTCCAGGATAGCCTATACATTTAATAACATCAAAACCTCTTATGACATTCATCAAGCCTCAAGACCTTTCGGTGAAGAAACCTAATTATTTTTTCATAATCACCAGTCATATTTATTTACATCTGTTTCAAAGTAATTGATCATTAAATTTGTATAACTTGATTTTGACAAAGTCACGGTTGAATTAATTATTACAGAGCGAACTGCACACGTGTGAATCCAGATTAATTATATATATATATATATATATATATATATATATATATATATATATATATATATATATATATATATATATATATAATTATATATATATATATATATATATATATATATATATATATATATATAATTTCTAAGAACTCAGGACAAGCATAAGTCCGTTTTTTTCAGCTAAGTCAAATTGTAATGAACTAACTTCAAGACCCCAATGTCAGTGACGTCATCTGATGTTGTAGATTTGTCTATTACTGTTTGTTATTCTTGTACTTTATTGATAGGGGGCCTAACAACTATTTTAGTACATTAGATGTCAATGACCTGAATATCTACAGCTCAGATTATTCGCAAACTTCTGACAGACAGCTATTTTCCTGTTTTCCCTTAAAAATATATCTGCCAGCTGAATTTCACTCCCTGTTTCCTATTTCTGATGGAACTTACACATAACAAGTCAGACATAACACTTTTCACAGACTTTCAATCAGTCAACTTTCAGCGAGACCCTCAAGGCAACTTCAGTACTCCATTCATTATTTAACCCATTCGTTCTTTTTATCTTTCACACGTGTCGTACGCGGTCATAATAGATACACTTGTTATTAATAACAATTCTAACTCCCAAAGTAATACGTTTATAATGTTTTAAATACTTTATCATCTAAAAATAGTAATGAGGATGCTCTGAAAGAGGCCAATGCGCAAAGGAAATTAGTTTCACAAGTTAGAACGGAACAATCCACTTTTTTGGGCATGTTACGAGAAGAGAAAAGCTGGAATATATCGTAACAACAGGTAAGATTGACGGAAAAAGAGATAGAGGAAGACAAAGAGAGCAAATACTGGACAGTTTGACATTGAGGCATGGAAAGAAGTCAACAGCAGAATTGATAAATAGTACTGGAGACAGGAAGTTGTGGAGAGACATGATCTCCTACGACACTTGGCATGGTACTTGAAGAAGAAGAAGAAGAAGAAGAAGAAGATGAAGAAGAAGAAACAGCTGACTGAGTTCAGCTGTGTCACATTTATGTCTTCAAAACCCCCAAAACATGTAGATCATTTCATCAACTTCGCAAAGTAATTTATTTGCTGAATGCCATATACAAGGCATGTAAATACAAGTTCTGTCGCTGGAATGTATACTCTATTAATGTTAATATCTCTTGTATTTGGTTAGCTGTTACGTGCAGTCTTTGATATCTTACAATATTATACATTGGTATTCTTGTTATCTTCGCAAATATTGTGAAAGCAAAATAGTGCTTAAGGGAAAGTCATTATTGAGTTACTTCCCTTGAAAGTTGTGTCGGCTCTTTCGATCAAACTCCGCGGATAAATCCATTTTACTGCGATTTATTCGTTGTTTGGGTAATAATAAATTGTTCTTGCTTCAGAATATCTATGGCCTGAATTTATGTGTATTGTTTGTCTGAGTAGGACGAGTCTGTCTTATATCTGTATATCTTTACATATCTAAGTCGAACTATATGTTCTGTTGTCTCTAGAGAGGTCGAAGGCTATTCGGCGGATGTGTCGCTAGAGTGTGGTGTGATTTGGCTTCGTCCTGATAGGGACTGTGTTTTTCCATGTCGGCCTGTCGCCGGGGAAAAAGTGATCTCAGTATTTGTGGGGAAGGTGATAGTCGTCTAAACCTATCGTGTATGCTTTACCCCAGTGTTTAGTCGTATTGCCAAGGAATGGCAGTTTCATAATTCCTATACCAAGGTAATCAAAGATACTCTTATGAACTCTCGATCGAAGCCACCATTTTCGATAGTTACGATTTGAATGTCTAAGAGAATATATTTGACTCGATGAAAACGACTTCGATTCCTAGCAGCACTATATCCTGTAGATTGCAGTCAATTGTTCATGATCAAATCTACAGAGCAATGAAATGTTTTATGAATGACTAACTTTAGGACAGATTCATTATCTGTATCCAAACATGAGTGACAGCTCACGAGTGAAGCCATCTTGGAACCAAAACATGTAGTGACTTTCAAGAAGAGAAAAGGGATGCCCGTATTATCGCTTGATCAGTCCAGAGATCACTGCTACACATGAGAACCCATTGCTAGCGGTTCAATATTATTATATGGAAAAAATATGTGCTGAACATTATGTTGAAGAATCGTCGCTAGACGAGATTAGGTTTAGAAGCCATCTGAAATATTGTTTATAAGCTGACGTGCTCAGTCAGTGAAGTCAGATGATATATGTATGGGCGATACTGAGTGCTTGGCTACTGACAGTCCATTATACACTTATTCTACATGAGTGCCCATGTAACATTGCAAGACCATTTGTCCACTGTACTATGATGTATTATGGCAACCTGTGATTTGTCACTATCTGTGCTGTCGAGTGTGTACGTCCAATTAAACTTTAGAAAAGGTACACAGTCGTTGGTGTCGATGACTTCCAGCCATACATGAGTGTGAGAAAAGAACATTTTTTGTCAACACCACGAACCTTTATTATCATTCGCACATTATACACTCAATCCATGTCTACACACCACTGCGTAGGTCAAGTTGACATTCCATACACTACAGTGGAGCAAACAACACCATAGAGATCTTATCAACTGATGATGATGATGATGTCTGCTTCCATCCACTTATATCTATCTTTTGGTGGATATCATTAACGGGAATAAAAATCTAACTTTATCAACCTTTATCAACTGGTGGACCAGCTTTCTGGGTTTGACCTCGCAGAAGTTCAGAAGTCAACAGATTACCGATACCAGACCGTTTCCTGTGGCTGATACGACACACTTGCAGTATTGGTTTGCTCTTTGTCAACACTTCGTCACGTGACCTGTCAGGTGAATGCAGTATGTAGGTCAGCGTTGTTGACATTTTTTACATTAGACATTATAGAGTTTCACAGAACAGTTGGATCAATTCTTGTCAATATTAACAGGAAGACAGTATGAGTGAACTAAGAAGTCCTATTTTCATCGATGGATCTTCTTGTTTTCTGTATATGAACTTTAATATTTAAGGCCAGAATGTTTAATTGAATAAAGTGGCAGTTTGTTTATTTTCATAAAAATAACTTTGCCATTACTGTAAAACTGAGCCTATTTTGCAACACATACTATCATACACATAATTTATATATATTTATGTTTACATGTTATTTGTTTGTATAGTATGTTAGTTTCTATGTCAGCGGGTTGTGTTTAAGGTTGGGCGGCGTCCTCACAACAGAATATCCCACGTCATAGAGGGTCCGTTGTGGGCGTTTTCTATAGGTGCAATTTTCTTGATTGAAAATTTGCTGCGACAACTGTTGCTTTTGTGTTAGCTGTGAAGTCTGTAATTATTGTTATTTTTGTAATATTTCTTTGTTCTTTAGTTTTGTTTTGATTTGTTTGTAATTTGTTGGTCTAACCTTTTCTATCTTTCAGTTCTATTCACAATTTATATTCATATATTGTGACGTCATTTGTGTTGTTATTCTTTGCAGATTCAGTGATTATTTTCATTGATTTCCCTATTTGATTTATTTTGATTTCTGCAAACGTTCTTGTATTGTCAGTCCTATTTGTACTTTATGTATTCTGTTGGTTGACATATGTTTTATATAGGTATATTTCATAAGACACAATTGCCTGTGCACTGCAATTGGATTATGGTATAAACCAGTACCTGATTATTATTACTATTATACAAGACCTTATTAAAGGCTTGTGACCCACAGATATTGGAATAGTATACTGATTAATCAAGTCATTGAGAACTTGTGGTATTATTATTGATTCAGGTGATTAGTATTATTGTTAGACATCATGGCTACATTAGAATACTTCATTACACAAGGGAAAGCCCTTGATAAGACTGGTCAACAATTAGAACAATGGGCAGTTGCTCAATATGACAAAGCATTAGCTGCAGAAGAGAGAAAAGCTATGGCGGAAGAGAAAAGATTAGAAAGAGAAGCTGAGGCTGCTGCTGAACAAAAGAAATTGCAGATGCAGGTAGAGGAAAGGAGATTTGAAGCTGAACAAAAAAAATTGGAAAGAGAAGCTGCGGCTGAACAAAAAAGATTAGACAGTGAAGCTGAACAAAAAAGATTAGACAGGGAAGCTGAACAAAAAAGATTAGACAGGGAAGCTGAACAAAAAAGATTAGACAGAGAGGCTGAAGAAAAAAAAGCAATAAGAGAACATGAATTTGAGTTAGAGAAATTGAGATTGACATGTATGAGTAATGTTAATCAGGCATCTAGTGGTAATGATAAACCTTCTACTTACAAGGTTAAGGTTCCACCGTTCAATCAGTCCAGTGACGATATTACATTCTGGCTGGATAGATTTGAACGTTCTTGTCGTACACATAATGTGGATAAATCACAATACGCTAATCAATTATCAGAAAACTTGAAAGGTGAATCTTTGACTAGATTATGCCTTGTAGGAGAAGCAGATAAGGATAATTATGATGTCATTAGGGCGGCTTTGATAAAAAAATATCAGCTAAGTGAGGAAGGCTATCGCCTTTTATTTAAAACGATGGTACCTGAGACGGGTGTAGAATTCTCAGAATTCACTGCAAAGGCACGTCTCACAGTTGATCGTTGGATTGAGCTTTCCAAAACAGAAAAAACGTATGAAGGACTTATGGATTTGTTGCTCAGAGATAAGATTATGTCATGTGTGAACAAACCTTTCCTTGAATTTATACATGAGCGTAAACCTAAATCTCTAAAAGAAATGGAAGAATATTGTTCCCAATATGTCACTGCACACCCCGACGTGACTTTTGGCAACACTAAGATTAAGGAGAGTATGCCAGTTGCTTCAGCAACACCATACAATCCCAATTATTCACACAGATTTCAGGGACCTCAAAACAGATTTGATAAAAAAGGTAACCATAATAGTTATCAAAACCAAGGTAACCAATCATTTCAGGGTTCTTCTTCAAAGAACTGGAGACGACCTGATAGCTCTCGACACAGGGGTGGTCATAATTATAGGAATTTCCGTAGAGGAAGTAATTATAGAAACTATCAGGGTTATCCGTCTTGGAGTCAACAAGATCATAATTACAGAGATACTCATTATAATGAATATGATAATGGTAACCAAGGGAACTATGACTCAAACCCAAATAGGGGTTACAATAGAGGTAACAATAACTACAGAGGTGATAATAACCGAGGTAGATCTCAAAACAAAAGACATAAACCACATTTTCAGGCAAACTCTGCACAACAAGAGTCCCATGAAACCTATAAACAGAGTAAAGATAATAATGATGCTAGTAATATGGCATGTGCCGCTTTTGATTTTGGGAGAGCATCTCAGTGCCCCCAATGCAAAACGTTATTTGAGCCAACCACAGTGTCTACTTTAAGCTGTGGCCATCCTCTTCCTGCTCTTCCAGCATCAGTCGCGCATGATGGAAGAGGTTCTCTTGTCTTACATAAGGGTTTAGTGAATAACAATCCAGTCTCTGTGTTATTTGATTCTGGATGCACCACAATTGGTGTTAGGCAGTCACTCGTAGATCCTTCCCGTGCCACTGGACAAGTAGTCAAATGTGTAACATTTGGCGGCACATTAGAGAAATACTCTACTGCTATCATTAGGATTGCTACTCCTTTCTTTACAGGAGATGTACACGCATGTCTTCTTCTGAATCCGATCGCTGACCTCATCATCGGTCGCATTCATGGAGTCAAGGAATGCACTCCGCAACAAATTTCCACGTGGGAAAGGCAAAACATGCAGATTGCTAACGCTGTAGTCACTAGAGCTCAGGCTCTTAATATGCCTCAAACTTCATCTACTGAAGATAATGAAGTGCATAACCAAGATAATCCCTTGGTAATTTCTCGTGACTCGTTTATAAAACAGCAAGAAGATGATCCCACTCTGAAGAAATTCTTCATTCTTGCAACTAAAGGTGATCCGAATAAAGACACAAGTCGTAAATCGTGGATTACAAAGAAGAATGGCGTACTTGTACGTATGGTTCAAGACTCCATTACGTCAAGTCATTCTCAAATCCTGGTTCCCAAGAATTTGAGAGTTAAAATTTTGCAGCACGCTCACGACTCTCAGTGTGCTGGACACATGGGTTTTTCCCGTACTAAGTCAAGAGTCCTTGCGGCTTTCTTTTGGCCATTGGTAAACAAGGACATACGTATTTATTGTCGATCTTGTAAAGTATGTCAGGAAGTTAAATCCAAAGGTCCACGGCATGCTGCACCCATTCAGGCGGCGGACATTCCTATTCGGCCGTTTCAAAAAATGGCCATAGACATTATTGGTCCATTTAAGATCAAGTCTGCCAGAGGACATCAGTTTATCTTGACGTGTGTTGATATGTGCACACGTTGGCCAGAGGCTATTCCTCTGAAGAGCATTACTACTGCTGATATTGCAGATGCTCTTTGGCTTATATTTTCTCGTCTGGGGTTCCCCGGAGAGATATTGTCAGACCATGGCACCCAACTAATATCAGATACCATGTCTCAAGTAATGTCTACTCTGCAGATAGATAGATCTTTAAGTAGTATCTACCATCCAATGTCTAATGGTATGGTCGAACGCCTTAATAGAACACTTAAAAACTTACTGGGGAAGATAACTGAGGATCATCCTCAAGACTGGGACAGAGTTTTACCTGCGGCCCTCTTCGCTTACAGAGAGGTACCCAATGAACATACGGGATTTTCTCCCTTTGAACTCGTCTTTGGCGCGCGTCCGCGTGGCCCTATGTCGTTGCTTCACGATCTCATAACATCTGACAATATTGACGATGACACAAAGTCATCCTACGAATATGTCATCGCGTTGAGACAAAAAATGATCGAAGCATGCAAATTAGCAACTTCTTCTTCTGAATTTGCGAAACAGAAGGCAAGGCAATTTGCCAATAAGAAGAGATGCTTACGACAACTTTGTCCTGGTGACAAAGCATTTGTATTACTACCTTGTAGGGAAAACAGATTACTTATTTCTTGGAAAAGTCCGTACGATATAATATCGAAAATTTCCGATGTCGACTATATTGTCGATATTGATGGGAAGCATAAAACCTTCCACATCAATATGCTTACTGAATTCCATGAACGTCCGGATTATTTGCAACCCATTTTCCAAGCAACGGACAATTCTCCAGTACAACATGGTCATTACTCATCACTGTCCGTGATACAGGATGAGGAAACAAGTTTTTCAGATGTAAATCTTCCTCTTCCAATGATCCCACTTCATTCCAGTGAATCATGGAAGAACGTTACTGTCTCTCCTGATTTGTCTCTAGGAGAACAGCGACAAGTTTCAACTATGTTGCAAACATTTCAGGATGTACTCACTGACATCCCTGGACAAACGAATGTCATTCAACATGACATTGTTCTAACTGACCATACTCCTATTAGGGTTAGACCTTATCCTATACCTATACATTTTCAAGCACAGGTCGAGAAAGAGTTGGATGAGATGATAGATTTGAAAATAATCGAACCATCCACCTCTGCATATTCTTCGCCGATGGTTATTGTGCGTAAAAAAGACAATAACATACGTCTTTGCGTTGACTATCGAAAATTGAATCAAGTAACGAAGTTCGATGCCGAACCTATGCCTTTACTGGAAGAGCTACTTACTCGACTCTCCAAATCTCATTTTTTCACTAAACTTGATTTGTCTAAAGGATATTAGCAAGTTCCTTTATCTGAACGCGCCAAACCTCTCACGGCTTTTTCAACACCTAGAGGTTTGTTCCAATGGAATTTTATGCCTTTCGGTCTTATGAACGCACCAGCTACGTTCGTACGCATGATGCGCCGAATCCTATCTTATCGGTCAGATGTCATTGCATATCTAGACGACATCTGTCTTTTCAGCGATACTTGGGAAGATCACTATTTAGGGTTAGATGAATTGCTGTCTACTTTGCGTGAGCACAACCTGACAGCGAAACCCTCTAAAGCCTATATTGGTTTTAGCGAAATTTCTTTCCTAGGCCACCGAGTTGGTCATGGTTTCCTAAAGACAGAGGACCATAATACTAGTAAGATACTTAACATCTCAATCCCTAAGACTAAAAAACAGGTGAGAAGTCTGTTAGGTCTTATTCAATTTTATGGCAGATTCATTCAGAATCTATCCTCTATCATGGCACCTCTCTCAACACTTCTAAAGAAAGGTTCGCCTAATGTGGTCCACTGGTCTCAGGAATGCCAATGCTCTCTGGATAAGATTAAAACACTGTTTTCAACACCACCTATTTTAGTGCTACCCACTAAAGATAAGACATTCGTTCTTCGTAGTGACGCTTCATCCACTGGGATTGGAGCGGCACTAATGCAAGAGTACTCTGGAACTCTGCATCCTGTAATGTATATTTCCAGAAAACTTAATGCGGCAGAAAGGAATTATTCGGTTTTAGACCGTGAGCTATTAGCTATGGTTTGGTCGATCCTCAAACTACAGAGATTCCTTCTAGGCGCACATTTCATAGTAGAAACCAACCAAAAAGCTCTTACTGCTATACAGAGTAAGAATTTGAAGAGCTCGAGGTCTACTCGATATGCAATTGCTCTTCAACCTTTTCATTTCTCTGTGCGAGCTATTCGTGGATCAGATAATGTGATGGCAGACATTCTGTCAAGATGCCCACATGATTCCACATAACTATTAGGGCTTAGACTTCTTGATATGTCTAGTTCTATAGTAGTTCCTTTTCTATATCATGATAGATACACATTTGTAATTTAATAATATAATGATTGTATCACTACATAGCGGTTCATTGATGTTTATTCACCGCTGTGCTTTGATGATTTTTTCTTCATAAATCATAAATTTAAGATATCTAATACGAAATGATGATATGAATTTTTAGGCATTGTGTAATTGCCAGAATTGTATTATACTTTGATGACACCTTCCTGGAAAAATATACTTGTAGAGAAATAATTTCTCTCAGTTTATGAGACACATTCTCACCAGTCGCTCCATAAGTCGACTTAGCCTCATATTAGGCGTTATAGGTATTCCTGATATTTTCATCTGCGCATTATTCATGCGTTGTGAGCCTATTGTACGTTGCTCCTAGATGTATTTCAAAAAAAAAAAAAAAGTTCCATTTTTTTTTCCCGGGAGGTGTGGTAAGACTGTTACGTGCAGTCTCTGATATCTTACAATATTATACATTGGTATTCTTGTTATCTTCGCAAATATTGTGAAAGCAAAATAGTGCTTAAGGGAAAGTCATTATTGAGTTACTTCCCTTGAAAGTTGTGTCGGCTCTTTCGATCAAACTCCGCGGATAAATCCATTTTACTGCGATTTATTCGTTGTTTGGGTAATAATAGATTGTTCTTGCTTCAGAATATCTATGGCCTGAATTTATGTGTATTGTTTGTCTGAGTAGGACGAGTCTGTCTTATATCTGTATATCTTTACATATCTAAGTCGAACTATATGTTCTGTTGTCTCTAGAGAGGTCGAAGGCTATTCGGCGGATGTGTCGCTAGAGTGTGGTGTGATTTGGCTTCGTCCTGATAGGGACTGTGTTTTTCCATGTCGGCCTGTCGCCGGGGAAAAAGTGATCTCAGTATTTGTGGGGAAGGTGATAGTCGTCTAAACCTATCGTGTATGCTTTACCCCAGTGTTTAGTCGTATTGCCAAGGAATGGCAGTTTCATAATTCCTATACCAAGGTAATCAAAGATACTCTTATGAACTCTCGATCGAAGCCACCATTTTCGATAGTTACGATTTGAATGTCTAAGAGAATATATTTGACTCGATGAAAACGACTTCGATTCCTAGCAGCACTATATCCTGTAGATTGCAGTCAATTGTTCATGATCAAATCTACAGAGCAATGAAATGTTTTATGAATAACTAACTTTAGGACAGATTCATTATCTGTATCCAAACGTGAGTGACAGCTCACGAGTGAAGCCATCTTGGAACCAAAACATGTAGTGACTTTCAAGAAGAGAAAAGGGATGCCCGTATTATCGCTTGATCAGTCCAGAGATCACTGCTACACATGAGAACCCATTGCTAGCGGTTCAATATTATTATATGGAAAAATATGTGCTGAACATTATGTTGAAGAATCGTCGCTAGACGAGATTAGGTTTAGAAGCCATCTGAAATATTGTTTATAAGCTGACGTGCTCAGTCAGTGAAGTCAGATGATATATGTATGGGCGATACTGAGTGCTTGGCTACTGACAGTCCATTATACACTTATTCTACATGAGTGCCCATGTAACATTGCAAGACCATTTGTCCACTGTACTATGATGTATTATGGCAACCTGTGATTTGTCACTATCTGTGCTGTCGAGTGTGTACGTCCAATTAAACTTTAGAAAAGGTACACAGTCGTTGGTGTCGATGACTTCCAGCCATACATGAGTGTGAGAAAAGAACATTTTTTGTCAACACCACGAACCTTTATTATCATTCGCACATTATACACTCAATCCATGTCTACACACCACTGCGTAGGTCAAGTTGACATTCCATACACTACAGTGGAGCAAACAACACCATAGAGATCTTATCAACTGATGATGATGATGATGTCTGCTTCCATCCACTTATATCTATCTTTTGGTGGATATCATTAACGGGAATAAAAATCCAACTTTATCAACCTTATCATTACCTCGATGAAAATGCCATCAAAACCACCTTTATGTGAATAATCCTAGCCCAAACTCATATCCAGTCGTTTACAGATTTACCAAGTCCGCCTTATAATTACAGATTCAGTCAGGCAGCACTCTCCCCAGCGTCAGAAAAAAGCCCGCAAAACCCCTGAAGCATTATTACGTTATATTAAGAAAATGGCCAAAAGAGTGACAGAAGGCCTCGCGGGAATGTCTTTTACGGTTTTTTTTTTTACGTTTCCATGGATATGAGCCGTCCTTTTTCTCTCTTCCCCCACCCCTATTTTCTCCAATAATTTACAGAGCCTTTACTATATTTTCAGCTTCCATAGCATAAGCACAATTTTCGTGGCCATTTCCCCAAAGCATAAAAAGGGGACTGATATAGGTTTATGTACACTCGTATTCTCTTCTGTTCCTTTCTCGCTCCTTGTGGAGCATCCAGCCACCACTGTAGCTGGTGCCCCTGCAGTAAGCCTCCATCAGAGCATTCATAAGCTGCTGCAGCGGTGGTTTATGTAGCATTTCTTACATGATGAGGTTGCCAGCCCAATATACACACTCGTACAAGTCGTTTGTCACGGCCACGTCTGAAGGAACAATATACACACTCGTACAAGTCGTTTGTCACGGGCACGTCTGAAGGAACAATATACACACTCGTACAAGTCGTTTGTCACGGGCACGTCTGAAGGAACAATATACACACTCGTACAAGTCGTTTGTCACGGGCACGTGTGAAGGAACTATACACACTCGTACAAGTCGTTTGTCACGGGCACGTCTGAAGGAACAATATACACACTCGTACAAGTCGTTTGTCACGGGCACGTCTGAAGGAACAATATACACACTCCTACAAGTCGTTTGTCACGGCCACGTCTGAAGGAACAATATACACACTCGTACAAGTCGTTTGTCACGGGCACGTCTGAAGGAACAATATGCAAACTCGTACAAGTCGTTTGTCACGGCCACGTCTGAAGGAACAATATACACACTCGTACAAGTCGTTTGTCACGTCCACGTCTGAAGGAACAATATACACACTCGTACAAGTCGTTTGTCACGGCCACGTCTGAAGGAACAATATACACACTCGTACAAGTCGTTTGTCACGGCCACGTCTGAAGGAACATTAGTTGTATTATTTCACTGTCTCCTCAGAGACATTGGGAATTATATACTGGCATTTTACTCGTATCACCTGAGTCATTCTTTTAGTGTCTGACAGCACAGTCGTCCGTCGATGGAAACGATTTCCACATATTTGATGTCGCTAATATGCGAGAGACCACAATCTTCCGGCTGATGGATATATTGGAGAAAAATAGCTGTTATGCGATTCTGTGCGGCACAGCACAAGGTGACTTGACACTCCCGCACTTGTTGTTTACCCGCCACGGTGTGCGCACACCTTGGTTTCACACTGGAATTATCCAGCTGCAGTGTTGCCATGTAATGGGAATTTCCCACATATATTTAAAAATATGGCTTTATGGGAGATGTCGTAGTATAGAAGACGAAGCCGTTGGTTTGCAATAAAATATACTGTCTGAATATTTATGGAATAAATTTGTGGACATTATTTGGTTCACACATGGGAATTCTTATAATGAGAAGTGCCAACACTTTCCCATTGGAACCATTTAATTTCTGAGCATGCATAAAGGCATATCTAGAGTCATCCTTATATGACCACCAGCTATACCCAATGCTACACTACCTGTATACATATGTGGAAGTGCACCTCCCTCTGTGAGGCTAATTACATGCTCATTGACTCTTAACATCATCCACACACAGCATTGTACACTAAGCTGGAGAAGTCACTTGAGCCCCAGACGTGATTCTTTGCCTTTGACCTGGTTGACTGCATGCACAAGGTTCTCACTATGGACCCAGTGATGGGCAGGGTGAGCTGAGAAGGGGCTCTGTGCAGGACGTGACAATTCCTTGGGAGAGCCCAGAACAAGAGCACAGTATTTTAGCTCTGCATAGCTGGGTGGCGGGAATGCACAGTACGCCACGCGCTTCTTACTCCTAGCTTGCGATCAGATGTGACGATCTTTTAAATGCAAGTCAAGCTGAAGAAACAGGAGCTCATGATTTCAACTCAACATATTTCGGAATGACAGAAAAGACACAGGAAAAGTCTAGATCTACAGTGTAGATAATACCAAGGAGTCTTCAAATTGGTATTGGCTGCAAAAGAACGAGAAGCTCGGCAGCCCTAGGTAAACAACAAATAACAACAAACAACAATTTCTGAGCAGACATAATGCTGGTCGGATGCGTGCTGTTGTGCGCTTTGAATGCACTGCTTACCATCATGTTTATTGCACTATTCTTTCGTCGTTCTGACTGTTGTAGCTTTCAAAGGTTCTGCACGGGATTCTAGTACAGTTAATAAAGGGAAGATGGCATCTATAGTTTTGTAAAAGAAGTTAGTCATTTTCCGGCGTTCTGAGGTCGGTGAAGGGTGTCACAGAGAGTTTATTGATCGTAAATTGCCTATATCTTCTTCTTTTTCTTTCACCCGTATCCTCTATTTATTATCACTCTTTTATCCTTTTTGTGTTTTTCGCATTCGTTCGTTTGCGACTATATACATTACTATTTTCCCATTCTAACGTTTACCTGTTTCTTTTCTCAAAACTGAGAACGCAGTTATGACGTAACGTGTCAGCCCCTACACGAGACGCAGAGTGTTAGAATGCATTCCGTCAGACAGGGGAGCAGACAGCTGTCTACAGTTTCCCCTGGGACAGTGTTTCTTCGGCTACGTTTCTGGGCCTGAAGTGTGAGAATTAACTCCGTGAGACTTGATGAGGAGACATTTGTCTGGTAGTTTGCATCTGACATGTAGTTTCCAAGGTAGATTCTCAGTGTCAGGTGATATGACACTCACGCTCCACGGCCAGTTTTGGCGTAAGGTGCGAGAAAGCAAAGTGTCAGTTATGGTTCTCAGGATGAGTTTCTCGGGGAGGTGTGAAAAACTGCTTCTGCACTGGAGACGGGTTGTCTGAGATTCGCAACTGACACGCGCCCTCTCGGTCAGTAGGTGGCAGTTACGGCATGCGTTTAGGTGTTAAACGTAAGCGTTAAAGACGGAAAGGGGAGAGTACTTCGTTTTGCGAAATTAAACGTTTACCTCTTTGTCTGGTAATAGATATAACCAGTGTTTGAAACTAGATTTTCATGCTTTCTGTTAAATTTTGCAGTAGACAGATCGCTGTGCTAGATCATATATCTGTGTTTTGGCGAAGTCTGAGTTTCTTGGCCATTTTGCCGAGCTCTAGACTACCATTAGATTGCAGTATTCTAGTTCATGGTTTAGTCTGTAGTTCTGTGTGGGGAGGTAAATATTATACATATTATCTAGTATTTTGTGAAGTGTTTAAAGTGTTAAATCGCTTATTTTATTTCACTAGTTAGATTTGGTGCAGAGCGCTTAATTTATATAGTCTGTATTGTTTTATAGTGACGAGTTACAGTGGAGAACAGAAATTATATTTCTAGCTTAAACTCAGTCGGCTATTAAGGAATTTAATTTTACTGCTAAAATAATCAGACGAGAATAAACTTTCTAAACTAACTTTATTAATGCTAGATGCTTCATGAGTGGTGACGGAACACGTAGGTATTCTTAATTCATGATGATTGATTTTATGTATATAACTTATTTCACAGGAAGGTTTAAATGATAAGTCAAGCGGTACGCTTGCAGTTTAAAAAAAATGTAAGTTATAGTGAGCACATAATATGTAAAATATTTCATATGTGTTTTTCTTTATTCAGTGAATACTAGGTAACCCAAATTTTGCCGGCGTTTAGTACAGAGACATACCTGTGAGAAACATAAACAGTTTTATCTTTTAACCACGGGGGTTTACAAGTTAACACCTGTCTGACAGTGCGTGTGTCTTCATAAATAGACAGAGTACAATTCTCACTAACGGGTTTTATTAAAGACTAACTGTTTTATGCTGGGCCTTTGAGCCAGATCAGAATTTCTGCACAAACTCTATGTACAAATTTAGCCGTGGTGGCAAGTAACATATTCAAGTCAGTAACATTCCGACGGAGTTTCGACTAGTGGTGTGGTGACCAAATATAGTCCTTTCCTGAAAGTAGACACCGATCTGACATTCCTCAATTCTAGAAACCTAAGCTATTGACACTGTGCTCGTTGTTAATGTTTCGTGCCTGGACAATTTTAATGTGACCTAAGCAGACATCCGAAAAAAAAGAACACCCAAGGAGTCGTTCCCGGAAGCAGAGAATTCATCCTGTCTTTTTGGAACTGGGGATTTCTTGGTCAAAGACTGCCCTTGACAAGTCTGTAGGTGAATGTCCTAAAAATTGTATTACCAGAAGTGGCTATCTAAGCTGTGAGTATGAACATGTGCACGTGTGCTCGGCTGAATGAATAAAGTGAATGCAGGACGGAGTGATTTTTTTATTGTTGTAATTGGGCACCCATTTTGCTATCTTAACTTTCTGTATGCAAGTATTGCTAATCATATTTCCCTTAAAATAGAGCAGAGATATCAAGTCTGTCCATACCTTAAGAAGGGGAAATATTAGGCCTAATCCTATGTGTCCTTGTTTCCTTGGGGCTATCACTTTCTTCCAACAGGACTGTGGGCATACCTCGAGGGATAAGATCTAACTGTGGGTCTATCATTTCTTGTAGAAATTCCTTGATTTTTTTATGACTATGTGTATATGCTTTGATGTAATTTCTATGTGTTGTGAAGAAATTTTAGATGATAATTAAAATTTCTCTTGAAATTAATCAGCGTGTTGGTCAGCTCGTTCGAGAATATTTATATAATCATTTGTTATAGTTTTCCTACGTCTGTACGTATAACTGTCGTCTTGTATGTGCGTGCACGTGAGTGGTTAGATATATATATATATATATATATATATATATATATATATATATATATATATATATATATATATATATATATGTGTGTGTGTGTTTAGACTGTCTGACTCCTCGAAAGCTGTCGTAGAAGATAGGTGAGAGAGAGAAGATTTCTCGATCTCAGAGATAGCCTCTATCACATTTCTACCATCTCACTCGTGGAAACCTATTGCTATTACTACTTCTCACTGTGACTATCACTTATTCAAATCTATTCAGAAGGGACCAACCCAAGTCTTAATTCCCCTATAAAAAATCTACGACAAAGGGTCATCCGCACCTGAGCGTGCATTCAGTACAGAATATAAAGAAAAATGCTGAATACGTTGGTGCTGCTGTCACTCATACGTTTTCGGCAACGACAATCACTAAGATTACAAGCCCCCTATTGGAGAAAATGATATATCTCTACACTGAGCACGAAATGAAGAAGAATTCATCCTAATTTTGACACTTCCACCAGATTTTAACAAATCGCCCTAACTTTTAACAAACACCAAATGACATTCCAAGTGCATCAAGTAATATGTATGTTAATGTTTGTGTTCAAGTCTAATGTATTAAGATAATTTCAATGTGACTAAAATGTATTTGAGACATTTGTCACAGAACGTTTGAACATGCTCTTTTGTGATCTCTCACACCTTCAGCCCTGTCATTTCTTTTTCTTAATTTTTCTCACCAATCGCTTTTATTTGGCATAAATCATGCATTTTCATTCTTTTTACTCTCTATGTTGGATCAGTAGAGTGAAGTCTCTAACACCCAACTGCCCTACGGAAGTATCAGCTATGAGACTACATTTATCTTTTACATTGTGCTCTGAAGCCGATCCCAGACTGGTTACGTTCCGCCAGGGTAATTACTGACCTCGGCGGGTGATACGCTTATCAACTAAATCAGTCTGACCACCTGGGTAAGGATGGTCTCGCCCCATCGACACAAAGAATGGCCAGATTTGATGCCTTAGAAATCAGTCTGGGTGATTCATACCGACAGGTGATAATTAGATTATCGCATCCGCTGGCCCCTGTCTGTCTCGGTAGTCAATCTTGGCGGAAGGCATTAGCCAGTATAGTTCACATATTTGTGTGAGAAGTTGCATATTACCGCATGATTTGAAAGAGGTCACGCGTTGGAATATTAAATGTAATATTTCAAAACACGTGGGGGATATTTTGAAATTAGACACCCCAACCCAGTGCTAAAGAGATTCGATTGGTTTGATTTGAGGGCCGGAATAAACAATGAGTTTCTTTGGAAAATTCGGCGGAAACACAATCTGTGATTTGAACTGAGAATGAGAGATATAATGTAGCAAACTCAGAGACGCAGAACAGACAGCTTCGCACCTTCAGACGAGCAACTCCCAAAAGCCAGAAAGAGAAGGATCGGACCTAGAATTCCATAATTATAAGTGACAGATCGAAGTATTTAGGAAACTTAAAACCTTAAAAAGTTTTATAAATACAAACTCTGAAAAACTTAAGGGATATAAGTATTTAAATAAATAACACGGTATTTAATCAGTTTTACAAATTACGGTTCACAAGAAACAAGGGACGTTTCGGGTTTTACCCTTCGTCAGCCACAAACAGGTGACAAAGACAAAAATTACATATAGGTACTACAAAACTATACGATGATGAGAAATATACAACAAATGGGCGATACAAGCAGATGGAAAAAGTGATGAGAGAAAAAAAGAACAATAATAATACAAGAAAACCGTAAAATCTAAAAGAAATACTGAAACAAGAAAGTAAATACTCATCGAAACGAAAAAAAGAAGAATAAACAAAACTGTGGAACTAGTAAAAGTTAGCTTAGCTCGATCCAAAGAATCTGTGGAAGAAAACGGTAGTCTCTTGTCACAGAAATCACAAGGAAGTGACGTACGATAGCGACAAAACAAGAGATATAAAAAGATACGAAACGAACCAAAACAAAAACATAAAAAGATAGATCTAAAAGACAACGAATAAAGAATGAAAAAGAGAAAAGCTACCAGAATTTATGCAAAATGATGTTGTATATTCAAACCATCGGGAGCTAAAACGCCCATTTTAAAAATAAGGCGATTCTCCAACGAAAAGCGAGTCTTGTCATTACCGGCACATGAACGGAGGGCAGTGACATGTATATCGGAATTACCTGAATGGTTAGGCCTATTGAAATGAAGGGCCACCGGTAAATGTTTGTCATGATAGATGTCATTCAAGTGCTCACGAAACCTGTCTGCCAAACGCCTACCAGTTTCACCAATATAGGTCATGCCACACCTCTTGCAGATGATAGCATAAATCAGGTTTCTGGATTCGCACGTAAAAGACTCTCTAATGATAAATTTTCCTTTCGGAAAAGTGACTGTCTGAGTATGGAGTACAAACGGACAGGTCTTGCATATCCGGCGTTGGCACGGTTTAGTACCAAAGTAAGATGGGCTAGAATGTCGCAAGCGACTGTATACAAGAATATCCCTAAAATTCTTATCCCTACGATAAGCTACCAAAGGTGTATCACGAAACCACTCTTTGGTATCAGGATCAGAGTTGAGAATAGACAGATGTCGAAACAGAATTCTCTTTACCGCCAGACAGTGAGGATGGAAAGTTAAAACCAGTGTGAGTCTTTCAGATTGGACAGAAGGTTTATTAGTGAGTGCCGTCTGACGAGTGACGCGTGTGATACGATTAAGGGCATCAGATAAAACATGTTCTGGATAAAGACGTCGGCGAAAGAACTCAAGCATCTCTTGAGCTCGCTCATGAAAATCATCGTCATCGTGACATAACCGACGCAAGCGAAGAAGTTGAGAAAAGGGAATGGAATTTTTACAACTAAGAGGATGCGATGAAGTATAAAGAAGGAACCCATGAGCGTCTGTAGCCTTATAACAGACAGACGTTCAAGTAGGGCTAATAGTCACAGTGATGTCAAGGAAGTTCACTGAGGTCGTAGAGATTTCAGAAGTGAATTTGATGGCAGGATTGAAATTACCAACATAGTCAATAAATCGACGGAGGTAAAACTTAAGGGACCAGGACTTTAAATATTAGGACTGGATACCTAAGGAATTTGATCACCCGTCATAAGAGAAACATTTCCCAGACTAAGTGTTTCGCAGATTCACCCGTCATAAAAGGGATTCAAAATTTCCAGACCAAGTGATTCGACAGCATATAACCTAAATTGCTCGTATCCATTCTAAACTGTGCGAGGAGATTGTGTCTTCCCAAAACTTTGGGGTAAGTGTAACAGTTATTTTACAAATGTGAATTTGACATGTTTTTCTTGCTAAGCGGTAATATATGAGGCTGACAACTTCAACATACGAAAATAGTATATTCATAAACCACTACAGCAAGCGCTGGTGATTTCTTCTGGCTAGTCGTGCGGAACTGCCATCAATGGTACCTATACCTTGTAGCGGTATGGCAGCTTGCGTACCCTGATAATCCCTAGAGCTATGCCAGTGGGTGTTTTACTCCTGGTAGGTTCAACCAAGCTGGACTGGTCTGTGTGGGTAGGGGTCAGACAAAAGCTGGTACCCTGGTCCTCCAGGTTGGGGGTTTTAGCACAGGGCTGACACCCCTGTCTGTGTAAAAAAACACAATGAAGTTACGGAAACAATAATAAATGAACAAACTTTGCTGCGGGATGGACATTCGGAGTCTGTGGCTCGTATGACTGTCAGTGGTGAAAGCCGAAAGGAAGCCACTGACATGAAAACGGATGTCCTGACCGCAAAACAGGATACAAGAATAGGTTTTTGGAATGTCAGGACAATGTAAGAGACAGGTAAACTAAGACAGGTCACGGCAGAAATGAGAAACTATAGGTTACACATTCTAGGGATAAGCGAGAGCAGATGGACAGGGGCAGGAAAAGTTAAAACAGCAACAGGAGAAACAGTACTTTACTCTGGAAGAGAGGATGGACAACACAATAAAGCCGTAGCCATTATTCTACAGAAAGGAATAGAAAGGACATTACTGGAATTGAAACCCATCAACAACAGACTGATAAGATTAAGATTGAGAGGGAGATTCATCAACACTACAATAATACAATGCTACGCACCAACGAATGATAGCGATGAGGAGGTCAAGGATGAATTCTATCAACAACTGCAGAAAGAAATGGAAGACACACCTAGATATGATCTTATCTTAGTAATGGGAGACCTCAATGCGAATGTTGGTACACACAATACATATAATGAAAGAACAATGGGGAAATGTGGCAGCGGAACAGCAAATGAAAATGGGGATAAACTAATAAGTTTCTGTAGCATTAATAACCTGGTCATTGGAGGAACACTCTTCCCACATAAAGAAATTCACAAATTAACATGGGAATCACCAAATGGTCGGGACAAAAACCAGATAGACCACATCATGGTTAACGGTAGATGGAGACATGCATTACAAGATGTGAAGGTAAGAAGAGGTGCAGATGTGGGAAGTGATCACCATTTAGTAGTAGCAAAACTGAAAGTGAAACTAAGAAGGGCTGCACCAACTGTAACTACACAGAAAAGGTTTGACATCAGCAAATTAAAGGACTCCCTTACCAGAAAAGCTTTTACGGCCGACATAAAGAAACGATACCAATTTGCCAAAAGTCAGGAAAAGACATTGACTGATGATATAGACCAGAATTTCAACACCATTTCAACAATATACAAAGAAAGAAGCAAATCATGCTTGGGATTCCAGGAAAGGAAGAAGCAAGACTGGATAACACCAGAAACTTTAAACACCATAACGATGAGAAAGGAAATGAAAAGAAAGAAAACAGAAGCGAAGTCCCCCAGGTTAAAGCAACTATATAGCGAACAGTACAGTCAGCTGGACAAGGAAGTTAAACGCCAAACCCGAACCAACAAAAGGAATTTCCTAGACGATCTTGCAAGACAGGCAGAGGAGGCAGCACTGAGAAATGAACAAAGCATAGTATACAAAATAACTAAATTCATCAGCGGAAAACGAGGTGCAAACAATATTACATTAGTAAGAGATAAGCAAGGTAATCTCATCACGACAGCAGAGGGACAAGAAACAAGATGGGCAGAGCACTTCAGAGAAACTCTGAACAAGGAACCACCAGAGACACAATTGAATGTTCCTGAGGCTGAAAACGATCTAGATGTGAATACAGACATTCCACGAAAAGAGGAAATCATCACAGCAATCAAAGAGTTAAAGAACGGCAAAGCTCCGGGCCATGATAACTTAAATGCAGAGCTATTTAAGACAGACCCTGAGCTAGCAGCAGAACTATTAGAACCACTATTTGCAAAAGTCTGGAAAACGGGGACAACACCATCAGAGTGGAACAAAGGAATAATTGTCAAATTGCCCAAGAAGGGAGATCTTGCAGACTGCAATAATTGGAGAGGAATCACTCTTCTCTCAGTTCCCAGCAAAATACTAGGCAGGATAATTATACAGAGACTTTCAAAGGCAGTAGATCACAAACTGAGGAAAGAACAAGCAGGATTTAGAAAGAACAGGAGATGTGTAGATCATATATTCACTCTCAGGAACATTATAGAGCAGTGCTCAGAATGGCAAAGACAACTGTACATTAATTTCGTTGATTTTGAAAAGGCTTTTGACAGCATACATAGAGACAGTTTATGGAAAATACTGAGGGCTTATGGAATTCCAAGCTGCATAGTGTCAATCATAAAAAGCTTCTATGCAGACTTTACGTGCAGTGTTGGGCAGAGCAACCTAACCTTTGAGGTGAAGACAGGAGTACGACAGGGATGCCCCTTATCAACCACTCTATTTTTAACAGTCATAGACTGGGTGATGCGCCAGACAACAGAGGGCAGTCCAAGAGGAATAAGATGGACAACATTTTCTACATTGGAAGATCTGGAACATGCAGATGACATTGCACTACTAGCACATTCACATCAACACATCCAGGAAAAACGGATAGACTTAATAAGTTTAGCCAGCAGGTGGGCTTGAACATCAATTTAAAGAAGTCTGAGGTCATGACGCTCAATGTGAGCAACCCTGAGCCCATATCAGTAAGGAATAAGCAATTGGTACAGACAGATACCTTCACATACCTAGGAAGCATAGTAACACCAGACGGCGGGGCAGGCAAAAACATCAACATCAGAATGAATAAGGCAAGAACAGCCTTCTTTAGCCTAAACAACATCTGGAAATCCTCCCAATACAGCACAAGCACAAAATTAAGATTATATCAGAGCTGTGTGCTTTCTGTGCTTCTCTATGGTGCGGAATGCTGGAGAGTTACAAAGAAGGAAATGTCAAAATTGTCCTCTTTTCACACAACATGCCTAAGAAAAATTCATTGAATCTTTTGGCCGAATACCATCACTAACCAAGATCTGCTTACTCGTAGCAAGCAAGAAGACATGCACACCATCATAGCTGGCAGACGCTGGAACTGGGTTGGTCATGTCCTCAGAAGAGACCCCGATGCCATCACAAGAACAGCTATGCTTTGGACCCCTGAAGGAAAACGAAAAAGAGGCCGACCAAAAACAACCTGGCGGAGGACTGTGGAGGCTGAGATGCAAAGAATGAACCAGAGTTGGGGCACTGTATGAAGGATGGCCACCGACCGAGCAAAGTGGAATCAATTTGTTGTTGCCCTACAAGACGCCACTAGGCGTGATGGCCACTGACTGCTTTGACGGTCGGCGGCTAAGGATCAAAGAAGAAGAAGAAGAAGTCGTGCGGAAAACCGACAGCAGAGGTGACCCCAGACTCCGAATAGAGCAGTGATGACTGATGAGTACATCACATGTGCCTAAAGTGTATAATGTTTTGTGAGATATATGCACTTTGTTAATTGTAACTCAGGCAACTCATTATTCGCGCCGTCCAGACACATTTTTCCCGTTTAATACCCGGAAGAACATTGGTGATTTTTAATCATCTTCCCTGAGCTACAATGTGTACTCGGGAATTTAATTCTTCTGAGAGATTAACATTGGTGGGTGCACAGCGAGAATGCGCCTGTTAATTGGCAGCCAACAAATGTACTTAGCAGAGGCATTTGTTTTTTTATTTTGTCTAAAAAGTTCGTGGAACGAAGCTAGTTGTGAGTGAAAAGCAGGGAATCCACACCAACAGCTAAATCGGACAAGTTGTGTGAAGAAATGCCATCATCACCAAGAAGTGACGAAAACCACAGCTGCAGGACCCCCTTTTATCAGTTAAGTGCTTATAAAAGGCACCAGCAACCGGACATAATTTTCTGAACTATATCCTCACCCTAAATCTCCGTGAAGAGAAAATTTGATTCCAATATAAAATTCACCAGCATTTCATTTATTTTAAACTGTTAATACTAATTGATTATTTAAATTTGTTACCTGTTGTTTTAAAACTAAACAATAGTTGTTTTTTCAGTTATTACATGTATATGAAAGCAAACGTATGAGCCAGAATATATATATATATATATATATATATATATATATATATATATATATATATATATATATATATATACACACACACACACACACACACACACATATATTTACCTCTAAACAGAGCCATGCCATTATACGAGGAAATTCGCTGAATTAACTCAGCTGGGGGCTTGAACGGGCTAAAAACCATTGCATAAATCCTTCACAAAAGGCGACGGACAGATATAAGTTAACAAATGTTCAGCGCCAAGCAGCATTGTTCTTGATTTCTGAATTATGTTGTAAAATTCCCCGTAAGGTAGAAGCGTCATTACCCTTCTATCTACATCTCTGCCAAGAGTAATCTTGTGCGAAGGTGGACACCATTGACGACCCATTTAGATACTCTTGAGTTTTGGCCACTGTTGGACCACTACTGCAAAGCAGGGGAGGCAATCCGTGACAACGTTATATTTTACGTTTTTACAGGCAATCCCCTTTCCTCTATATGAAGTCCAACGCATTGGATATTTGCCATTTCGATTTATGCAAGGTTTTCGAGGAACATAACCTATTTATGTTACCAGACCTGAGGGTTTTTTTTAATTTGGATTTGTGCCCTAATATAACCGACTAGATTGAAAAGGACGCGCCTCGCCATAACGATGATAAATTTTATTTAAAAGAAAAAAAGAATATAACCTTCGCGTAAACCGTGTGACAGGTGTATATAGCTGCTCATTCGATAATTTAAAGAAATAATAAAAGAAAGTACAATGTGACCTTAGGTCATGGAATGTATTAAATTAAAAACGTAATAAAGAGGGCTGGGGGAGTGCCCACTGAGGGCACATTTTTAAGTAATTGACAGAATTCACCTTCTCTTCAAATTAATAGTGGTGACAAAATGGGAATCCCATGTTAACAGAAACGACTCTCCCATAAATTTGCAGTAATTCTATAGTAGTATTAGAGAAGAAATGTATTTTTAGACCTGTTTCCTGCATCATACAGCTTTATGAGTGACCCTTGTGTTTTACTTCACGGAATGTTCATATTGCATATCGTAACATCGCGAGTGCCAGTATTGAGTTAATGTTGCTTGAAATAAAACGGCATGTAGTTAACTCATTGTAAACTGTCAGGCAGTACTTCTCCCATTCTGTACTTCACTATTTTCTTTATCCGTTGTTAAATTTGGAATGAATCTCCTTCCTGAAGTTGTATCACCTAAACCTTTATTTTTTCTGGTCTTTTACGCCTTTTCTCGCGTTATCATATATCCTGTCTCTTATTTTAATGCACAAAAATATTTTTCTTCGCTTTCTCTAATTTTATAACAGTGTGGTAAAATGGGATGTTATAAATATTTATAGGGGACTTAGTGTACTGACTGAGATCAGCTGTGAAGGTATCTATATCTAATAAGAGTAGTGTATTATAGATAACCTTACTTACTGCCACATATGTATACCTCAGTCAGAATTATTCTGGAATAGTGTGATGACTACGTTATATGTCTAGGGTATGTGTATGATGAAGTGTAAGTCATAACAACAACAGACAGATAAACAATTTAATTTATTCCACCACACTTGACAACACTGTGACACTCACATACATATAACACTCTAAGAGGATATCTTAAAGGAGTCACTGATAACTTTTCAAATAACAATATGTATTCAGTGCTGTCATGAATGTATATGTGTCCTGATTCAAATACAAAGGGAACCAGGAATCACAATCAATTTTAATTACAAGTTATATGTACAGAATTTATTAATATGATTATTATAGTGACATATATTATTAATGGTATCCTATGTGTGTCAGTTGTGTAGTGGTAACATGAGGTAATACTGGTTTTGTTTTGTTCAAGCTCTGTTGGTATTTGTCATCATGACTTCAATAGTTTGTTTCTATGGGAACTAGTATTGGAGATGTTCTCAGTTCCTGGTATTAAAACAATTTAATTCCCCTCTTAATTTTAGTTTATAATGTCATTTTAAGATGGGGGTACATAATGTTGAGCTCCATGGCCACACTCTCTTATCTTGCGTGATGACTGCAGTAAGAGACTCCTCTGCTTGAGTACTTTAATAAGTTCTGGAGCCACCCCACTGGTTGCTATATGGACCAAGGAGTATGCTGTCCACCTCTGGCTTCAGCAAAGCTCTGACCAGGTGCTGCTCAATAACTTTAAGACCACGGTCCCTGAAACAAGAAGGTTGTACCTTCTACGTCAGAACTAATTTATACTCCATTTCTACACTGAGCACAATACATCACAAACATTGAGTTCAGAGCGTTAGGCCAACTGTCAGCTTCATCTGAAATACTTTATACCAGTATTTCCCTCCCTAATGGTTACCACGCCTCTGCAATTCCAGCATTATTTATTTCTAGTTAATAATCTAGGTGTCAGTGTACTGTTTGGCCATTCCATGCAGTTTTACTTTCCTCCGACACCTTCTGTTCAGGCTGGAGCACTATAGGCTTTACATCATGTTCGCTACTGAACCACACATATATACAGATATAAATTATCAATTTACATTCAATTTTCATTAAAAGATATTGAATATTTCAAGCTTACCACAATTCATGGAAATAATAATAAACAGTTTCGTTGACTGGCAATGAATATAGCACAACTCCGATCTGCCGATGTCCCAGGCTTTATTTTATAAAAAATATACACTGGTGCTCAACGCACTGCTTCTTAGTAGGTTTATTACAAGATGTGGCAATGAACAGACGCTCTGAATTGTGTATATTCGCAGCTCTACCCAATCACACCACGTCTACACATCTTTTCAAAAAAGTACCCCTTTCTCACGTTTCCCCTGACAACACAAGATAGTATTTATAGTCCGACCAATCGTGTTTAGTCTTTCATTTGTTGCGCTCCAATCACATAGGAGTTAACATGGTAGGCTATTTCCGTAACGTAATGTTTTTTCAAACACGTTATAAAAAAATTTTATGAGCAGAAACGATTTCATGCTGTCAGGCACCCCCACTATTTTATTTTGGCCATAACTTGGTAATTCCTAGACTATTTGCGTAACGTTTTACATATTCTTTGTCAGCAAACCCTAAGGAACCCAAATATACGAATTTAAGGGAGCTAGGTGGCTGCGTTCAAAATGTGCATTTTCTACCACCTCCTGTTTACTTCAATCCCCATGTGGTGTCTGGGTACTGTCATGTTTTCAAACGTAAACCCATCTAATGTCATCTTTCCCAATAAGCGTTTTTCAGGATTTTAAAACCTAACTCTGGGAAGGGTAGTGAATTTTATCACTGTCGAATTGAAATAAAGTTAGTGCATGTGGCCTTACACGCGTGATGGCAGCAATTGTGTATCGCGCGACGCGGGTTTAGTGTTGCACGTGTCCCTGCTTTTCTGCCTCTCCCTTCTCGCTATCCTTTAGTCCATCTGTCTTTTAGTTACGCCGTGTATAAAATGGAATGAATGAAATATTAAATTTAGGTCATTGATCAGCTTGCGTATCTCAATGTTTTTCCAAGAAATACAGCACACGTTTCATTGAAGAAAGCGGGTAATAATACAGTAGGCTTTTACTATCAACGTGAAAGCGTTACAATTTGCCGACGAAGTAGAAAACAAGGGGGATTTCGAGTACAGTCATTGTGACAGCACTGTTCTTTACCATTCTTCTTTCCTTTTATTTAATTTATTTGTTAGGCTTTGCATTTACGTTTTAATTTATATATGGGGATTAGAATAATTCACGACATCTCCCCTCTTAAAACAGACATTATATGTCAGTCCTTTATTCTATATACACATAGAGAAATTTATTATTATTTCTGGGGTTTACGGTGATTCTCATCACACGGATGGCGGCTTAAAAAATCCGCTCCCAAATTTGTTTTTCCAGATATATACTCAATGCTAAAATTATAGGGAGCCAAAAGCAAGGACCATCGGAGTAACCTAGAGTTCTCATGCCTAGCCTGTGCTAGAAACGATAAAGGTTTGTGATCCGTTTGCAACTTAAATGCCTTCCCATACAGATAAATATTGAATTTCTTTATTGCCCATATTACTGCAAGACATTCTTTTTCGCTAGTTGAGTAGTTGATTTCAGCTTTATTCAACTTTCTGCTAGCATATGCCACTGGGCTTAATTCCCCATCCAATGCATCTGATTTCTGTAGTAGAGTTGCACCCAACCCAATATTACTGGCATCCGTCCTTACTATGAATTCTTGACTTAAGTCAGGTAATTTCAAAATAGGTTTACTTGTGAGCTTTTCCTTCAATTCTTGGTAAGCCATTTCACATTGTGGTGTCCATGTAATGCGATCTGGATGTCCTTTACGTGTCAAATCAGTTAACGGTGCACATATGGAATTAAAGTTTTTGATATACTTCTGGTAGAAACCACATAATGAGACAAAGGATCTCACGTCCTTCTTGGTTTGTGGTCTCGGGGCTTTCTTTAGTTTCTCTAAATTCTTTGGGTCAGGGGTCATGTTTCCCTGATAAACTGTGTGTCCCAAAAATTCCAATTCTTTACATCCAACGCAACATTTGGTTGGTCGGGCTGTTAAATTTGCTTCCCTAAGTCGATAAAACAGCATCTTCAGAGAGTCAATGTGTTCCTCAAATGTTTCTGTTGCTATAAGGATATCATCCATGAAATTTGTTATATATGGATTATTCAGAGGGTCCAATAATTTTCTCATCATTCTAGAGAAGACACTAGGCGCATTCTTCAATCCAAATGGCAATCTATTAAACTCATAGTGTCCTTCTGAGGTACTAAAAGCTAGGTATGGTCTAACCTCAGGCTTTACTGGAATCTGATAGTATCCTTTACTCAGATCCACTTTTGAGAAATATTTAGCTTTATTTAGTCTGGCAAACAGCTGATTTGTATCCGGCAATGGATCCACCTGTCCTTCTGTAATAGCATTCAGTCTCCTGTAATCTATACAGAGTCTATGTTCTCCAGAGGGCTTCCTTAAGAGTACAACACCGGAACTATATGAGGATTCACTGTGTGAAATAATTCCTTCCTTCAATAGATAGTCTATCTCTTCCTTCAAAGCTTTCTCCTTAGCAAACGGAATCGAATATGGTTTCATACAGACAGGTGTGGGGTCTATCAGTTTCATATCATATTCCAATAGGTTTGTATGCCCTGGTCGGTCTGTAAACACCTCTGCATGATTATTTAGAACCTGTTGCACTCTCTCTTTCTGAGTTTTCGTTAAATGTGTACTGATTTTCACCTGTGCTGCTGTCTCACAGGGGTGTAATGGATATTCAAATGATGAAAGTGGTTCCTTTTTCATCTCCATGGCGATGGACAAGGTCAACAAGTGTGTCTCTTCCTGATGTTCTCTTTCCAAATATTTCTTCAGGAGATTCACATGATAGATTTTTTCTTTCCCCTTCTTATCTATCTTATAATTTGTTCTAGACACCTTCTCTAAAACTGTATATGGACCTTGCCATCCAATCTGTAACTTATTCTGACTCCCGGGGAGAAGAAGCAGTACCTTCTCTCCCACAGCCAAATCTCTGTCTTTCGCCTTCCTGTTATAATAGGCAGCATGTTTCTTCCTGGCTTGTTTCAAATTTTCATTGGCAAGTTTCCAGCCAGTTTTTAAACGAGTGGTCAGCTCATTCACATATTGGTATGAAGATGTAATGTTTTCCTCTGCCTTTTCATCAGTCCACGTTCTTAACAAAGCTACATATGGACCTTTAATTTTGTGGACCTATTTGTCCATGCACCGGTATGGTCTCTTCCACTCGAAGCTCTATAGTGATGATTTTTCTTCCCAGAATTATCATGCATAAAACGACCGCTACCAATTTTTCTTTTGGGGCTTTCTCCCCACTTAAAATTCTTGATGAGAGATTTCCTCTCTACATCCTCTTCCTCCAGTTTGTTTAAGTCCGATTGAGGGATTTTCGGCTTAACCTGGGGTAAGACATCTTTTTGCACTCTCCGCATAGTGGCCATTGTAAAACAGTTAAGTGAAGCTTGTCCGTGAAAAGGGGCTTCCCATTCCCTTTGGTCCACTTTATCAAATTTATTTTTCTTTTTATTATCAGGCCTAATTTTGCCCCGTGGCGTGTCCAGGTCCTGATCAATGTTCCCACTTGTGGGTGTTCCCTCATGTGCTATGCTACACCTTTCTACAAAATTCTCAATGTCCCATCTTGCTTTGGGCCAATAATAATTGTGAGCCACCTTTTGAATGATGGTACCTATCTTCTCATGGTCCCCATCTGGTTTAACATGTAGGCTCCTTATTAAGTCTGCCCTATATCTTTTAGGAAGTACCAGCTGTCCCTGACCTTTGGATCTAGCTCCAGTCTTCCTATACATCAACTTGTTTTTCATGTAAAAATCTCCCTTCCCTGGAGTTGTATGATAAGTTGACAATTTCCTGAAACAAGGCTTGAGGGTTTTATCCCCAGCCTGTGCCTTCCTCATCTCTTCTGGAGTGGTATCTAACATAATATCCTCCTCCTTTCTTGAGGTCGACCTGACCTGAAGGGTGGCCATATACACAGGTTTCCTTCTGCAACGGTCAGTGTCATGATTGTCCATCTGACAATTCTTACACCACCTTTTTCCTTGGTTGAAAGATTTTCTTTCATCATATTTCCTTTCATCGAATTGTGGAAATTTATTTATATTTTCATACCGTGGCCTATCAAATTGGTGCTTACCTTTATTTTGATCCCTAGGATCAAATTTATTAAAGTCCTGTGGTGCTCTAAAGTTATCCACTTGTTTCTTTTTATTACCTGTTACCTCTGCTTGAGCTGCTTGATACCTTTCAGCAACATTTAGCAACTCACCCAGCCTCTCTGCACCTTGTTCCATGAGAAACTTTCTCAGGTCTGGAGCCATGGACTCTCTTAATTGCTCTATAAGGACCATTTCCTTAAGATCTTGGGTTTTCCCCAGAGAAGTCCATTTCTCCAAGTATGTCTCTATTCGTGCAGAGAACTGGTGATAGGTTTCACCTGACAGTAGTTTAGCATTCCTAAATTTTTTCCTATAAAATTCTGCATTCTTTTCATATCTTAACAAAAGAGCCTGCTTTAGCATGTCATAATTTTCCTGATCACTTCTGCTCATTTTTGCAAAAACTTCATAAGCTGCCCCACGAAGTCCTTGAGATAACTTTAAGCTCCACCTTTCTCTCTCTAACCCATATGTGGTAGCTAATAGTTCATACCTATTTAGATAGCTCTCTATATCATCGTCTTTCTCAACAAAATGATCTAAATGAAAATTCATAGCTGAGGTTGAGGCTCCTTGGCTAGCAGTGGCATCCGAGGCAAAGGGACTGGCACCATTTTCAGGAGCATGGCCTTGAAACTCAAACTCCCTTAGTCGTAACTCATGTTCCCTTTGTAATCTCTTCTCCTCCTTTTCTGCTTCCCTCTCTGCAGCTAATCTCTTTTCTTCTCTTTCTGCAGCTAATTTCTTCTCTTCCCTTTCTGCAGCCAATCTTTTGTCTTCTCTTTCTGCCTCCAATTTCTTAGCCTCAGTCTCAATCTGCAACCTCTTAATTTCCTTTTCAGCTTCTAACTTTCTTTCGGCCTCTTTTTCTAATCTTCTTTCTTCCCGTTCAATATATTTGTCACATTCAGCAGTGACATAAGAAATCATAATTTGCCCGTCCATTCCTAACTCTTTCGCAGTCTGTACAGCAGCAGATCGAAATTTTGCCAGGTCGGCCATTGTCTAACAGATAAATGTCTAAAATAATCAACTAAACAATTGTATCTATGACTAATTAACTTAGGACAACACAGGCACTGTGAGCTCAACCTTATTTATTTTCACCCAAGGATACTCTTTAATTCTTATTATTCCCTGAAGTGAGTTACCCCCAATATTTGTAATAGGGAAAGATTCAAAATCCCGAGGGCGAGACCCCAATATATGTGGTAAAATGGGATGTTATAAATATTTATAGGGGACTTAGTGTACTGACTGAGATCAGCTGTGAAGGTATCTATATCTAATAAGAGTAGTGTATTATAGATAACCTTACTTACTGCCACATATGTATACCTCAGTCAGAATTATTCTGGAATAGTGTGATGACTACGTTATATGTCTAGGGTATGTGTATGATGAAGTGTAAGTCATAACAACAATAGACAGATAAACAATTTAATTTATTCCACCACACTTGACAACACTGTGACACTCACATACATATAACACTCTAAGAGGATATCTTAAAGGAGTCACTGATAACTTTTCAAATAACAATATGTATTCAGTGCTGTCATGAATGTATATGTGTCCTGATTCAAATACAAAGGGAACCAGGAATCACAATCAATTTTAATTACAAGTTATATGTACAGAATTTATTAATATGATTATTATAGTGACATATATTATTAATGGTATCCTATGTGTGTCAGTTGTGTAGTGGTAACATGAGGTAATACTGGTTTTGTTTTGTTCAAGCTCTGTTGGTATTTGTCATCATGACTTCAATAGTTTGTTTCTATGGGAACTAGTATTGGAGATGTTCTCAGTTCCTGGTATAAAAACAATTTAATTCCCCTCTTAATTTTAGTTTATAATGTCATTTTAAGATGGGGGCACATAATGTTGAGCTCCATGGCCACACTCTCTTATCTTGCGTGATGACTGCAGTAAGAGACTCCTCTGCTTGAGTACTTTAATGAGTTCTGGAGCCACCCCACTGGTTGCTATATGGACCAAGGAGTATGCTGTCCACCTCTGGCTTCAGCAAAGCTCTGACCAGGTGCTGCTCAATAACTTTAAGACCACGGTCCCTGAAACAAGAAGGTTGTACCTTCTACGTCAGAACTAATTTATACTCCATTTCTACACTGAGCACAATACATCACAAACATTGAGTTCAGAGCGTTAGGCCAACTGTCAGCTTCATCTGAAATACTTTATACCAGTATTTCCCTCCCTAATGGTTACCACGCCTCTGCAATTCCAGCATTATTTATTTCTAGTTAATAATCTAGGTGTCAGTGTACTGTTTGGCCATTCCATGCAGTTTTACTTTCCTCCGACACCTTCTGTTCAGGCTGGAGCACTATAGGCTTTACATCATGTTCGCTACTGAACCACACATATATACAGACATAAATTATCAATTTACATTCAATTTTTATTAAAAGATATTGAATATTTCAAGCTTACCACAATTCATGGAAATAATAATAAACAGTTTCGTTGACTGGTAATGAATATAGCACAACTCCGATCTGCCGATGTCCCAGGCTTTATTTTATAAAAAATATACACTGGTGCTCAACGCACTGCTTCTTAGTAGGTTTATTACAAGATGTGGCAATGAACAGACGCTCCGAATTGTGTATATTCGCAGCTCTACCCAATCACACCACGTCTACACATCTTTTCAAAAAAGTACCCCTTTCTCACGTTTCCCCTGACAACACAAGATAGTATTTATAGTCCGACCAATCGTGTTTAGTCTTTCATTTGTTGCGCTCCAATCACATAGGAGTTAACATGGTAGGCTATTTCCGTAACGTAATGTTTTTTCAAACACGTTATAAAAAAATTTTATGAGCAGAAACGATTTCATGCTGTCAGGCACCCCCACTATTTTATTTTGGCCATAACTTGGTAATTCCTAGACTATTTGCGTAACGTTTTACATATTCTTTGTCAGCAAACCCTAAGGAACCCAAATATACGAATTTAAGGGAGCTAGGTGGCTGCGTTCAAAATGTGCATTTTCTACCACCTCCTGTTTACTTCAATCCCCATGTGGTGTCTGGGTACTGTCATGTTTTCAAACGTAAACCCATCTAATGTCACCTTTCCCAATAAGCGTTTTTCAGGATTTTAAAACCTAACTCTGGGAAGGGTAGTGAATTTTATCACTGTCGAATTGAAATAAAGTTAGTGCATGTGGCCTTACATGCGTGATGGCAGCAATTGTGTATCGCGCGACGCGGGTTTAGTGTTGCACGTGTCCCTGCTTTTCTGCCTCTCCCTTCTCGCTATCCTTTAGTCCATCTGTCTTTTAGTTACGCCGTGTATAAAATGGAATGAATGAAATATTAAATTTAGGTCATTGATCAGCTTGCGTATCTCAATGTTTTTCCAAGAAATACAGCACACGTTTCATTGAAGAAAGCGGGTAATAATACAGTAGGCTTTTACTATCAACGTGAAAGCGTTACAATTTGCCGACGAAGTAGAAAACAAGGGGGATTTCGAGTACAGTCATTGTGACAGCACTGTTCTTTACCATTCTTCTTTCCTTTTATTTAATTTATTTGTTAGGCTTTGCATTTACGTTTTAATTTATATATGGGGATTAGAATAATTCACGACAAACAGTAGTCATTATTTGCCGTTCTCCTGTACAGAAGAGATCGATGTCGCCAGCAAAACAAACAACTTTTGTTTAATATTGGGATTCGTTGATGTCTCTCTTTGCTGTTTAGCTGCTAATGATATTTCCTTTTTTTCCTGGAGCGTTCTTCAAAAATGAGGTCATCACCTTGTGACACACTACTGTGCCGACAGTAAAGGGCATAATTCACTTTCCTTCATCTACTCACCAACTCATTTTCCTCCAAACTTTCCGTGATTTGTGGTGTTCCTACCCAGATGTAAAGAATTAAATTTCAGTTGTTAGGTGGTTTCTGGATCAATCTGAAGTGGAGGCACCATATTTTATTAGTCCTCATGCACTTAAGGATTACCACTGCCGATTTTCTGTTGCAGGGTTCCGGACCGCTTAGATTTACTGTGCGGATGTGCTGCTTTGGAGCACTACTGCAAAAGCTTCACTGCATATTGTTAATACTGCCATCGAACCATCAATGAACTTTACTACTGCTTCCTTCTGCAATTCACTTAGGTAATTACGCCGACATTTAATCTTGTTTCAAGTGCCCTTGCGAGGCATCAAAAAAGAGGTGGCTATCAGAAGAGCAGCAGCAGGGAGACTTTTCCAGGTCATAAATCGAGGATTCCTCAGCAAAAGAGAAATGGGCAAGAAGACGAAGATAGCTGTTTATCACTCCACCTGTGTTCCAGTCTTGACTTACGGATGCCAATCATGGACAATGACTAAAACCAACAAAAGCCAACTGCAAACCTCAGAAATGAGGTATCTAAAAAAATGGTGGTCTAAGTAACAAAGGAAAATGTCCGCAATCAGGCCATGGTCTCGACATTCAATCCCTGCAGACCGATGCAACGGTCACAGTTACGATGATTTGGCCATGTCTGCAGAATGGGAGATCAGCCACTACGAGAAACGTAGGACACCAAGAGCCAGGGATAAAGATCTCCAGGACGACTCAGAGTTCGCTAGGAGGACTGTCGCATAATGCGATTTGGACTCGATATCTTAGGTAATCGTACACAGCGTTATACACACATAGCAAACACTGCCTAGTATGCGTAGTAACCAAGGCCAGCCAATGAGAGAAGAGTTGTTTGCGAGACCCTTAGCCTCGATGCGTAAACAAACTGAAGATCGAGAAGCGTACAATGCCGTGTGCATTCCCAATAGCATGTTGAAAATGCCAATGGATTGTAACGAATAAGGATATCACAGAGATATTACAGTGTAAACGCTTTGTTCTGATACCTGTATCTTCACGATAGGTACAGTACATTCTTAGATATATGTAATGGAAAAGTAAAACTTGTGTCGTTTGAAGGTTTTCACGGTTTCGTCTGGCATGGTGAAAGATACAATGGACAGAAGTCAAGGGCAGTTAGTTGGAATGATAGCTCTTATTCGCCTGTTTTAAACAAGCCTTAGATGAAGAAAATCGATGGGATAACAACGGAGTATGAATTTATGGAAATTTCGTATCATGCACAGTATGGCATAACAGCTATTCATTCGGAAAGAAAATGAATGAACTCAACAACCAATGAAATCACTGTTCTCTCGTCGCCGGATGTGGAGGTATAAAAGGGGAGAGAAGGCATAGGCAAATCACTCACCGCCAAAATTGAATTCAAAAGACACAGAAAGGACAGGGTCTGCCACCAAGCGCATTAGCCATCCAAATATGTGTGTGCAGCCTGCCAGGCCTTTGAGGCATTGCGTTTTCTGAGATTGAGGGTAAGAATGACTTATTTAGAAATGTATAAATAATATTATATGTGTATATTGAGTTGTGTGTAGAATCATACTGTGATTTTTCTTGGAGGGAAAACGCTAGTGTGTGCAGTAAATCATTTTTAAATAAACTACCGGATTGTTTGGAATGAAGTTTATTCATGAGACATAGGAAGCCTTTTCTAACACATGTATAGGACAACACGGGAAGGAACAAGGTGGGATATAAGGAATTGTTTTAAGGATTTATATGAATATAAACTTAAACATATATATTATACCTATATACATATAATACATTATATATATATATATATATATATATATATATATATATATATATATATATATATATATATATATATATATATATATTATACCAGGTTATCTTACGGGAGTAGATCATGGACAGTTAGGTGAATTTGAGTGTTAGTAATAGTGATATGATTGGTATTGTGGTGAAAAATTATAATCCACATATATAAATTAGAACATAAATGTAAAGTAGAACGAAGTAATTCAATAGAAAGAAAGAAGAATGGTGAAAGACCAGTGCTTTCACAATAGCGTACGCCTGTGTTGTAGAACGCCATAATGGCTGAACAAGAAACCCCTTTTTCTACTTTGTCTGCATGAACTGTAACGTACGATAGTAAAAGCCTACACGCGTTTCTAAAAATAAAACTGGTACTGTATTTCTTAGACGATCATGATACGCAAACTGCATAATGACCTAGATACAAATACTAGCATTAATGTCATTATACACACTACGTTAACCTAAAAGACAGACGGGCTTAGAAGACAGAGAGAGAGATGCACGGAGGAACGCCAATCCCACGCGAAAGGCATGAAGACCTGATTTTTTCAAATAAACAGTGATAAAAAAACACTAAAGATACGAGGTTAGGTTTTGAAAACAGGTTTAAGCTCTTATTGGGAAACCTGACATTCTACTGATTTATGTCTAAGCTCCTGACATTAGTCTGACAGTACAGAAGACATCCCTTGGTATGGAAGTGAACGGGTGGTAGAAGCAAATGCACGACTATCTTCGAAAAACACATATTTTGAACGAAGCCACTTAGCCCCATTAAACTTATATATTCTTGTGCCTTAGGACTTGCTGACAAAGAATATGTTATGTGTTACGCAAATAGTCTAGTAATTAACAAATTATAGCCAAAATACTATAGTGGGGTTGTCTGACAGCACAAGATCATATCTGCTCATAATGGCATGTTTGAAAAACACTGCTTTAGGGGAAATGAGGCCAACAAGTTAGATACGATTTGATTGGCTGTAGTAAAATGTAAGGCGAAACCTTATTAGTCGAACTGCAAATACTATTATTGTGGTTAATGGCAACGTGTAGGATGGGTAAAATTTTTTCAAAGGCTCTTGTAAACATGGTCTCATTGGTTAGAACGTTCGATATAGTCAAATAGAAGCGTCAGTTCAGGGCCAGTTTTGAAAATAAATTTTGTGAGAAGCAAGTGCGTTGAGATCAAGCTAATATTTTTCTAATAAAAGCCTGGGATAAGGTAGATCAAAATTGTGCCAGAATTCATCGCCAGTCAACGTTACTTGTGTATATTTCCTTGAATTGTGGTAAGCTAGACACATATTTCCTATATATATATATATATATATATATATATATATATATATATATATATATATATATATATATATATATATATATATATTTATATATATATATATAATATGAAAATTGAATATGAAATGATAAATTGTGTCTGTATGTGTGTGGTTCAATAGCAAACAGAAGGCAAAGCCTAGATATTGTTCCACCATGTAAAAGCTTGTCAGAGAGGAGTATAACTGCATAGGCATATATGGGATTGCCAAATAGTAACATGACACCTATCCTATTGTATAGAAGGAATTAACGCTGGAATTGCAGAGGCGTTGTAACCATTAGGGAGAGGAATACTGGTGTATATTGTCACATGAGAAGCTAGCAGTTGGCCTACAGCGCTGAACTCTGTGTTTGTATTGTCCTGTACTTCAGTGTGGAAATATATTATATATTAGTTCTGAAGAAGGAGGTACAACCTTCTTATTTCAGGGACCGTGGTACTGAAGTATTAGAGCAGCACCTGGTCTGAGTTTTGCTGGATCCAGAGGGCTGGCAGCAGACTCCTTGTCCAAGATATCGACCAGTGGTGTATTTCAAGATAACTGAGAAGCAAGCGAGCAGAGGAGACAGTTTTCCTGCCGCCGACATATAAGCTAAGAATTTGTCAGCCAGAGCAGCTCACCCTTGTATACCCCACCCTAAAATTGACTGTAATACTAAATCAAGAGGGACAGTTATTGTTTTACAAATAAAAAGAAACTGTGATCCCTTCAATATTATTTCCACCAGTAACAAACACATGAAGTCGTGATGACAAACAACAACCTAGCTTCAAAAGCCATTATTACCTCATAATACTACATCACAACCCTACACACATATTGTAATAATATTATATGTCAGGACAAAGATCCTTTGTATAAATTTTGTACATAAACATTGTGTTTACATTTGATTGTGATTCCTGATTCACTCTGTAGTTGGATCAGGATATCTATTATTGAAAGAAACTAATACATAATTTAAAAGTTAACACTTGACTTACTTAAGCTAGTCTTCTAGAGTGTTATATGTATGTGCTTGTCAAAGTGTTGTAAAGTGTTGTGGATCTTAATAAAAGTGTTTATCTGTCTGTTGGTTGTTGTGAACTTACACTTCATCACTATCATAACCCTAGACATTCAACGTAGTCGTCACAATATCCTAGAATAAGTCTGATTGAGGTCTAAATGTGGTAGCAAAGTAAGGTCATCTGTAACACACCACACCTATTAGATACAGATACCTTCACAGCTGATCTCAGTCGTACACTAAGTCCCCTATAACTATTTATATAATCCCAACTTACCACAGGTATGAAAAATCTACTTATATTTTGTCACAATCTTGATCTGTATAATCTGTCTCACTGATACTTTCTGACTGTCTGTCTGATCTCACACCCGTGGTAAGAATAGTTCTAGTGGCATGATACTAGCCAAGAACATAATTGTGTTTCAGGTCATACCTTACCATACGTAATTGTCAGCAACGCAGAAGACGGTGTGTTACCTGCGCAAGTTTAAGAAACGTTCAGGCACCTAGAGTACACCACAGATCGGATCTGGAAACCCTTAGCTTTGAGCTTTTCCAGAGCACTGCTTGAAGCAAAGAGACGTATCGGTGACTTCCACGCAAAATAAGTGTGATAACAAAGGACACAATCACTTTATATGGCCGACCACATTTAATACAGACAATGATGGACATTCTTAAGTGAGATCGATTCAAGTAATAGACATAATCTCAAGTACAGTGACATTATTAACAATTAGGAACATTGTTTCAACACTAAGAGTTCAAGTGAAATAATTGACAGTGATCATAAGTACTGTTTATTTCTAAATAATCATATACAGGAGAAAAGAGTCATATTACTCTATTTGTAAACTGTAAATGTGTGATTCATAACCCTAATGTTGTACAAAGTCAATATAATCATTTGATTTTCATCTCATCCCTTTTCCAACAAGAGAAAAGAGAAATCACTTGTAAAATAGTTAATTAATTAATTGTATTCCGAGCCTTGAGTAAATCATTGCAGTTGTCGTTGAATTTACTCTAATTTTGTTAATGTCCCTAGACTTACCATACACTACATAACACATCATTGCATAGTATAGTCGTAGAGAGGAGACACCTTAGAAGCTGGTACTGCATTTAGGCCAGCATTCTTCACAGTCTGACTATTACCTATGACAACCATACACCATTGCTCATTTTTGAGAATGGGGTATTGCTTTTAAGACCAGTACTCTTATCTGGCATCTATTCTAAGTATCATCTGATACATCCTTCTATCTTCTAAACTTGTCTACTAAATTAACCTCTCGTTACAAGGACATCATAAGAGAATTCCTTATGGAACGAGGACTGGAACCAGGCTAAAAGGAAGGCATCTGATAGGATAGCATGGCGCTCTCTCTGGCCAATCTCCACACCCCAAGGTAGAAGAGGAATAACTAAGTAAGTAAGTACAAGTAATTGTAATTACCCTTGACAGCGGAGACAATGAAATGTTTTGATCTTACTCCAGGCACTAGTTTAGCATTGAAAGAGTAATCACTGTCACGGGATTGTCTCCCATGCTATGCGCTGATGGTCCAACAATGACAAAAATTTAGAGTATACAATGAGGGTCTTTAAAGGTATTTACCTTCGCTCAAGATTACTCTTTGCAGAATTGTAAATAGAAGGATGGTGTTTTAGGGAGTCTTCATGTGATATTTCAGAAATCAAGCACAACGCTGAATTTAGCAAGGCTATAGTGAACTTTGCATCTGCCCGGCCCTGCTTTGAAGATAAAGATATATTAGCTCGTTTCTGAGCCGAAAGCCGAATTATTCAGTGTAGCTCTGTTGTATTTATATTTAAGATCGCTGATTCATATGTGCGCACTTTTCTCTGTAATAATTAAATCAACTATTAATTTGTAAATACATATAACAAATTTAATAATCAATTATTGTTAAACAATAATTTTACATGAGTAAATAAATAAGCGATGTGAGTTTTTTCTCATCGAAAACTGGTGAGGGTGTTATGAATTAGTGGTGAGAATTATTTTTGCTTTGGCCAGATTAAAATGACTGTCGTGAAACATTCTAAATCCACATATCTAAATTAAAAAGTAAAGGTAAAGCCTAACGAATTAATTCAATAAAAGGAAATAAGAATGGTAAAAGACCAGTGCTGTCACAATGGCGTACAAAAATCCCCTTTTCCTACTTCGTCTGCATAGTGTAACGCTTTCACGTTTGATAGTAAAGCCTACAGCAGCATACACGTGTTTCAAAAAAAAAAAAATAAAACCGTTACTGTGTTTCTTAGAAAACCTTGAGATACGCACACTGCTTAATGACCTAGATTAATACTAGCATTAATGTCATTTTATACACTACGTTAACCTAAAAAGGACAGACGGACTTAGGATAGAGAGAGAGAGAGAGAGAGGTACTGAGGAACGTATGCAACACTAACACGCAGTCTCGCGATATAAAATAATGCCACCCCCAACGCGAAAGGCATGAAGCACTAACTTTTTTTCAAATAAACAGTGACAAAAAAACACTAACAATACACGGTTAGGTTTTAAAAAACATGTTTAATGCTTATTAGGAAACATGACATTCTACTGTTTTACGTCTGAAATCCTGACAGTACAGAAGACACCCCATAGTATGGAAGTGAGGAGGTGGTAACAGCACGACTATCCTAGAAGAAAATACATATTTTGAACGCAGCCACTTAGCTCCATTAAAACTTATATATTTGGGTGCCTTAGGACTTGCTGACAAAGAATATGTTAGGTGTTAAGCAACTAGTCTAATAATTAACAAATTATAGCCAAAATATTATAGGGGTGCTGTCTGACACCACCAGATCATAATTGCTCAGTGGCATGTTTTAAAACCACTATTTTACGGGAAATAGGCCAACAAGTTAAATCCGATTTGATTGGCTAGAATAATATGTAAGGCTAAACAAGATTAGTCGATTGCAAATACTATTTTTGGTTGTTAATAGAAACGATAGAAAGAGTACATTTTTTTCAAATGCTTTTGTAAACATGGTCCCATTGGCTAGACCATTTGATATAGTCAATTAGGAGCGTCTGTTCAGGGCCACATTTTGAAAATAAACTTACTAAGAAGCAAGTGCGTTGAGATCCAGCTCATATTTTTCTAAATAAAAGCCTGGGACAGAGGCAGATCGGAATTGTGCCATAATTCATCGCCAGTCAACGTATTTGTTTATTATTTCCATGAATTGTGGTAAGCTTGACATATTTGATATCTTTTAGATGAAAAATTGAATGTGAATAAATTATGTCTGTCTGTGAGTAGTTCAGTAGCAACCATGAGGAAAAGCCTAGATATTGCTCCACCAGGAACAACACTTGTCTGAGAGGAGTATAACTGCATAGGCCTATATGGGATTGCCAAATAGTACTATGACACCTATCTTATTGAATATAAGGAAATAATGCTGAAATTGCAGAGGCGTTGTAACCATTAGGGAGAGGAATACTGGTGAATGTGTTACATGAGAAGCTAACAGTTGGCCTACCGCGCTGAACTCGTGTTTGTTATGTATTGTGCTTCAGTGTGGAAATAGATTATAAATTAGTTCTGAAGTAGGAGGTACAACCTTCTTGTTTCAGGGACCGAGGTCCTAACGTATTGAAGCAGCACCTGGTCTGAGTTTTGCTGAATCCAGAGGCTGGCAGCATACTCCTTGGTCAAGATATCAACCAGGGTTGTTTCTCAAGGAAACGGTGACGCAAGCGAGCAGTGAAGACTGTTTCCTGCCGCTCACACAGAAGTTAAGAGTGTGTGGCCAGAGCAGCTAAATCTTATGTACCCCCTCTAAAATTGACAGTATATTAAATAAAGAGGGACAATCAATTGTTTCAAATGACAGGAACTGTGAACTTTTCCAATACCATTTCCACCAGAAACAGACACTTGAAGTCATGATGACAAACAACCACCTAGCTTGAAAAAGCCAGTATTACCTCATAGTACTACATCACAACTTACACACATATTGTAATAATAATAATATATGTCAATACAAAGATCATATCTATAAATTGTGTACATACAACTTGTAATTACATTTGATTGTGATTCCTGGTTCACTTTGTAGTTGAATCAGGATATCTATTATTGAAAGAAATTAATACATATTTTTAAAGTTAAACTTGACTTATTAAGATAGTCTTATAGAGTGTTCTATGTGTGTGAGTGTCACAGTGTTGTAAAGTATTGTGGATTAAATTAAATTGTTTATCTGTCTGTTGTTGTTGTGACTTACACTTCACCATTATCATAACCCTAGACATTCAACGTAGTCATTACAATATTCCAGAATAAGCCTGACTGAGGTGTAAATGTGGTAGCAAGTAAGGTTATCTGTAATACACCACACTTATTAGATACAGATACCTTCACAGCTGATCTCAGTCAGTACACTAAGTCTCCTATAAATATTTATACCATCCCACTTTACCACAATGACTTAACATGTCGGATGTTAAAAATGGTTTGCTGATTAGCCCGTAATCGTCGGGCTCGGTGATGAGGACACGTCCCAGGCGTAGTTTCAGGGGTAACCACTCCTAATGTCCAGGCAAGGATCTTCACAGCTCGTCAAAGGCAGGCATCTAGCGTAGACCACAAGCTCTTGATTCACAAACTCGTTTCAAGCTGATATCACACACTTTTACCACAAACTGGTACCACCAACTTGTACCACAAACCCGTATCCAGTTAATTTACAGGCGTCTGGCATAGGAACACTTTCGAATAATGTCGGGCCATATATTTTGAGGCCGTCTTACAGTTAGTCGAGTATTACTTTGATTATAATTCCACTGTTATCCTGTTTATTGGTTCCGAGGACTTTGCGGTTTCCAATATTATAAAGTCCAGTTTTCTTGCTGGTTAATTTCAGAAAATCTTCAATACTTGGTCCAATCCTCTTTATTGAAATCCTATATTTATTCGGTCCTGGCTAGTTTGAATGAGTCGTCTTGACTCAATGGAACACAGTGCTGGAGTCTGAAAATGTGCTACATTATATCGGACCTTTTGCCTACGCTCCCCCAGCTTTCTACGCGGTGGAAATCGCCAATCAAACGTCGTATAGTTTAATAAATTTTTGCTAGACCAAGCAAATGTAAATGTTTGACTTTAGTACATATCTTCTTCACCCTTCTCTCAATAAATTCAGCATGACACATGTAATTTCAAACTCTTCCCATATAAAGTATTTACCCTACCGCTTTTTAGATGCCTCATGCCTGTAATTCATAACAAACCGTGCAGTTTAATTTGTTATTATACATGTTGACAAACACGGGTGTCCATCCCCCGGAAGTGTTATGTAACTTTTCTGCTGGCAAATTCGTGTTTATCTTTCTATGGTCAATACAAGAAGTATGGGCGCCCAGCTTGGCATGCGAGAAAAATCCGCGCCAGCGTTTGTTTAAACATAGGTGAGGTCTATGATTTATATATCTGCTCCCAGCTGGGTTTATAGTTATCTCTACCCATGGTAGATCAGATAAAATAACAACATGAAACCTGAGTCGTGCATTCAATATGAGAGAAAATTCGGGTTAGGAAGAAATAAAAGGAAGGCACAATACGAGAGAAAAAGCAGGTAGAATACGATAAAATGAAGAGCACGGTCATTTTGTGACAATCCAATTTCTCGTGCAGTTTTTATTGAGGTAGTTTGGGCAACCCGAATCTTCTCATGATGTGGAGAGGCTGGTTCTCTGGACGTCAGATCCCGCCAATAGACATGCTGGTTCCAAATGTTCATGCGACAGATTTCTGGTAGGTCGACAAAATCAAGCGCATGGAGAAGGTATAAATTGTCCGTAAATTCAGAGTCCCACGTTGTGAGTGTTGTTTGTGTCCAAGTATAATTTAGAAGAAGGGACTAGAGAGACACTGCCACGATAAGGCGCATTTTCTGCTCTGTAACGTAATCTTATGAAATTACCTCCGTTTGCCGCACCATGTCTGTGCAGTGTTTTCTTGTCGAGTTAAAAGACCCCGTGCAGTGTTTTCTTGTCGAGTTAAAAGACCCCGCAGAAAGGACGGCATTATGGCTGGCTTTCTCGTTCTTCATGAGCAATAGTAGTAGGAGAAAAATATGAAGGGTTACAACAGACTAATATATTGTAATTTCTGTAGCGAGCTAATGTCAGCTCTCGTAACTAAGAAAGGTAAATCTAACAGAAAAATTAATTCAGTTACGCAGACTTTCCATTTACATCTGGATTCCCACGCTAGATTGCGTGTGAGCCGATATTCTCATTTATGTCGAGGAAATACAGCGCTCAATCCATTTCATGACCGACAGGGAGTGATTACTGGTGTTGAGTCATAGAAGTGTGAATCGCAGTCTCTGATTATTGCTTTGATGCACACTATAACTTCCAATTAATAGTATGCGCTGCTGTAAAATCCATTACCCACTCACATTTGTTCCTGTTTCTATTTTAGATTCTGTCTATTTTCACTAGAGACACATTTTCGTGGACGTAATATCTTCGAAAGCATTAACTGATTTGACAGTCAGTACTAAACTGTGAAAATAGTTACTGGTCATAAATTAATCTCACACCAAATGAGCATTTCTTTTCCGCCTTTTATGAGAGAAGAGAAGCAGACTCGTGCTTGCACGCTCATACCTACAGAGGACACCAACTTGTTGATCTACAGATCTTCCGGTAACGGTAACTAATGCAGTTACTGAACTCTTTATGAACTATACGTAACAACATGGCTGAAATATTCATATTTAAACTTGTTTGTGAGTTTGCTCAGTCACATGTTTGGGCTGCGCGCCCACTTGTACACGCATTCGTGCAAACACAAATCGGAGGGTGTATATGCAAGCGCACTAAAACATGCACGCATTGTCTCGCACACCCTCGCACGTTCTGATTTGCATGCATTTTACAATTTCACACAAACACACATTCACATGTACAAACAAGTGTGGCCGCGCCACCAGTTATTTGGTTGTAGATGAGTTTGTTGATTTGTTTACTCTGTTGGATGTTCAAAGTGATTCGAACTGTTTGTAATGTTTGTTTCTAGCGTTTGTATTGAATTATCATTTAATAGCGAGGCACATGTTTTGATCATATAGTGGAAATCTCTAGCGTTGTGTGTTATGTGACAACCCAGCAGGTTTGTTCTTCCGGATAAGAATACGGCTGCTTGTTGGTGTAGCTTGGAGTTTATTGGCACTTGATGTTGAAGAAGAATTTATTCTTTGATAGACAATTTTATTCTTTGGTTTTTATGTCTTTTCTTTGTTAAGTTCTGGTCTCTAATTCTCCAGCTGTTTCTACTGAGTTCGTTTTTGTGGTCGTGTATCTTTTCTTTATTGGCAGGTAACTAAAGCCGTTATATCAGATAAATGTTCATAATCACGACTGTTTAACATCACAAATCACCAGGATGAGAACTTCAACAATCACAGGCACATCTACTGTTTAGACTGATAACAACTGAAGCGTAGACGACACGTAGAATTAAAAGTCACCACAAAATACTCAGGAACTGTGTTGAAATAAATCCAGGAAAACGTTTTAAGGCCTGTTTATTGATGATAAAAGTTCTTTTCGCAAATCTCTGACAGTGTCTTCTCATTTACAAAACACGTTTCATATCCACATAATTCAATAGCGTCTCAAAATGAAAGAACTGTACTGTCTTCGTCTCTAATCGATGGCTGCTTCAATTTACTAGTTATGACGAGTTTCGTTCATACTGTTGTAGGGCTCAGTCAAATGCATTTACAGTTATTTTCCTTATCCTTCTAACCTGGTGTGTAATTGTTATCCTTAGTCTGACGTGGAGGTTGTACGTTTGATGTTTGCGAACTTATTGTAGGCTACTTTGTAGAAAACGTCTCTCTTTATATCAATTTTTTGTTCAGTGTTTTAAGTGAGCAGTTACGACTAATAACGTATAGTTACGATTTGACCTCTCCTAAAATATGAAATCACAGGCGTCGTTAACAAGGAGCCGGTTGTTTAAAGAGTTGCAGTCGTGGGAGAGATCTGTGTCTTCTTCTGTTCCTAAGTCTAACAAATTTGGCAGTTTTTGTGGTCTAAAAGGTTGATCTATCTTCTACCAGACCCTCCGTCTGCTCCCTTCAGCAGTTGCTCTCCGTCTGGTGCTATACAATTAGATTACTGCTTTTGTTTTCTCATTTTGCCAACTAATCGTCACGCGATTCTATAGGTGTTGAAAGATATTTTATTTTATTAAATTCTTCTGACTATACTAGTTTACGATTGAAGTTCATTGGAAGGGTTCTCAGTCTATTTTCATTAGTAACTTCTAAATCATTGAAGGAGTTTCTCTATTACATTTACTACATTGTGAGAACCATTGCTGACTTCAAGGGATTTACCTATCTATTTCTAGAATCACTGCTGATGTAATTTAGTACAGTCCAAAGTTCGACCTAATCATTAATTTCTTTTGACAGACTGCCATTTCAATAAACTGCACCGTCCCAACCTCGTCTGTTCTACTTTTAGTTAACTTAGCTACTAACAAACATAGATACTTGTCAGTCTATATAATCTATTTTCTTACTTGTCCTATTATTTATTTTTAACAAAATCGCCTTTGCACTCGCACGGCGACACAAGCACGCACGTTCAGATGCTTGCGCTAATACATTCACATAAATTGTCTTCACACACACTACCACTCAAAACATTCACACACGTAGGTGAACATTTTCTTCCTTTATCTAATTTTATACGGCAACGGTTGGCAGGTAGAGCTGGCAGACAACCTCCACCACAGCAGAGGCGTCTTTTCCGACGCATGCATCCAGGCCCGCACTCTAATTAACTGATCTGTCATGCACACCATGGCTGTGTCCGTTTAGTTTATAGAACGGGTTACTGTGTCACACTCACATTGATCTAATTTATGTTCCATGTATCTTTTTCTTCGTATATCATACCAGTGGATTAGGTCATCATTTCTCACCCCAGTGTCCTGTCCCCATCGCTTTTTATAAACTTTGTTGTTGACTACAGACATTATATTTACTAGACTGGTAATTTGGGTCAGTTATTGATAATTTGGAGACACCATATTGGCCTGCCAAAGCTATATTAAAGTGGTTATCAGTTGTTTAATAGCGGACTACATTGTAAATAGAAGGGTAATGACGCTTCTATCTCAATGCAATTTTCACAAGATATTCATGTACGAAAACAATGCTGCATTGGCTAAGCACGTTAATTCTAGAAACTGCCGACAACTTTTGTGAAGAATTAAGCAATGATTAATTTTAGCTCGTCCAAGCCCCCACCTCTGATTTACTCGGTGGAATTCTTATTATTCTGGTAAAGCCCTGTTTAGGGTGTGTTTAGTAAATTGACTGAGACTAACATGCAGTAGATTTAAAATGATTAAATCGAAGTTAAATTTGTAAAATTACAAATAACAAAATTTAATAATCACTTAAGTTTTAACAGTTTGAAAATAATTGAACAGTTTAAAAGAAAAGGTTCATCATTGATTGATAGTAGGTTCTATGAAAAAGGTTCACTTTGGCAGCTTATATATTGCACTTAGCTGCCAGTGGTTGTTTCTGCTCCTGCTGGGTTGGTTCTTTTTACACTGCTCACACTCGTCGCTGGTCAAAGTTGAAGGGTGCAGCTCGTTCCCAGGAGTGTCAGGGAGAGTCTACAAAGTTGGTCTCTCGTCTTAAAGTTCAGGCCACTGTTCCCTTCATGTTTCAGAGATAGTACCCTTCAACTGGTACCACCACCAACAAGCCAATCCTGGCTCACAGACTGTTTGCTCAGATGAATGAAGTTAAGGCACTAGCCGATGCCTTTTTACATGTGTACTTGGGGTCGTTAATTTTAACATTAATTCCCTCTCTGACTCTGCAAGCGAATCACACTATCCTCCCTGCCATCTAGGCATCACCAAAAAAAATGATGCTTCGATGACGGGTCACTAGTGCGACCCGCAACACATAACACCAGAGATTTACCATGGGCAGTCCAGCCTATTAATGACGCAATCACTTCTGTTGTTCCCCTATTATACAGTATAGGTCAGACCACTCAAGACAAAGACCTTAATACAGTGTCTAGTAAATGATAGAAGACTAAGAACAGTAAGTACAGGACAGAGGGTAGGTTTTGGTATTGTATAAACATTTATAACACATAAGGACTGCCCATGGTAAATTTCCGGTGTTATGTGTTGCGGGTCGCACTAGTGACCCGTCATCGAAGCATCATTTTTTATGCTGCTGCTTTCGTTTTTCTGAGTGAACTAGCATAAAACAAACATCAGCGCTCGCTGTAGTGGTTTATGAACATACTATTTTCATATGTTGAAGTTGCCAGCCTCCTATGACTTGTATAACCAATTAGCAAGTACAGACATGTCACATTCCCATGGTAAAATAAATATTTACACGTACCTCAAATTAACTTTTGGGAACACAATATCCTGGCACAGATGTATGGACACAGCACGTTGATGCAATGCTTCGAATCACTTGTCTGGGTAATTTTATTATTCCCCTTATGACTTGTGTTTATGATTCCTGAAGTCTCCAGTCTTTGTATTTAAAAATGCGGGTTCTCTTTAAAGTTATAAAGACGCCCAATACTTTGATCTGTCCTGTCGTATGGAATCTAAGTCCTATTCTCTTCTGGCTCTCTCTCGGGAGTTGCTACTGTGGTAGGGTGGGCGAGATGATAATGATGATTATATTGTGATAGTTGATCACTCTCTTTTCACACTCGCACCGACCCGAACAACAATAAAACTCTTGATTCTAGAGGCAGGGGCTGTATTTATTTTTACAACCCTATCAGTGACACTTAAACACACGAAGCAAACAAATAAACCAACGAACATAACACCAAACAAAACACCCAGCATGTGCCCGATTGCTAATTGTGCTCAAGGCATTTACAGCTTGGCTCTGTGTGTCTTACTTCGTCTGTTCTCTCTGGGCGGCTGTGGCAAAGTAGGCCCGCTTGCCGGCCGCTATCTCTTTTATTAGCCCAGGTCGAATCACTCACTTTACTGCGCGCTATGCGTATTGATTTGGCCGCATAAAGAACACTCGCGATTATTTGCTTTAGAAGGGCCGAAAACAGAAATATACACAACTATTTCTAGAGCAAAAACACAATTCTACACCACAACTTAATTTTAAGGCATTATTATGGCCTTTTCATCAATCTTGAAGACTTTTTACATCTCAGCATGCTTCGCGCACTTCTAAAATACATGGGCGATAAATCTGCCCAAAAACAGGAAGGGGGCGGGCGTCTCCTTTTCGGCCCCATCACATATCTCCCTCCTGATTTTGTTGTCGTCCCGACAACATCACTCCCTCTGGCGCTTCAGTTGTATCCTCTCAGATCGTCTCGGGGCAGGACCCTCTATCGGCTGCAGGGCATACCAGCCTGGTTCGGGCATTAGACCATGCACGTCCTCCCCAGGGTCTGTCTCATCTGGCAGAGCTGGTGCCTCAGGTAGGCCTAGTGTAGCATCTACCAGATTCGGAGAATCATCTTTGTCCTCACTTCGTCTCAGTTCGTGCGCCGCAACCCTCATCTTCAGATCTTCGTTGCCTGCTGGCCTTATCACATAAGGACCACCGCTTGCTTCTGGAATTGACGATACAATGAATTCGTCGTTGGACCACACGTCTTGTATTTTGGCCCTGTCAGTGTAGTGCACTCTTTTCCGCACTCTTTCACCCACTCGCATTGGTGTGGGGCCTGGAAGCTGATTACTTCTCTCCCTCCTGTCAGCGGCCATTTTCTGCATTCTCTCTGCAGCTTTTTGCTGGGCTATGTACTAGGTGACCTTGCAGCCACTCATCAGTTGACTCCGGCTCTTCATCTGGGCGCGTGCCTATCATGAAGTCTAGAGGAAGCTTTGGTTCTCTGCCGAAGAGGAGGTAGTATGGTGAGTACCCTGTCGAAGAATGGGGGGTGGAGTTGTAGACCATAACCACCTACGCTAGATGCTCAGACCACCTTCGTTTCTTGTCGGCTGTCATGGGTCTCAGCAAATCATGCAACGTCTTGTTGAAGCGCTCGCACTGCCCGTTGCCTTTAGGATTGTAAGCTGTAGTGCGGCTCTTGTGGACTCCATATACCTTGCACAGCTCTGCGACTATCGCTGACTCGAAGTTCCGGCCTTGATCAGAGTGTATCCTCTGAGGAGCTCCGAGATACTGGAACCACTTTTCCACCATGGCCTTGATGACTGTTGTTGCTTTTTGGTCTCTTGTTAGTATAGCAATGGTGTACTTGCTGAACACATCTGTCAGCACTAATACATTCTCAAACCCTTTGGAATCCCGCTCTAGCAGTGTGAAATCCATTGCTACCACCTCGAGCGGTCTGGAGGCAATCAAGTTTCCCGATGGCCCATGAAACTTCAGTTGAGGGGCCTTGGCGACGTTACATCGGTCGCATCTGCGACAAAAGACGTCAACATCAGCTGTGATGCCTACCCAGAAGCACCTACTTCTGAGCAACTGCAGCATGCGCTCTCTTCCCTGATGGCCCACCCTGTGAGCAGAGTCTAGTATCCGTGGTTTCATGGACTCAGGTATTACCAGTTGTTTCATGCTGGATCCATCTGATCCCTTCACTGTCCGGTATAACAACCCATCTGTCACTTCGAGCCGGTTACTCTGATTAAGTAGTTTCCTTGCAGCCAAGGGGATCTTTCGAGCATATTTTCCTGCAGGTCTGGTGCCATCCTTTACCATCTTCCTAACCATCGCTACCACATCATCAGCTCCTTGGAGATTTATCAATTCCTCACGCGAATAGGTGGGAAATGCTTGAGTGGTTGCTGGTGCTGTGGTTGATTTGGCCGGTACCCTTTCACTGATGTCTTTCTGGCTTGTTGCTGTCATCAACCCTATCTCATATGGTATCTGGGTAAACTCTCCGATAACCTCAGCTGTTATGCCACTTATTGCAACATCTGCGTCATCCTCCAGTTCCTCGCCTGCGGTTTCAATAGGAAAACGGGACAAATAATCTGCATTTCCATTGGCTCTTGCTGCCCGATGTCGGATTGTGTAGTTAAACATCGCCATCTGGGCCATCCATCTCTGCTCTATAGCTCCCAGTTTAGCTTTCTCCCAGAAGGCCAGACACCTATTGTCTGTAAATACCTCTACTTGTGATCCTAGCAGGTAACCTCTGAACTTCTCAGTCATGGCCCACTTAAGACCTAGCAGTTCCAGCCTCATACTGCTTTTTGAGTTTCTTTCAGAGGGTCGAAGTGTGCGACTTGCATATGCCAAGACTTTCTTTGTTCCATCTTGCACTTGCGAGAGAATTGCTCCCAATCCTTCAAATGATGCATCTACCTCCAGGATAAATGGTAGCGAGAAGTTAGGGAACCCTAGTAGCGGTGTGGAGGTTAGTGCCTTTTTCAGTGTCTCAAAGGCTACAGCACACTCTTCTGTCCACAACTCTCCTATGGGTGACTTACTTCGTCTTTTAGTCTGCATGCCTTGATTGAGCGCAGCTACTAAATCATGTAGCGGTTTGGCTATCTTTGCAAAGCCCGGCACAAATCTGCGGTAGTAACTGGCCAATCCCAGGAATGACCGTAACTCAGTCTGGGAACGTGGTACAGGGGCCTCTTGAACAGCCTTCACCTTGCCTTCCATAGCTCCTATTCCGTCTGCTGATATAGTATGCCCCAAGAATTCAATCGTCGTCCTAAACAGCTTACACTTTCCTCCATTCAACTTCAGCCCTAGCTGGCGTAGCTTAGAGAATACTTTCTCCAGTCGGCTCAAATGGTTAGTGAAGTCAGCAGAGTACACTAAAGTCTAAAAGGGGTAGTGAAGGCGGTTTTCTCTTGGTCTTTCTCATCCATTGCTACTTGATAGTAACCACTTGCCAGATCAAGCGATGAGAATATCTTTGCTCCTCCTAACGCATCCAGGTACTCATCTACTCGGGGTAGAGGGTATGCATCCCTCTTCGTCTTGCTGTTGAGTGCCCTGAAGTCTACGCAGAGTCTAAGCCGACCATCTTTTTTCCGGACCAAAAACTATTGGGGAGGCCCAAGGACTGCAACTCTCCTTGATTATTTGTTTGTCAAGCAATCCTTGTAGGTGATCCTGTACCTCTTTATAGAAAGCAGGAGGTATTCTCCTGTAAGGCTGCTTAACTGGGGTGTCATCTGTTAATGGGATGGTGTGCTTTACCCTGTCCGTGTACCCTACATCTGTCTCATCTGTGGCAAAAAGATCGGCGTAGCGTCTCAACAATGCTCTTACTTCCCGCTCTTCACTCTCACTGCCCTCAAACCCGGTCAGGTCAATTGGGCACATCTCTTGCTCTGGATTCGTATATGGTGGACTTGCTGACATTTCTACCTCTTGAGCTCCTACAACTCTGAAATATGTGCTATAGTCCACCCCAGCTTCTGTCAGTATTCCTACTTGTGTCCCGGGAGCTAAAAACAAGTCCTCATCTCCCAAATTTATGGCCTGAATATCACAGGACCCACTTCTAAGAACAGTCAATGTATGACTCATAATCAGCCCTCTGTGTTCTAAGTCTCTGTTTGGCTCAAAGAGAAAAAAACTTTCTGACTGGCCTCCTCTCCTGCATTTGACTGTTATGGCCCTGATCGATCGAGCAGGTATGTGGGTTTGCTTTCTCCCAGCTACCCATACTTTTATAGAGTCTGATTTCTGCGTCATCCCCTGATCCCTTGGAGGGTCCCATCTTAGTATGTTCTGTATGTTTGGGATTTCCACAAGGACATTAGTACCTATGATCCCTGGTGTTTTCTTCTGGTTTCTAGGTCCTTGTACTTCCTTGACAACATAAACCCCACAGTTTTTCACTACTGTGCACCCAACTTGTATGTCCACCACTAAGTGACCAATATATGGAATGGTGGCACCATTTGCTGCTTTCAGGCGCACCCATCTACCCTCATCCAAGGGGAGCCCTCCAAACATCTCCCTGAAACATTGCTCTGTGATGGTAGACACCTGTGAATCTGTGTCAAACACACAATTTACCTCTTTCCCTTCCATCAGCACTACTCCTTCAGGCCGACCTCCTACCATCTTGATCCGGTTTTCTTGGTGCTCTCCCTTCACGTTTCTTTCTTCAAGCTCCTGGGGATTTGGTCCGCTGCTGGTCGACATTTCCTGTGATGGTTGAATCTCTAACCTTCCTTCTGAGTGGCGGTCCTTCTGCCAGCGCTCCACTTTGTGTGATGCCCTAGCCGCAGAGTTACCAAACGGACAGCTCGCCACTAAATGTTGTGCTGACTTGCATTGGAAACATATTCTAGGTAGAGGACCATATGGACACCTGGCAGCTATATGATTCCCAAAATCAGCACAGTTATAGCACCTGATTCTCTGGCTGCCATTCCGTAAATGACGTTTCTTTCTACTTCTGTACCTGCGGCTGTCCCTGTGACGTCTAGAGATGGTCCTCCTGTTAATGACCCCCACTTGCCGCACCAACATCTCAGTCTCCCTATTATTTGGAGAAACAGGCCCTTTCCTTCCATTTACATTCTTCCTCATGCCAACCTGTAATTGTCTGCCCCCTCTACCTGTACTCTTTCTATTTGAGTCACAAAGCTCCTTTTCCACAGCCTGACTCCCAGCCACAGAGGGGTCTAGTTTAGTGCTTGTTGTGGGCATTCCCTCTGGACGTGCCCTAAATTTTTGCCCCGAAAGCATCGGATGGTCCTCGCCGGCCTTCTATGCCTATCTTGCATTTCAGCCATCTGGCGCTTCAGCTGTGCGACCTCTGCTCTGAGTTGCTCCACTTCGGCATTTCCTTCATGTGACCTGGGTGCCATTTCTTCGTCGGATGCGGTGACTGTGGCTATCCCAGCTCTTGCTGTTTGACCACTCCCAGTCCATCTCAGAGCATCATCTCTTATGGACACAAATGATACTGCAGGGTCGTGCCGGACCCTGTCCTCCATCATTCTCCGCGTCAAGTCGTCCCTTAGACTGGCAACAAACTGGTCCCTTAGCACTGTTTCGTCAAGCTTGACACCACTGGCTTTCTCCTGCGCCCCTGCTGCCTGCTCAAATATCTCATGGAGCCTATGGGCAAACTCACGCACCGATTCCCGTGGCCCTTGGTACGCTGAATAAAATAGCGCCATTAGTTCTTGGGTGTTCCTCGATTCTCCATACACCCTGAGTATGGCCTGAAGCATTGCCTCCGGGTCATTGTCTCTTACTTGTATCCGCAGCTCCCTGCGGACAACTGGGGTCACACTGTCGAGTATCACATCGGTTTGAGCCTCCTTACTCATGTAGCCGGACCTCCACGCAGCTCTAACCTCCCTTGGATAGTCCTCCGCGTTTGGCCCTGTGCGTTCTCCAAAAGTTCTCACTTTCTTGTGGGTTGACACCAACATGTACTGTCCGTGTCCTGCCTGGGGCAGTGGACCTGCTACTGATCCCTCAGTTTGCACCACTGATGCACCGACCACTTGTGTTGGATCTACATCCTCGTGCTCCCCTCTGCTCGTAGCACGTGCGCTCCTCGTGGCCATCTTGCTGCCAGACCGCACTGCTGGGTGTTTACACTATTTGTTCGTTTGCTGTTTGCTCGGTGTCACTGTCTGCCTGATCCTGTCGACGACGCCAATTGTGGTAGGGTGGGCGAGATGATGATGATGATTATATTGTGATAGTTGATCACTCTCTTTTCACACTCGCACCGACCCGAACAACAATAAAACTCTTGATTCTAGAGGCAGGGGCTGTATTTATTTTTACAACCCTATCAGTGACACTTAAACACACGAAGCAAACAAATAAACCAACGAACATAACACCAAACAAAACACCCAGCATGTGCCCGATTGCTAATTGTGCTCAAGGCATTTACAGCTTGGCTCTGTGTGTCTTACTTCGTCTGTTCTCTCTGGGCGGCTGTGGCAAAGTAGGCCCGCTTGCCGGCCGCTATCTCTTTTATTAGCCCAGGTCGAATCACTCACTTTACTGCGCGCTATGCGTATTGATTTGGCCGCATAAACAACACTCGCGATTATTTGCTTTAGAAGGGCCGAAAACAGAAATATACACAACTATTTCTAGAGCAAAAACACAATTCTACACCACAACTTAATTTTAAGGCATTATTATGGCCTTTTCATCAATCTTGAAGACTTTTTACATCTCAGCATGCTTCGCGCACTTCTAAAATACATGGGCGATAAATCTGCCCAAAAACAGGAAGGGGGCGGGCGTCTCCTTTTTCGGCCCCATCACATTACTTTGACGTTTAGCAGTGCAGTCTGATTTGTATCTCCGATTTCGCTAGATTATATTTCCATTTCTCAGTTCAAATCCCAGATTGTACTTTTAGACCAACTTGCCAATGAAAATCAAAGTCTCTTCCGGCTCTCAAATTAAACTAATGGTAAGCTCTTTATAACTATGTGGGTCGGGGTGTTAAAGCATTTCTATCCCCAACGTGTTTTAAAATATCAATTTTAAAATTTAAACACGCGACCTCTTCCACATATGTCGTAATACATCCGATTGCACTTTTATGCAAACTCACAAACACATCGGTGAACTCAAATCGCTCAGACGGCTTTCTCAGACAGACAGACCGTGAACCGAGGTTGTCACATGCCTGTTTGTCGCTGGCCCCGGAAAGGAATTACGTCAAAGTCGCTATTCCTCTTCACGTTTACTGTCTGCATCAAAGGTGGCTAGACGACTTAAGTGATAAAAGTATTATCCGCTGACCTGTCTAATTAGCTTGGCATTATTACGATTCACCCGGTGAAACGTAAACAAGTCTAGGGAGTGATCAGAGCAAAAATGTAAGGGCATAAAATATGCCACATAATAGGACGATGAGTGAGGAAAATGAAGAAATGAAGTGATACTGCCGGAGAGAACGATAGTTATGAAAAGTGTACAACTGATTTCGTCACAAATTCAGCGAAGGAGGGAGCCCTAAACTAGTGAAGTCTAACATGTCAATCCCTTAGGGCAGTATCCGCTCCTTTACCTTTATTACATTGATGCAATCTACCTGTTCAGATAATACTAAATTATGAAAGTATGTGGCATACAATAATAATGTCAAATTTAAAGTGTCAAATAAATGTGTTATCGGTGGAAATGGTTTGCAAACGTTTGTTCACTTAGCTTAAAATTGGTTAGTAAACACACAGCTACTGGAGAGGCCATCATGGACATATAATGATTGGAGATTACAGACTAAGCTCTATTGTAACCTCAATGACTCTATGAAGCGTGGACCCGTGACAAACTGCTTTTATGATTTAAGGGCGACACTTACACAAATTTAACAATAAATGACAAGCAGCAACCGCAAGGTACAAAGAAACAAAGTGAAGATGCACTGTCACTGTAGCAGATTTAATGAAACATAATCTCAACGACGTTCAGGAAGAGTAAACAATGCTTCCATTCACCTCTGCTTATTCACAAATTAGTAATGATGAACACAAACAGCAAACGCAATGTACAAAGAAACAAAGAAACAAAGTGAACATAGCAACTTGAAATTTACCACTGTCCCGTTCATCGCAACAAATACAAGCTCTTTAACAAACCTAAGGTCACAAAATTTATTATTAACTGTACGGTACCAGTTGTGACAAAATGGGTTACAAATTGTGGGCACTAGAATGGAGCTACCATCCCTCCTTATTTCTTTCAGATTTTTGGCACGCCTACTTCACTTCTTTTCGTTCTTCTGTAGATGTAAAGTGGGGTAAATGGCCTGTCACTGTAATCTGATAGGTTAACTCCACTGTTCTGTAATGTTGGTAGAAGATAATTGACGCATTCGGGATTCTCTGTCGCGGGAAAAAGGCATTTTTCTTTTCTTCTTTTTTTTTTGCTTAGAAGTTCTTTGACCACGAGTCAGAAACCCAGCACTCGGTTTCTGCAGAGTAGAGCGGCAAACGTCCTGGGTCTTTGACTCCATGGAAACTAGTCGCAGGGTTCTGTAACTACTGCATCATATTATGCGGCAACCTGGGCGAAAGGGTGACTTTTGTGACGCGACCGAGACACCGGCATTCTTGGATGGCGATCACAAAATCTTCCCTGTGGTTTGATTCCAGGGAACTCTGGGACTCCCTCAGTGTAATACCCAGTCACTCTGTTACGACAATTCTTTTGTAGCGTGTCGCCAGGAGAATTCTCTGGGTAATTATTACGATTGTTTTCGACATTCTCTATGTAGATGGTAGCGCAAGTGGTAACCCACGCGTGAACATCCGTGGCTCTAGTTGCACTATATATTCAGTCTACCTCTGTCTCTAAATGCTTCAGTCCTAAAATTTCCTGTCGTGAGCGGTAGAGACCTAGTGCAAGCTCGCCAGCTTATTAGAGTGGGATATTCTTCACAATCTCGGTAATAATTCTTAATTAACATGTTAGTGTTATTTTTTTCTTGGGTTTTATATCAAGTCAGTCATTATAGCGGGTTCTAGTAACGGTTAGTTCGGCTACTACCCAATAAAAACCAGGAGCTAAAATAGTATTTCCTTTTTTGTGTGGAAATTATGTTATGCCACTTACGGTTTTTATCTAAGCCAAATAGTTGTGTACCTTAAACTGCTACATGGAAGCTCGGCTAGAAAACCTTCTTATTCACGTAGTGTCCATATATCTGACTGGTTTCATTATTATTTGGAAGGCCAATAAAAGGTCCACTTGAAGCGCTGTTAAGAACGTGGACTGATGAAAAGGCAGAGGAAAATATTACATCCTCATACCAATATGTGAATGAGCTGACCACTCGTTTAAAAACTGGCTGGAAACTTGCCAATGAAAATTTGAGACAAGCCAGGAAGAAACATGCTGCCTATTTCAACAGGAAGGCTAAAGACAGAGATTTGGCTGTGGGAGAGAAGGTACTGCTTCTTCTCCCCGGTAGTCAGAATAAGTTACAAATTGGATGGCAAGGTCCATATACAGTTCTAGAGAAGGTGTCTAGAACCAATTATAAGATAGATAAGAAGGGGAAAGAAAAAATCTATCATGTGAATCTCCTGAAGAAATATTTGGAAAGAGAAAATCAGGAAGAGACACACTTGTTGACCTTGTCCATTGCAATGGAGATGAAAAAGGAACCACTTTCATCATTTGAATATCCATTACACCCCTGTGAGACAGCGGCACAGGTGAAAATCAGTACACATTTAACGAAACATCAGAAAGAGAGAGTGCAACAGGTTCTAGATAATCATACAGAGGTGTTAACAGACCGACCGGGGCATACAAACTTATTGGAATATGATATGAAACTGATAGACCCCACACCTGTCTGTATGAAACCCTATTCGATTCCTTTTGCTAAGGAGAAAGCTTTGAAGGAAGAGATAGACTATTTGTTGAAGGAAGGAATTATTTCACACAGTGAATCTTCGTATAGTTCCAGTGTGGTTCTCTTAAGGAAACCCTCTGGAGAACATAGACTCTGTATAGATTACAGGAGACTGAATGCTATTACAGAAGGACAGGTGGATCCATTGCCGGATACAAATCAGTTGTTTGCCAGGCTAAATAAAGCTAAATATTTCTCAAAAGTGGATCTGAGTAAAGGATACTATCAGATTCCAGTAAAGCCTGAGGTTAGACCATACCTAGCTTTTAGTACCTCAGAGGGACACTATGAGTTTAACAGATTGCCATTTGGATTGAAGAATGCGCCTAGTGTCTTCTCTAGAATGATGAGAAAATTATTGGACCCTCTGAATAATCCATGCATCACAAATTTCATGGATGATATCCTTATAGGAACACATTGACTCTCTGAACATGCTGTTTAATCGACTTAGAGAAGCAAATTTAACAGCCCGACCAACCAAATGTTGTGTTGGATGTAAAGAATTAGAATTCTTGGGACACACAGTTCATCAGGGAAACATGACCCCTGACCCCAAGAATTTAGAGAAACTTAAGAAAGCCCCGAGACCACAAACCAAGAAAGACGTGAGATCCTTTGTCTCATTATGTGGTTTCTACCAAAAGTATATCAAAAACTTTAATTCCATATGTGCACCGTTAACTGATTTGACACGTAAAGAAAATCCAGATCGAATTACATGGACACCACAATGTGAATTGGCTTACCAGGAATTGAAGGAAAAGCTCACAAGCAAACCTATTTTGAAATTACCTGACTTAAGTCAAGAATTCATTGTAAGAACGGATGCCAGTAATATCGGGCTAGGTGCGACACTGCTACAGAAATCAGATGCATTGGATGGGGAATTAAGCCCAGTGGCATATGCTAGCAGAAAGTTGAATAAAGCTGAAACCAACTACTCAACTAGCGAAAAAGAATGTCTTGCAGTAATATGGGCGATAAAGAAATTCAATATTTATCTGTATGGGAAGGCATTTAAGTTGCAGACGGATCACAAATCCTTGTCGTTTCTAGCGCAGGCTAGGCATGAAAATTCTAGGTTACTCAGATGGTCATTACTGATGCAGCCATTTGAGTTTAGCATAGAGTATATATCTGGTAAAACAAATCTGGGAGCGGATTTTTTAAGCCGCCATCCGTGTGATGAGAATCACCGTAAGCCCCAGAAATAATAATAAATTTCTCTATGTGTATATAGAATTATAGACTGACATATAACGTCTGTTTTAAGAGGGGAGAATTTGTCGTGAAACATTCTACATCCACATATATAAATTAAAAGGTAAATGTAAAGCCTAACACATAAATTCAATAAAAGGAAAGAGAAATGGTAAAAGGACAGTGCTGTCACAATGGCGTACAAAAATCCCCTTTGTTTTCTACTTCGTCTGCAAATTGTAACGTTTCACGTTGATAGTAAAGCCTACTGCATCACTGCACGCTTTCTACAATAAAACGTGTACTGTATTTCTAAGAAAACCTTGAGCTAGGCACACTGCGTAATGACCTAAATTAATACTTCCATTAATTTCATTTTATACACTACGTTAACATAAACGGAAGGACAGATGGAATTAGGATAGAGAGAGTGAGGGCTGAAAGCAGGAACGCATGCAACACTAACATGCGTCTCACGATATATAATTAATGCCACCCCAAGCGTAAGGCCAGAAGCACTGAATTTTTTTCAAATGGACAGTGATAAAAAACACTACCCATACGAGAGTTAGATTTAAAAACCTGAAAAATGCTTATTAGGAAATATGACATTATACTGGTTTACGTTTGAAAGCCTGACAGTACCCAGACACCACATCGTATCGAAGTGAACGGGAGGTAGAAGAAAATGCATATTTTGAACGCAGCCCCTTAGCCCCATTAAATTTATATATTTGGGTTTCTTAGGACTTGCTGACAAAGAAAAATGTTAAGTGTTACGCAAATAGTCTAGGAATTAACAAATTATAGCCAAAAGAAAATAGTGAGGGTGTCAGACAACACCAAATAATAATCGCACAGTGGCATGTTTTGAAACCACTATTTTACGGGAAATGGGCCACCATGTAAAATCCTATTTGATTGGATAGAAGTAAATGTAAGGCTAAACACGATTAGTCGGACTACAACTACTAATTTTGGTTGTTAGGGGAAACGTGAGAAGGGTAAAATTTTTTGAAAAGCTGTGTAAACATGGCCCGATTGGTTAGACCCGCCAATATAGTCAATTAGGAGCGTCAGTTCAGTGCCACATTTTAAAATAAACTTACTAAGAAACAGTGCGTTGAGATCCAGATCATATTTTTCTAAATAAAAGTCTGGGACAGAGGCAGATCGGAATTTGTGCCATTATTCATCGCCAGTCAACGTATTTGTGTATTATTTCCATGAATTGTGGTAAGCTTGACATATTTGATATCTTTTTAATGAAAATTGAATGAAAATTGATAATTTATGTCTGTATATGTGTGTGGTTCAGTAGCAAACATGAGGCAAGGCCTAGATAGTGCTCCAACCTGAACAGGACGTGTCGGAGAAAAGTAAAACTGCATGGAATTGCCAAACAGTACACTGACACCTATCTTATTGACTAGAAAGAACTAATACTGGAATTGCAGAGGCGTAGTAACCATTAGGGAGGAGTATACTGGTGTAAATTGTTTCAGATGAAGCTAGCAGTTGGCCTACCGCTCTGAACTCAGTGTTTGTTATGTATTGTGTTCAGTGTGAAAATAGATTATAAATTAGTTATGAAGTAGGAGGTACAACCTTCTTGTTTCAGGGACCGTGGTCCTAAGTTATTGAAGCAGCACCTGGTCTGAGTTTTGCTGAATCCAGAGGCTGACAGCATACTCCTTGGTCCAGATAGCGACCAGTGAGGTGTCTCCAGAACACAGGAAGCAATCGAGCAGAGGAGTCTTTTCCTGCCGCCATCACGAAAGATAAGCTTCTGTGGCCAGAGTAGCTCAACATTATGTGCCCCGGCCCCCCCCCCCCCTAAAAATTGACAGTATATTTAACACAGAGGGACAATAAACTGTTGCAAATGACAGGAACTGTGAACTTTTCCCAATACTATTTCCAAGATAATCAAACACTTGAAGTCATGATGACAAACAACAACCTAGCTTGAAAAACAAAACCAGTATTACCTCATATTACTACTTCACAACTTACACACATAGGATAAGAATAATAAAATATGTCAATACAAAGATTATATTTATAAACTGTGTACATACTACTTGTAATTACATTTGATTGTGATTCCTGGTTCACTGTGTAGTTGAATCAGGATATCCATTATTGAAAAGAATCATTACATATATATTTGAAACTTTACACTTGACTCATTTAAGATAGTCTTATAGAGTGTTATATGTGTGTGAGTGTCACAGTGTTGTAAAGTGTTGTGGAATAAATTAAATTGTTTATCTGTCTGTTGTTGTTGTGACTTACACTTCATCATTTTCATAACCCTAGACATTTAACGTAGTCATCACAATATTCCAGAATAATTCTGACTGAGGTATAAATGTGGTAGCAAGTAAGGTCATCTGTAATACACCACACTTATTAGATACAGATACCTTCACAGCTGATCTCAGTCAGTACACTAAGTCCCCTATAAATATTTATAACATCCCACTTTACCACAATGTCTCGCTTTTGTTTCTTGCGACATTCGTTCAATGCAATTAGTACAGCATGTTTTGATACAAGTTTCAATGCTGTTTCTTATAATGACAGTTAAATATGTGTGTGTGTGTGTGTGTGTGTGTGTGTGTGTGTGTGTGTGTGTGTGTGTGTGTGTGTGTGTGTGTGTGTGTGTGTGTGTGTGTGTGTGCGCGCGCGCGTCAGCATGTGTAAATGTATAGTCAGTATCTCTTTACAAATACATGTTCTTGGCGTCAATTCAGCAGTAATAGAATTGCGTCGTTAGGGTTCCGCTGGTTGTGGAAAGTTATTAAAATGACGTCAAATAAAATAATTACGTAAACGCGCGTGTAGAGCAGCGGTAGTTGACTTTTCGCAGTGTCTTCAGCCGGAATGGCTGCGTTTGTGTGAGTTCTGGCCGATGTGTTTCATGTCCGATGAGGTGTCTACATATGCACTATATATTCCAGTATATGAGTGCCAGAGATGTGTGTTTGCCGACAGGAAAGTATTATATTACTTATAGCCTGATAACGGACGATGATGTTCTTAAAGATTGATTCGCGGACTTATGCGGACTTAGACTTTGCAGACGGCTCAGTTATCCGTTACTTCATGAACTTTGTTGGCCCAGTGTAGTTGGCCTGTTTTGCAGATTATAATCATGAATCGTTATCTATATGTGGAGCTGTATGTCGTTATCTATATGCGGAGCTGCATGTTGTGGGAAATGTGATTAAACTATAAGAATTGTCAACAAGAGTCAGCTGCATTTACTTCACAAGTTACTGTTGTCGTTTTCCATAGGAGTTTTGAATTGCTATCACCCTAGATGTTACTTGTCCAACGCTATCACTCTAGATGTTACTTGTCCAACGTTATCACCCTAGATGTTACTTGTCCAACGCTATCAACCTAGATGTTACTTGTCCAACGCTATCACCCTAGATGTTACTTGTCCAACGCTATCACCCTAGATGTTACTTGTCCAACGCTATCACCATAGATGTTACTTGTCCAACGCTATCACCCTAGATGTTACTTGTCCAACGCTATCAACCTAGATGTTACATGTCCAACGCTATCTCCCTAGATGTTACTTGTCCAACGCTATCACCCTAGATGTTACTTGTCCAACGCTATCACCCTAGATGTTACTTGTCCAACGTTATCATCAAGTTCAATCATTAAGATAACAGAATTGAGCGCAACATTGGTTAAAAAAAAATGTTGAGAAACATTGCACTTGAGTGTAGAGGAGATAAAGGGCCGAAGTATTTGTCTTACAGTGGGATCTCCCTTCTGATGACCAGATTACCTCCTGTTGTAACGCTCTGTATAATTTCCTATCATCATCATTAATGGCGGCAGCTTGCGTTTTCCGCGCGAAACAATTGCGCAATTCTCACAAGAACAACTTAGCGGACCAAAAATAGTTCCATGATTGTCATCAAGTCGACCCAATCATAACAAATGGCTAATATCAAGTAGCACTCAAACTGCTGTTCCTCAAGCAAAATTCAATACAGAGAAACAGGGATGGATACATTTCCATTAGTTTCTGTAAATGATGGATTGAGCTCTCATCTGGTAGAACTCTGTAGTTCTTGAAGACCACCGAAATAGAAAACATGATGAAGAAGCTAAATAAATAAAACAAGGTGATCTAGTGATAGTAAAGAAAAAATATGTGACTGAAACTATGACATACCAAGATGGACAAATAAAAGGATGCAGGGGAAAAAAAGCAAGACATATGAAATATATGACAGGACAGATGACGACATCATAGAACCAGCATACTATTCAAACGAAATTTATACCAGACTGATGACGTAAAAATCAAGTAATCTCTAAAACTAACTTGTTTGTATAATAGTACACGACAGTTATAGGAAGCGACAACATAATGACGAAACGGTAACCAGCGTAGTTACAGAGGACGTAGACATATCCAGGGTATGAATAGTTTGGAGACTGCCTCTAACCGACTTTGAGCCGCTATGATAAAGAGACAGAAGAAAACGTAGACCCAATTCTAAAGGTCTTTTATATTTGGACATGCGCCCTAATATAACCGACTAGGTTGAACGGGACGCGCCTCGCCAAAACGAGGCAAAAGTTTTACATTAAAAAAAAATAATAGACCCAATTCATTGTGTGGGACATGCTGTGATTAACCTGACTGGGTAAAAGAGAATTAGATGTTCTGATATCATTCTCTTTGGTTAGGTTTACATGAACAGACTTGGACTGAATAAGTCTTATGAACGTGATCTTTAGAACCATTGTTGTGAGATACGGTTTTAGGATGTTGTTATTTCATAAGGTTTGTACCCTCTCGTTTAATTAAAAAGGTTTCGAATAATGCTTAGAATGGACAGTTTAAATTGAAGGACAGTAGAAGAGATTATTTCGCCTTTGAACTACTTTGTTTGGATAATGCTTTGAAGGATAATCATTTGCCTACGAGGTTAAAGATAGCATAAAATGGCGGATAAACTGATTGTAAATCAATAAAGAAAAAGTTGCATTTGAATCTTCACTGGATGTTTTTGAATTACTGAAAGACTTGCTATCTTTATGATTTATATATACAAGAAAGGAAGTCCTGCCATTATATTATCACGTGCGTATACACAATTGAAAAGAACCTGGATAAATGGATACTCAAGCTAAATTGTCACTTCTGGTAATTATAACCAGTAGCTCATGCTACCTTGAGTGAACTCAGTTGAAGATACTCCTTTCCTTACTTGTCTCTAAAAGATTGGAGAATAGCTCCATAATTATTGAGAACATTTTACATCGGCACAACACCAGTTCCTTAATTGGTGTGTCGATGACACGCATATTCACTACATACAAGTATACACTTAAAAGTCAGAAGAATACCAATTTCCTTGGTACTGGCTTCCTTTTGTTCTCCTCTTAAGTATCTTCAACGGTCACAAATATTAAGGAAGCGTCATAGCAAAGTCTATCAATAGATGTCTCTCACTCCTGCTTTTATTCTTATCGTTTGATTCTCTGTACTGACCCTGTAGCAAAAATTCGTGCTTCCAGATTTCCAGTAAGTGAAAGCATGAAATAGATTGTGTGGGCCTGTCGGAACAACACAGGGATATAGCAAAGTGAAGACTGTGAATAAATATACTTATTCGTACCAGATAATTTGAATGTATAATACAAGAAAACGTACCTGCCAAAGCACCACGATTTAATCCTACTGCAAAGAAACACACGGATATACACAAGACACCCTTGAGTGAAACTGATACTGCCATGGCTGTCTTTGAAGGATGCCTGAAATACAAACTGTTACACAGTTCTTGCGTTCATTAGAGCCGATCCTATGATATCAAAAACACACACAACTCCTTTTTTTATGGCACAAGAAGCCATGTCTCCCTGGAAGTCACATTTAACATGGAAATTTCCACCGCTACCTCCATTCAGTCAAGTGCTGTACGCTCCGATGAAATAGCCTCCGTAATGAAAACGCTGCTCTCACAGTGAACTTCGATTATATACAATGGCCTCTTGCAATTATAGTGTGTCACGGGTACCGACCACGTTTGAGTGACGTAATCTCTGCTCGCAACGGAAACAGTTGCTGTGAGGATGTAGGAAAAGTTTCTGACTACTATCAAAAGCCTCGATCTAACCACTCACAGGCTATGGCGTTAATAAAATGCAAAATATAGGTATTACAGTAGACGCATAAATCATAAAGCATTTATTTGTTATATGGCATCTTATTAAAATATCCGAGACAAATACTGGGAAACTTTTTTTAAAGTTTTACAAAGCACACTTTTTCGCACGTAAGAAAAACCGAGGTTCTTGTCGAAGCGAGTTCCAAAGCACGACCGGGCAAACTGGAACACCAGTAACTCGTAACTAACGGCTCAGCGCTTCATGCAGAGAATCGGTTCCAGAGTTTTCCACTCAATAACAGCATTCCGACGTTTTTAATACACCTGTGAAACAAATGGAGCGATACCAGTATCGTGGTTTAACAAGCAGTCGAATCTGAAATATGAGAAAAGTAATAATTTAAAATGAACTAAGTCTTACTGGCACCGTCTACTTATTCTGATTCGAATGTGTCTATTCCAGAGCTAAATGAACGTTTAAAAACAGCATCCAATTACAATGTTGTTCATGCATTTGTCTTATAGTTTGCGAAATAGTAATTTAATAAAATATAAAAAGATGGACAATTTTCTGCTTGACAAAGTTAGTAATCATTTTGGAAGCGCTATATATATATAGTCAATAATCATGACTTTCATAGATGTTGGATTTTTTTTTTTTTCTTAAACCGTGACAAGGTTTCGTTTGGTCTTTTTCTTGCCCGTCATCCAGGAACCGGAAAATTTACTACACAATGTGCCAAACTAAATCACAGCAAAGGCTGCGAGTAAAACACACACACACACACACACCACACCACACCACACCACACCACACCACTCAGTCACCCTTTTCGTTCCATGTGGAAATAGGACAGTAACTGTTGCTCATCACAGATTTCTATTTTGGGTCATGCTGTTGTCAGCTCTACTCATGATAAACTGGATATGCCTTTGCTTACTCTTTCACCGTTCTTCTCCAGTTTCTCTTTGGCCTCTCCAGTTTTCTCAACCCTTGTATATTTCAGTCACGGTCCTGCGTCATGAAAGTCTGTCCTAATCATTTTCATTTTTCTCATTTTAGTATCCAACTGCGTTGTTGTTTCTTATCTGACTCAGTTCCACTGGCCACTGGAGGAGGCCAATTTAAATGTTGGTGAACGTCACAAGTTTTGGGCCTGATATTCTTGGTCACATGATATGTGTCGTGGCTGTGGAAAAAATTGTTACATTTGTGCTGAACAGCTTTATTTGATTTTATTTTATTTTTCTGGGACAGATCTACTGAGTTCCAAACTGGTTGGAAAGACTGCAAGGCTAATCTGGGCGCTATGTATTGTGACAATAATATTATGAGTTGTCTTTCTTTGATTATGTTGCTTGCCTTCGTAACAATGGAATCTGTCAACTATAAACTTCCGTATACACACACACACACATATATATATATATATATATAGCTCGCTTTATTGCGCTTCGCAGATATCGCGCTTTTTTTTCAAAATATTCATGATTATTTATTAGAACGTGCCTTCTTCTTCCGATAGATTTTGGCTCTCCATCCAGCAACAAAATTATGATTCGCTGAAGGCTCAGATGATGAGGATTAGCATTTTTTTTTAAGCAATAAAGTATTTTTAATATACACTTTAAAAAAATACCTAACGCTATTGCGCACTTAATAGATATAATGTAAACATGATTTTAGGCTTTTATATGCTCTGGGAAGTAAAAAAAAAAATGGGTATGACCCGCTTTAATTGCGATATTCGCTTTATTGCGGTGGCCTGGAACCGAACCCGCAATATCTCCGAGGTATACCTGTATTTGTGTGTATATATGAAACCGGAGGATTATTTAAATATATCAATAAATATATCAATACTAGTGCTCTGAATAATCATTAAGGATTTAGAAGTTCCGATGTAACAAAACAAACAAAGAAACACCAACATTAAATTACAGGAAACGTTTTTCTCACTGTTGTTAATTCTAATGTTAACTAGCAATAACCCGTCAAAATTGACAGGTTTTTTATTACAGCCATCTTATCATTTTGATCCATAATAATAAGTCTGCAATACTTTAAATTAAAATTGTGTCTTGAAGAAACAATCAAAAACTTACATATTAAGGTTATTTTTTAAGAAAATTATGAGTTAAATCCGTTTCCCGAATGAAACTGGACAGAAGAGTATCTTGATTGTCTGTTGATTTAATCTGCATCTCCGCACCTTCCTGTCTCCAGTTCATGTATTGTTTATCAATTGTGTTGTTGGCCTCTTTCCATAATCAAACTGTTCATGCACACCGTCATTTGCGCACTTTTCTAATTTCGGGAGAGTACATATAAGGGAAACAATACAATTATTGTCTAACTTTCAACCACAGTTGCACCCCTTAGCTGTGGTTGAAAGTTAAGATAAAAGTGCGCAAATGACGGTGTGCATGATGTGACCGACCGACGTAACATACATCGGTAATTATGTTAGTTGGGATTCTTATTCCTGTTTAGTATGCTGTAATATATTATATCATACCAGTACATGTCAATGTAATTTATGGACAACACAGATTTTGATATGTATGTATGTGTTATATATGTATATATGTATGGGGTCCCTGAAGTCTTGGTGCAGTTTTAAGCTTTAGTAGCTTCAAAAGTATAAATGCTACTAACGTAAAACAAAATGGTAATCTCATAGCAGATTCTGCCGTAGGTGCATGAAGTGTTAGAGACTTCACCATTCTAGCTCCAGCATCGAGAGGTGGGGTGACCAGTTCCCTTCCTTGCTGCTTTTTCCTTCCCTATGGGAAGCAGAGTCAGATACCTATTTACAGCTGGGTAGACTGGAGCGTGTTGGTACCGTGATTCGAAACCGGCACAGCGCTCTAACCACTGTATCAATAACTAAATTTAGTTATTTAAATGTTTTTTTACATTACAGTTGTGTGAGTTTTGAACGATACATTTTTTATTTTTATTTATTTATTTGTTTATTTCTTTTATGTTTTGTTTCAATTCCGTCTGAAAGATAATACATTTTGAGGAAAAAGTCGCGTTCTCTGGTTAGTGAAGTCCACAACATCACTAAGAAGGAAATTCGCTTCCCATTATAAGAAGGAGGCTCCCCATAGACATTTACCATTAGTTTTTAGAATGTTCAATTTAGCAAATGCAAGGCGCACTGATTATTTGGAACTCTGTTCAAATGCCTTCTCAATTTTATCCATAGTTTCTTCGCTTGCTCGACGTTTCCCAGATCTAGTCTTGTCGTGAATTGAGCCAGTTTCCTTGATTTTTTTTTTTTTTCATCCAGTTGTTAATTAAATTTCGGCAGGGAGTCTCCTTGTATGACGCTATGAGTGATCAAGGTAACTTTCACTCAAAGTACAGTGCAATACGCGCCCTGTCCGTATTTTCCCGATAGTCTGGTGCGATTACCTCTTCCCTTTAAGACTTTCTTATCAAACAAATAATGTCACAATGTGTTACGTGGTTACAAATAAGAATTACTAGTCTCGTAGCCACATGCTTCTAAATTTCTAACCATTTTGCTTCTTGAAAAAAAAATATCACAGTTTTCACACAGTGTAATCTGCTTCCATGGCATTTCACACTCCGTGCGAAAAACACATCACTGAAAATCACATTTAAAAAAATTGGGCACCTTCGCATGGACAACTTTCTTACATCCCTTTTGAAACTTCGAAACGAGATTCCTGTGCATCATTCTCCCTCCATTACCCACACTTCTTTCAACCAACCTAAGTAAATATTCCATAAATATTCTGAGCTTTGCAACACAGATTATACAACTGTTGACAGGAAATCTATTTGGTGATTTTGAATATTTGCACAGCCTCGGCGTACATAAATACGAACTGTGCTGGAGTCTGAGATGACCGTTGAAGAAAAGCTGAACGAGTGTGAAATTCATGCACAAGCAAAGTTCTCCACATACTCCGTAAGAAATATACGGAGCTGGGAATTGGACACGTGTTTCGGTCCTTTATATATAATATAATGGATGGATCCATCACTATATATATATATATATATATATATATATATATATATATATATATATATATATATATATATATATATATATATATATATATATATATATATATATATATATATATATATATATATATATATATATATATATATATATATATATATATATATATATATATATATATATATATATATATATATATAGTGATGCATCCATCTTTGAGATCTGATCATCAAGTTTCTGTATGTCTGAAAGAATGCGCTGCAGCTCGTTTGTCTTGATTTCTCTGACAGAAACTTGACCATCCTCTTTTTCCTTCACCTCTTTTTGTTGGTTTAGTTGTTCGACCCGTTATTTTTAAGCTTTTTTTGGAACGATGCTCTCTCTAAGACTTTCCAACAGTTCCGTAACGTCTTCATACGTAACATCATCCAATGCGTAACATCATCCTTTTACAAATACATTTGAAAAAAGTTAATAATTATACGAAATGATAAATTAATTCCATATTAGTTTAATAAGAAATTTTAAAATATACATATTAAGAAGTAGAAAACTTGACAACAGAAAAACGACAGAAGTGAGTGGCTTACCGGAGAATCGAACCCAGGACATTTCGAACGGCACCTCCACCTAGTTACGGAAGCGAATCACACCATCCTCCCTGCTAGGTAGGCACCAAAAATAATGCTTCGTAGACGGGGGTCATTAGCGCGATTTGCAGCACATAACACCGGATATACAACTAGGACGATCTAGTCTAATTAATGATGCAATCACTTCTGTTGTTCCCCTATTACACAGTATATGTCAGATTGCGATTCTGCGGTAAACCACTCGCTTCTGTTGTTTTTCTGTTGTCTAGTTTTCTACTTCTTTATTTCTCACGAGCGCCTGAAACATACCTTTATTTGTGTAATATTTATTTATTTACTGTTTACAGACCTCAGGTTTCACCTCTTTATTTGTTGAAATGTTTATACAATACAAAACCTACCCTCTGTTATGTCCTGACTGTTCTCATTCTTCTATCATTTACTGGACCACAGTATTAAGGTATTTGTCCTTTCTCAACCTTTCTTAAACTTTTTATCCCACAGGAACCCTTGGAAATAATTTTTAAGTCTTAGAGAACCCATGTATAACAATTATTATATCTACAGCTCATGGTACGTTAGCGTGATCAGAAAGTTGTTAATATAATAATCCAATCAAAATTTTCAATACTTTTGAGTACAGAGTGATTTTTTTCTGTAGATCTGTTTATTTGTGACCAACTTATTATCCCACTATTTTTGTGTGGTTTCTCCTCCCCATAAAGGATATCATTTCTAATGCAAGTCAATAGTGTAGGTTGAAAAAAACTTCAGTTTTTCATTTTTCTAATGTCTGATTTTGTTATGTTATTTTATTTTTTTAATCGTGATCTCTCTTGGAACCCCTAGGGCTTCGCGGAACCCCGGTTGAGAAATCCTGCTTTAGAACATGCGCACACATTTAGTCGTGAGGCTCTAGGCCTCTGACCGTATTTCTCACACAGAGGCTTGACTATGTTTGCATCTCGATACACTGTGGGAAGGGACACCAAAGATGTATACATTAATGAAAACAGACTCTTAAAACTGTAAAATCGGATGGCTGAAACTTACTTTCACATCTTTGTGACGCCACGAGGTATTGGTGTTTCTTCTTCTTCTTCTTCTTCTTACACTTTCAGACGTGTACTTGAATGTTTTCAAAGAAAGCCGTAACCAGTTTTGAGGCTATTTGCATCTCTGTAAAGCATGTCTAGGAATGGTACTGGTGTCAGTCATACGCGCTTTCTCTGTTCCGCATATGTTGGGCAACTCTGAAGTATTGGTTTAAAATTAATTGAAAAGAAACAGGACAGATTAGGGTAAAATAGAACATAATGTCCCATTTCCTCTGACACCCCAAGCATCCGGAATATGATTAACTAGCAACAACCCGCCAAAATTGCCAGGTTTTAAATTGTAGTGTGTTGTTTCTGTTACACGCATTACATTGCTGCTTCTTCTATAGTCTCGCTTGCTCGCCGTGAATGACGCGATCGTTACGTCCTTTTAGCCATCTTATCATTTTGATTCATAATAAAAAGTCTGCAATACTTTAAATTAAAATGTTGTCTATGAAGAATGTAGTGGTTTTTGATGTTATTGTATGGTTGCTATGTTACCTAGTGTACTGGATGAGGTCAGCTGTGAAGGCTCCTGAGATAAAAGTTTATGTGCTACCACTTACGACCTCAAGCAGACCTATTCTACTATAATGAATGTTAGCTACGTTAAAAGTCTAGGGTACTGAAATGTAATGTGTAGGTAATAAAATACACAGACACACACATGTAAATAATAAGTCTAATATTAATAATAAACTCTATAATACACTGAACTAACTCTGGCTGTTATAGTTTAAGTTTGAAATTTTTTTAAATTTATTAGTCCTGAACCAATTGTTTCTTTTGGTCAGAAGATATGAAATAATATGTATTTATCAATGAAATGCATATATATATTGCATAATCAAATGTAATTTTTGTACATAGGTATATTATTACAATGGTTAATATTAATAATATCTACAATGTCTTGGGAAAAACTAGCACTGGATGTTTAGTTGGGATGGCGTCATCATGCCCAATCTATGGCTACAAAGTTCAGTGTCCCTGACATATGGACTGATGTTAATGTTTATATAACAAAATTTTATTTCTTTATTGATGGTGGAAATAGTTTATGAATCTCCAGCAGGCCAGGTTTGCACTTAACTGGCCTGTGACGATGTAGTACAGAATTCTTGTGGCCCACTCCTCTCAGTAGCTGGAGTAAAATGTTAGGCTGCACTGACACCCGCTTTTGTACTTCTACAAAAGCATCTGGCACAATCGTAGTGCCAGATCAGAAACTCTGAAACAAAATTTGTGCCATGTGTCAACACTCTATTTACTGCGCCACTCTTACACACAACACAGCAAAACAACACTACACAGATTGGATCAGATCTCTCTGACCAACTTAGCACATCTCACCCAGTTGTTATCAAATAGTACCAGTTTCCCAAGACTGCATTGCATCCGAAATATGTTCAATAGTTTCCTCTTCCATTCAATAAGGTGGGTGATATGTTCCCACTGATCTCAATTATAGATCCGCCTTCCATAGTCTTAGATAGGTTTTCATATATTATTAGTTTGTCTCTAGGCCCTGGACTGCTGCTGGGGACCTAGAGCAAGCACTCACTTGTCGTAATCATTTTTCATGATATGGCAGTATCAATCACTCAAAATATTAAAATAAACAAGATAAATGCTTTTTCCCTTACCACAATTCAGAATTGAGAACACAGTTACTTAGTACTAGCAAAACTCAGCTGAGCTGCTGGCTAGATTAGGGCGTCCCACTAATTTTATTTAATTATTCCTGGAAATCACCTCTAGCAGTAACGTACTGTGTCAATGGACAGTCTTCTATCAAATGGCACAAGTGTGCGTCTCTTTCTCAATAATATGAATGCTTTTGTCCAATCAGCGGACTTCCCCTCTAACTTTTTCAAATATTCAAACTAAAAGTCAAATTTCAGTCCAGTCTCAGTCTAGTATGTAGTATTTTTTCCAAAATTACACTTGTTTTTTGGACTAACTACATGAAAAAAAACTACACAAACCTGCCTGATGCGTGATGCCATATGATGATGGATGGTATCCGCATGTCTGGTTTTGTGTAGTGTGCAGATGTGTTCAGTCAAAACAATGTTCATACAAAAATAACAGGGCAATCCACATAGGACGTCAGTAAACTCACGACGTATAAAGTCAATGATTCTTGAAACAGCCGTTGACGTTTTTCTTCATTATTTATTGTGGACGCCACAGTGACAAAATGGTTACGCGAATATGTAGACACATCAAACAGTCATTATCACAGCAACATTCAATACAGCAATAGACGGTAGACAGCATTACAATGATGAGTCAGATGCATGTTATATTTCAAAGTGCTGTAAATGTAGTCAGGTGAAAAACTCCATCCCTTTCTATAACAGCCAGGAGATAACCAGATGTATGAGATCAGTTCACTCTCCTTAGTTTGACTTCAGCAAGACAGACACGTCTGCCGAAGTATAAATAATGTCCTCAAAAATATCCTCTAGATAATAAAGGTTTTCCAAACCTAGTTCATTTAACAAAGTAGCAAGTAATGGTCCTTGGAACCTGCATCAACCGATGCAGCACAATACAGCGACATGTGAGCTAGGAAAACATCTCGTGACGACGACTTTCGAAGACAGGCTATGAACCAGAAATCGTTCACGACCAAAAATCGATAGAGTTAATGAAAATGTTAATTTACCTTGCCTTCCGGAAATACACAGAAATATTATGCCTCCCGGCATGTGCAAATACACTAGAGGTATTATCCCGAATAAACGAAATATCCATAAGAGGACTCTCACATTCCTGACAGAACAAAAAAATAGCGGAGATCCCCTCTTCAACGAGGCATCTCTTTCGCCATTCCAAATCGCTCACTCCACTAGTGGTGGGCGGAAACCGATCGACCAAGAAGCAAGACAAGTCATGCGCAGTCCAGCGCAAAAAGACCACAGCTCAAACTTAACTGCATTCGATACCAACGCGAGAAGACAAATGCTTACCGAGAAAAGTGACTATAAATTTCAAGCAGTTGTTGCCCTTGCGTTATAAAATAGATATTGAAACAAAACGATGTTGCGAGAATTTATCACGCAACATATCACCACCTCCTCCCGATAAAAAAAAAATGTGGAACATATTTTTTTTTTCAATATCAAAGAGCATGCGATAAGCGGCTCAAAACGCACGAATTATGCGCTGATAATTAACTAAATTGCCAAACAATAGGCTAATTATAGAGTGTCTGGTGAGGATATACCTCAACAGAAAAATAAATATGTCTCAAAAAATATTCACATCGGGGAGGTGTCACCAACACACATCACGTTAGCATGTAAACACAATATACGTATGCAAGTTACTATAATCATCATTAAACAGCATACTCTAATATTGTCTTTAAAAATGGATGTACAAATCTGATAGGAAAATTTAAATAGTACATTCTTTGACATGTAATGACATAAGTACATAGTAAAGTTAAACTACATGACGATCCAGGACATATGCTCTGGTATTCCGAGGGTAAGTACACAATCTAGAACTCGTCATGCTTGATACTAGTAAGGTAAGTCCTCAGCTCAACAATGACATTCTGAGAAAGTACAAGCAATATAATGCTAATTAATAACTAATATGCTTCATAAGGTACAATACATTATTAATAATTGTGGCTGTTTAGTAAACTAACGGCCCTTATATTAACTACTCAGTCCTCCTCTATCATCTTAAAAAACGAACAGAAGAAGATGACAACAAAGCACGATAGTGTGTACATATAAAGTAAGTACAGATGTGCTAATCTATTGTAGAAATATAGGTGTGTTATTACTCTGTAATATATGGAAATATAGGACAGAAGTATTAGTTGGAGTCATGTGGGCATCTAGACAAAATGTCAGCCATCACATTATCCGCACCACGGATAGCTCGTACCGTGAAGTGAAAAGGTTGAAGAGCTATAGCATATCGAGTGGATCTCGAACTCTTCAAATTCTTAGTCTGAATAGCTGTAAGAGCTTTCTGATCAGTCTCTAGAATGAAATGTGCGCCCAGGAGGAATCTTTGTAGTTTTAGAATTGACCAAACCATCGCTAACAACTCACGGTCTAAAACCGAGTAGTTCCTCTCTGCCGCATTTAGTTTTCTAGAAATGTACATAACAGGATGCAGAGTATTTGCATATTCTTGCATCAGTGCTGCTCCAATCCCAGTGGATGAAGCATCACTCCGAAGAACAAAAGTCCTATCAAGAGTAGGTAATCTTAAGATGGGAGGAGAAGAAAATATATTCTTGATTTGGTCTAGTGAAGATTGGCATTCTTCAGACCAACGGACCAGATTAGGCGAACCATTCTTCAACAATGTTGAGAGAGGTGCCATGATCGAAGATAAATTTGGAATAAATCTCCCATAAAATTGAATTAAACCTAAGAGACTCCTAACTTGTTTCTTCGTTTTAGGAACAGAGATGTTCAGTATTTTGGAAGTATTGTGGTCTTCTGTCTTCAAGAGACCATGACCAACACGATGACCCAGGAAAGAGATTTCACCAAAACCAACAAAACCTTTAGAAGGTTTCGCTGTCAAATTATTCTCACGTAGAGTGGACAGTAAGTCATATAACCCTAAATAGTGATCTTCCCAGGTATCACTGAAGAGACAGATGTCATCTAAGTATGCGATGACATCCGAACGATGTGACAGAATTCGACGCATCATGCGAACGAAAGTGGCAGGGGCGTTCATGAGACCAAAAGGCATAACATTCCATTGAAATAGACCCCTAGGTGTAGAAAAAGCAGTAAGAGGTTTGGCATGCTCTGCTAAAGGCACTTGCCAATAACCTTTAGACAAGTCAAGTTTAGTGAAGAATCTAGAATTAGAAAGTCTAATCAGTAGATCTTCTAACAAAGGCATCGGTTCAGCGTCGAACTTTGTGACCTGATTCAATTTGCGATAATCAACACAAATTCGTATGTTCTTATCCTTCTTCCGGACAATAACCATGGAAGAAGAATATGGTGAAGTCGATGGTTCAATTATATTTAATTGAATCATTTCATCCAATTCCTTTTCCACTTGCGACTGAAAGTGTATAGGAATAGGATACGGCCTAACCCTAATTGGATTATTGTCGGTAAGAATTATGTCATGTTCTATGACATCTTTGTGTCCAGGAATGTCAGTGAGAACATCCTGAAATGTTTGTAACATCGACGAGACTTGTCGATGTTCGTCACCAGAAAGATTAGGAGAAACAGAAACGTTTTTCCAAGATTCCGTGGAATGTAATGGAACCACTGGAAGGGGGAAGGTTGACATCAGAGAAGGTAGCTTCCTCATCCTGAATGACAGACAGGGATGAATAATGACCGTGAGGTGCAGGAGCATCATCCGTTGCCTGGAAAATAGGCAGCAAATAGTCCGGACGTTCGTGAAATTCCGAAAGCATGTTTATGTGGAAAGTTTTATGCTTTCCATCAATATCGACCACATAGTCAACATCGGAAATCCGAGAGACTATTGCATACGGACCTTTCCATGCAATAAGAAGTCTATTTTCCCTACTGGGGAGTAGGACGAATGCTTTGTCACCTGGACAAAGTTGTCGTAGACATCTATTCTTGTTAGCAAACTGTCTTGCCTTCTCTTTAGCAATTTCTGATGAAGCAGTTGCTAGCTTACATGCCTCAATGATCTTTTGTCTAAGAGCAATGACATACTCATATGAGGATTGAGTTTCATCGCTAATATCATCGGCAGTGATGAGATCGTGTAATAAAGACATAGGGCCGCGTGGACGCGCGCCAAAGACAAGTTCGAAGGGAGAAAATCCTGTGTGTTCATTAGGGACTTCTCTATAGGCAAAGAGAGCCGCGGGTAAAACCCCGTCCCAATCTTGAGGATGATCTTCAGTTATCTTACCAAGCAAAGTCTTGAGCGTTCTATTCAGACGCTCAACTAACCCATTAGACATAGGATGGTAGATACTACTGAGAGATCGTTCAATATGTAAGGTAGACATTACCTGTGACATAGTGTCAGATATGAGTTGAGTGCCATGGTCTGACAATATTTCTCTGGGGAACCCCAAGCGAGAAAATATGAACCAAAGAGCATCTGCGATATCTGTAGTAGATATGCTCTTAAGAGGAATAGCCTCTGGCCAACGTGTGCACATATCGACACATGTAAGGATAAACTGATGTCCTCTGGCCGACTTGACCTTAAAAGGGCCAATAATATCTATGGCCATTTTCTGAAACGGCCGAATAGGAATGTCAGCAGCCTGGATAGGCGCAGCATGTCGTGGTCCTCTAGATTTGACCTCCTGACATACCTTGCATGATCGGCAGCAAATACGAATGTCCTTATTGACAAAAGGCCAAAAGAAAGCCGCAAGGACTCTCGACTTCGTACGGGCAAAACCCATATGTCCAGCACATTGCGAGTCATGAGCATGTTGTAATATTTGGACTCTCATGCTCTTGGGAACAAGAATTTGCGAATGTGCCGACGTAGTCGAATCTTGTACCATACGTACAAGTACGCCGTTTCTCATTGCAATCCAAGATTTTCTATTTGTATCCTGATTCGGATCACCTTTCTTCGCAAGAACGAAGAATTTTTTTAAAGAAGGATCTTCTTCTTGCAATTTTATGAAAGAGTCACGAGTGATTACTAAGTGACTATCTTGGATATCAACTTCATTATCACTATTCAGTGAAGTTTCGGGTGTTTGTAGAGCTTGTGCTCTTGTAACTACTGCATTTGTAGCTTGCATGTTATTATCTTCCCAAGCAGCAATCTGCTGTGGGGTACACTCCCTAACTCCGTGAATACGACCAATAATAAGGTCCGCAATAGGATTAGGTAAGAGGACAAGCATGCACATCTCCAGTAAAGAAAGGAGTGGCAATGCGAATTACAGCAGTAGGATATTTTTCTAGAGTGCCGCCAAATGTGACACATTTAATAACCCTTCCTGTAGCACAAGATGGATCTACAAGCGATTGTCTAACACCAATAGTGGTGCATCCGGAATCGAAAAGTAGTGAGACCGGAGTATCATTAACAAGACCCTTATGTAGGATTAAAGAACCCCTCCCGTCATGCGCAACAGCAGCAGGAAGAGCGGGAAGTGGGTGACCACAACTCAAAGTAGTTATGGTACCCGGTTCGAATAAAGTACTGCATTGGGGGCATTTGTTTGCTCTCTCAAAGTCAAAAGCTGAACCAGTGACAGCGTCAAAGTTTTTACTATCAACAACATGATTACAGGCTCCCTCAGTTTCCTGTTGTACAGCATTAGCCTGCTGATATCTCTTTTTTTTGTGTTGAGATCTACCCCGACTATTATTACCTCTGAAGTTATCAAAGTTATTATTATCTCTGCAGTTATTATTGTCTTTATTGTAATTGTTATCCTGGTTCGAATTCCAGTTTCCACGATTACTATCATGTTCACATTGATGCGAACATCTATTTGTTTGGTTCTGAGGTCTTCGGCAGGAATAACCTCTATTACCATATCCTCTTTTGAAATGCCTATAATTATTAGGGTGATAGTAACGAGTACTATCAGGTTGTCTCCAATTCTTCGAAGATGAATCACCATGAAATTGGTTTCCATGATTTTGACAGAAATTACCGCTACTCTTCTATCAAAATTTTGTTGGAATCTACGAGCAAAGTTTTGGCCATACGGAGCTGCCGAAGCAACTGGTAAACCTTCTTTCACCTTAGAGTTACCCATGGTTATGTGTGGGTGCGCAGTTACGTATTGGCAACAGAAATCTTCCATTTCTTTTATTGTTTTAGGTTTACGTTCATGAAGGAAAGCAAGGAAAGACTCATTGACAGACGACATGACTTTGTCTCTAAGTATTAAGTCCATAAGTCCTTCATAAGTTTTTTCCGTCTTAGATAGTTCAACCCATCGTGAAAGTAATGCGTATTCTTGCAATAAACTCGGAGAATTCAACTCCATTTTCAGGTAACATGTTTTTAAATTGTAGACGATAGCCGTCTTCGTTAAGCTGATATTTCTTTAACAAAGCGGCCCTGACAACCTCATAATTGTTCTTGTCAGGTTCATCCACCATATTTAATATACTTAGAGCTTTACCGGTCAGTATCCCTGATAACTGATAAACATATTTTGCTTTGTCTATGTTATGAGCTGTACATGCTTGTTCAAATCTGTCCAGATAGAACATTATGTCATCGCTGGAAGGACTAAATGTTGGTAACTTAATCTTAAAAGTATCATTATTAGCCTTACCAGAAGATGAACCCTTGTTTGAATCATTACCATTACTCATGCTCGTCAATTTCAATTTTTCCAACTCTAAAGCTAAGACCTTTTCTTCATGTTCCATTTTTGCTTTCTCTTTCCTCTCATCAGACTCTCTCTGTAATCTTCTTTCCTCAGCCTGAGCCTCTTTTTGAAGTCTTTCATTTTCAGCTTCTTTTTCAAGTCTTTTATTTTCAGCCTCTTTTTCAAGTCTTTTATTCTCAGCCTCTTTTTGAAGTCTTTCAGCTTCTAGCTGTAGCTGGAGGTTTCTTTCCTCAGCTTCTGATTCCCTTTTTTGTTTTTCCATTTCCATTTGGAATCTCTTTTCATCCACCTGCATCTGCAGTTTCTTTTGTTCAGCTTCCATATGCAGTTTCTTTTGTTCAGCTTCCATTGCTTTATCATATCGAGCAGTTGCAAATTCTTCTAACTTATCACCAGTCTTGCCAAGCAATTTACCCTGCTCAATAAAGTGCTCAAATGTAGACATGTTGTCTAACATATGAGTCCAAAACCTGAAATAATTAACTAATTTATTTCAAACCTAAGTGTAACAAGTCTTTATTAAGCACTTGTATATTCACATCACCTTATATTATCCCAGTCTCTGTGGGAAACAAGTCTCCAATCAAAGAACTTGTATATGAAATACCAACAATCAATTCTTGATCATAAGTGCACTTCTCATTCAATAGTGCACGACACTATTCATCATTCATTTATCATCAGTGTAGTAGTAACAGTGCATTAGCATAGCCCATTAAATAATTACTATAACTGTAAACAATGACTATGTAAACACATGCAGAATGTAAACATTGAAAATGTAAACAATACAAACAATGTAAACAATAACAATGTAAACAATAACAAAGATCAGCAACAATACAAAAACGTTCGCAGAAAACAACTAAAAATAAAGCAGAAATTAATGAAATATCACAAAAAATGTGACGATATCTGCGATAGAATTAAACAAAATACATGACACCACAGTGTATAAACAAAAATGTTGTATGAAACTAAATTATAGACAAGAGTAGGCTAACAAATACAAACAAATCAAAACAAAACTAAAGAATGCGAAATAATAACGAAAACAATATTAAAACATGTCATCACAGCTAACATAAATAGCAACAGAAGTCGCTTAGCAAATTCCAGTATTGGAAATTTGCAAACCTTACAGAAAACGCTCACAATAGACGACCTCTATGACGTGGCATAATCTAACGGAGACACCACCCAACCGAGAACCCGCTGAAATATAAACATATAAATATACGAATAACATATAAACATATAACATATAGAATGAGATGATACACAGAAGACTCAGCAGAAGTATAAGGGCACAGTTTACATACAAACAGGCCACTTAACTTATAGGCTTCCAATCGTAGAACAGCAGAAAAAACGGATGTCAATCAACGTCCTAAAGAGCGAAGCTCCAACGATGATGGCACATCTGAACTGTTTCCACTGCTAACACGATGGTACAAGAGCTTCTGAAATACTGTGTGTTGAGTTGTTTCGGCACTTGACCTTCTAATCCAAAAGTAAGTTGATGGAAATCGGTACTTGGCCTTCTTCAGAAAACAACCCGTTTCAACCGGCACTTGACCTCCACAAAAACGACAGCACTGGAACCTTGACAGCAGCAACTTGCTTGACTTGCGTAAAAGATAACAGCAGTCCGAGTTATCCGGCAACATGTAACAACGCCGGGTACTGTCAAATTCTTGTTTCCGTCAAAAAATTGAAATTTTGACTTTTACCGGGCAACGCCGAGTACTTTGAAAATTTTGAAGATGTTGACTGTATTGAAGAATGTTAATTTCTTGAAGGATGCTGATGAATTCTTGTTGAAAATGAAGTGGGTAAGGGACCCCGTGTTTGCTGGTACCAGAATCAAACCAGCTTATGGCCACCAAATGATGCGTGATGCCATATGATGATGGATGGTATCCGCATGTCTGGTTTTGTGTAGTGTGCAGATGTGTTCAGTCAAAAACAATGTTCATACAAAAATAACAGGGCAATCCACATAGGACGTCAGTAAACTCACGACGTATAAAGTCAATGATTCTTGAAACAGCCGTTGACGTTTTTTTCTTCATTATTTATTGTGGACGCCACAGTGACAAAATGGTTACGCGAATATGTAGACACATCAAACAGTCATTATCACAGCAACATTCAATACAGCAATAGACGGTAGACAGCATTACAATGATGAGTCAGATGCATGTTATATTTCAAAGTGCTGTAAATGTAGTCAGGTGAAAAACTCCATCCCTTTCTATAACAGCCAGGAGATAACCAGATGTATGAGATCAGTTCACTCTCCTTAGTTTGACTTCAGCAAGACAGACACGTCTGCCGAAGTATAAATAATGTCCTCAAAAATATCCTCTAGATAATAAAGGTTTTCCAAACCTAGTTCATTTAACAAAGTAGCAAGTAATGGTCCTTGGAACCTGCATCAACCGATGCAGCACAATACAGCGACATGTGAGCTAGGAAAACATCTCGTGACGACGACTTTCGAAGACAGGCTATGAACCAGAAATCGTTCACGACCAAAAATCGATAGAGTTAATGAAAATGTTAATTTACCTTGCCTTCCGGAAATACACAGAAATATTATGCCTCCCGGCATGTGCAAATACACTAGAGGTATTATCCCAAATAAACGAAATATCCATAAGAGGACTCTCACATTCCTGACAGAACAAAAAAATAGCGGAGATCCCCTCTTCAACGAGGCATCTCTTTCGCCATTCCAAATCGCTCACTCCACTAGTGGTGGGCGGAAACCGATCGACCAAGAAGCAAGACAAGTCATGCGCAGTCCAGCGCAAAAAGACCACAGCTCAAACTTAACTGCATTCGATACCAACGCGAGAAGACAAATGCTTACCGAGAAAAGTGACTATAAATTTCAAGCAGTTGTTGCCCTTGCGTTATAAAATAGATATTGAAACAAAACGATGTTGCGAGAATTTATCACGCAACACTGCCCCACTAAGTTATTTTTAGCTCCTATCCTCCGACTTTGCCCCTCGTTCATCTGCAGTTTGATTTTTGCATTTTTAGTCTCAAGGACGCCAAAATGTAACTTTAGTGAAAGTATGCACAAAAAACTATTCGCTAGTCTGATTGGAACAATACGGTCTTTCGTCAATATCTTCCGTGTTATCTGTCCGTCTGTGTAATTAAAAGTATATTATTTGTCTGCTCTAGATGGGCTATCAAACTAGCTAGGTTTTATTTTCATAACTTTATTATTAAAGAAAAACCTACTTTTCTCAAGGTTAGTTTTTGAAATTTGTTTTTGAACCTTCGTCCACGGCGTTTGCCGCTGTATTCAAACAAAACAACTAATTACGGTAAAACGTCTAAGATACGACTGTTTCTAATAAGAGATAAGGTGGTTTTTCTACCAATTCCTTACATTGTGTCAACTAGTGGCGTAATTTTTTCCTTTAAACTACAAATTGCGTCTTTTTGCCTTTTAGATTCAAACACGTGTTCCGACCGTCATTTTAATTTTTTCTTTCTTTTATCTCCGTTTCCCTCCCGTCCAAAAGGGTAAACCGTTTAGTCTGCACGTTCCAACTAGTTAGTTTCAATGGCGGTAGAAAACGCTGGCGTAGGCGAGAATGTATCCTCGTATCTTACGTATAATTTTATCCCTACATGTTATCTTACCCGTTATCTTTATAATTGGAGATATTTTAACGTTGTATCACGGTAATTTCACCACAAAGAAACAATTAAAAAACTTACATTTTAAGGTTATTTTTAAGAAAAATGATGAGTTAAATCCGTTTCCCGAATGAAACTGGACAGAAGAGTATCTTGATTGTCTGTTGATTTAATGCACACCTTCATACTTTTCTATTTTCGCGAGAGTACATAAAAGGGGAAACAATACAATGTTATTATCTAACTTTCAACTACAGTTGCACCCCCTTAGCTGTGGTCGAAAGTTAATGCACTCTCTCGAAAAATAGAAAAAAGTGCGCAAATGACGGCGTGCAGAGTGTGACAGACCGACCGACCGAAGTACCTTACGGCGGGAATTATGGTATTGGATAAATCTATGGGTTTTGCTACACACACATACACACACACGCGCGCACACACACACACACACATATATATATATATATATATATATATATATATATATATATATATATATATATATATATATACTGTGTAAAGCACTCCTCCGAAAATGAAGGAAAGAAGAGTACACTGAACCATACCAAACGTGTCGTAGGTGAGTTGGGAATTTGGCCGTCTAACATAAGCTTTAAGCCGCCTCCTCCTCCCCCTCCCCCCCCCCCCGAAAAAAGGAGAGAAACTTCAACATCAAAATGATATCAAAATAACAACACAAGAGAAGCTTTCGCTGCATTGAGAAATACATGAATATTTTGTTGAATACAAAATAAGAATCTACCATTCTGTGACAAGTCAAATCTTCGATCATTATATTTTGCTATGACCTCTTTTTCTCCTGTCCTCTTAATTTTCTTTCTTTTTTTCCCCCTCTCCTTATCGTATTCTTTTAGCTCCAATTGACTAAGGTTATCTTATCACATGTTATCACACCTCTCACTTCTCTCCTGGTTATTTTCTCCTTTGTTATAGGCGACACGTAGCAAAGGAGGGAACTTGCCCCATTGATTTTTCGCTTATCGCCAGCTCCAGACAGAGTAAGAGTCGACACTGAGCGATATTCCTATTGTTAACCCAGACTTTTTGTCTGGGGACGATACACGCAACCAGGTTGCCGATGATTAGGTGCCAGCTCGCAAACATAATATGAGAAATAACACGGCAGTGTTAAGATCTTATATGGCCATAGTCGTGGAATGTAGAAATCCCCTATGTATTATTTCGCTCAACCAATCAGATTATTTCGTTCAACAAATCAGAGAAGGGTTTCCCCGAATCGTCGAGTCACGTAAAAAAATTGCCAGATACTGGATTGTACGAACTGTATAAACCTTAGGTTAGATTTAGGCAAATATTTCCAAAACGGATAATGGGAAAGGACTAAGCCTTTATCATACTGTAGCGTCAGGTGGAGGACAGGTATGGACTTTCTTTATTTATCATTCCTTACCGTAGTTGCAGAGTAATTGGCAAAATTGCGTGAATTATCGAAGAAGCGAACACTCAAAGGCTGATATAAAATTCGAGAATAAAATGAAGAATGCTCCAATCGGAGTCAAACTTCCACACAAAGGAAGCCGAAAGTAAGCTGCAACTAGAGGTATTCGGTTGAAAGTGATGGATAAAGTTGATGGACAGAAAGGATGGGATCTTCGTTACTAGTAAAGCACATCGGCCATTTTGTTGATACGATGGACAATTTTTTTGACACCCCAAAAAAAGTGTGACGTAGTTGCTTTCCGATACGTCGGCAAGTTGAGTATACACAGAAGTGAGATGGCAGACTAGGACAGTAGAACGATTAAAAGTAAAAGGAAGTATAGTAACCCCAGTGATAGTGATAACAACAGAAGGTAGGGAACCCCCCAAGACAGTACTATTTGGGAAAGCACAAAAAAAACACAGAAGCTTTCATTCCCCCAGTGTTGCAGTGCTCCAACTGCATGAAGTTTGGCCATGGTCGCCACAGTTACAGGGGGAAGGCAGTATGTAGGTTTTGTGCCGGTTCGCACCCTTTTACCCAGTGCGAAAAGGCTAAGTCAGATACTGACTATAAAAAGGATAATGCAAACAGAAAATGTATTAACTGCAAAGGGAACCACAGCGCCAGGTTCCAGGGCTGCCCAGTATATCAGCAGACCAAAAAAAGCACTGAAGGAAGCTATAACAACTCAAACCCCTTTCAAAACGGTCATTAAAGAATTAAAGGAAAACAATACTTATACGAGCACTAAAGTTATAACATAAATTAAGAGTGTGCAAGAGGAAGTCAAAATGATTAAGTCACAGTTTGCAAAATAAAGTAAGAACCAGTTAGAAAGTAATAAAACAGTACCGAAAAACCAGTCGGATGATTCAACTACATCCTCGGAAGATACGAATGCACTGAAAAGTGCAGAGGCAATGCTACAAGAAATGAAAGCCATACAACACCAAATTTCCCAGGATGTAGTTAAATTGTCAGCACTGAAAGAAAAAAATGAAATGATGCTAGTTAAACTATCTGAACTGAAAGAGGATAATGAAATTATACTAAAAAGGATAGAAAATCAGAGACAGGAGATTAACATAGACAGAGAAGCATTAGAAAAGGAAAGTGGCAAACAAAAGCAAGAAGCTAAATGGAAAGAATGGGTAACAAAAACTGTCAAGCACTTAGAGAGAGTTATGATAGAGGAACAAACAGAAGAATCGTCACAAACCCAAGTATTGAAAAAAGTCGTTAATTACATTAAAGAATCACCACGCAGAGTAGGCCTTATGCCTCAAGCAACGGATAGGGCTAATACAAACTAAGAAGCAAACTAATAGGTCTAACACAAAACAAAAGGGATACTAGATAACTTTTAAATTCAATAATAAAGGATATAGAATTATACAGTGGAATTGTAGGGGTATCAAAAAGAATTTTGCACTCCTACTTGCAGAGACAGGAGGAGCTACCGCTATATATGCTCTTCAAGAGACCCATTTAAACTCAAATAGTAGATATAGTTGTAAGGGCTTTAAGGTACTTAGGCACGATAGGAAAGAAGGTAGAGGAGGGGGTGTCGCAGTCTTAGTTAGCGAAACATTAAAAATTATAGACTGGGAAGTATTTGATACAACCAACATAGAAGGTATCCAGGTAACTATAGCAGCAGAACCAAACAATCTAACAATCCTAAATTTATACGCTAAAGATGGCACAATTAAAGATGAAGAAATACTAGCCATAAGCACCAGACTAGGCCCCAAAACAGTCATAGTAGGTGATTTTAATTCCCATCATTATGCGTGGGGTGGACAACATGCAGACAATGCAGGAAAGTGCCTACTTGACTTCATAGAAAATAATGACCTGATAATACTAAATGATGGAACTGCAACTAGAATTAATCCACAAGCTAACAGGGCAGACTCAGCAATAGACATAAGTATAGCAACTAACAACCTAGCGAATGTAAATTGGGAAGTGTTACAAGACACAAACTCAGATCCTCTGCCCATTGTAATGACCATGCATGAAAAAGTCATTCCAAACCCAGAACCAGAGAAACCGACTTTCAACTATAAAAAAGCAAACTGGGAAGCCTTCCAATCAGACCTGGAGGTGATGGAATATAAAGACACGGAAACAGATGATACTGACTTGTGGGCGGAAACACTGACCAACGAAATTCTGAAAATAGCAATAAAATATATGCCAAATAAAAATATGCCACAGCACCTAAAACCAATAAATAACATTAACAAGAAAAGAAAAACTCAGTGGAATAAAGAACCAGTTGCCTGGTGGAATAAAAGCTGTGCAGAAATTCATGAGAGAAGAAAAAGGGCCTTCCAAAAATATAGAAATAACAGAACCGAAGAAAACTATGATGAGTATAAACATATTAGGAATGAATCTAACAGAATAATATTTAAAGCCAAAGAAACTAACTGGAAGGAGTTTTGTCAGTCACTTAAACCTAGCACCCAGATTAAAGAAGTATGGAAAAAGCTTAAGGCAATCAAAGGGAACAATAAGAAAACAATAATGCCAACAATCAAACTACCAAAGAGAGCAGAAACAGATAAAGAAAAAGCTAATGCCCTAGCTGAGTATTTCTATAAAGTCAGTGCAAAAAGTAGTCTTGGACAGGAAGAAAATGACAGAAGAGAAAGACTTAGGATACAGTTTTCAAAAGAACTATCAGATCAGATAGATGAAACAAATTATTTAGATGCTGATATAACAGAGGAAAAAGTAACTAGTGCAATAAATGAGAAATCTAACACTGCCTCAGGGCATGATATACTTAGTTATGAAATCCTTAAGAAAGTACCCAAAAAAACTACTGTATAAACAAAATAACTTCCCTCTATAACAAAATCTGGAGCTTAGGAAAGATACCAAAAGCATGGAAAGTAGCTATGATAGTAACCATCCTAAAACCCAATAAGGAAGCCCATGATGTAAGTTCATATAGGCCTATCTCCTTAACATCACAACTAGGTAAAATACTTGAAACTGTTGTGAATAAAAGAGTTAAATTCTACCTAGAGAAAAACCAGTTATATAGCCCAAACCAGTCAGGGTTTAGAGCAGACAGAAGTACAGTAGACCAGCTTGTAGATTAGAACATTATGTAAAGCTAGGGTTCAAGAGGAAAGAGAAAACAGTGGCAGTCTTTCTAGATGTAGCTAGAGCATATGATGAATGCTGGCGAGATGGAGCTCTTTACAAAATGAGAAAGATTGGCATTACTGATAAAACCTATAGGTATCTAGAAAACTTTTTACAGGACAGGTATTTTGCTGTACTGGTGAATAATAATAGGTCAGAAATATATGAACAACAGAATGGGATTCCTCAGGGATCAGTGGTTTCTCCTTCAATTTTTACTATAGCTGTAAATGATTTAGCAGATGAATTTAATGACATAAAGAATGCAGTATCACAATTTGCAGATGACTGTGCAATTTGGCGATCTGAAAAAAAACTTGGACTATGTTTACCAAAAACTTCAGAATCAAATAGACAAAGTTTTAGAGTGGATGAAAAGTTGGGGCTTCCAAATTAATGTAAACAAAACAGTAGGTATGATTTTCAGCAAAGGAAATTTAAAAAAAAAATAACAAAATCAATATAACCATTAAAGGACAGAACATAAGTACCTCCTCAACAACAAGATTTCTGGTCATAACTTTAGATAAACAACTAAATTATAATAAACATATAGACAATTTAGTAGAAAGCTATAGGGAACCCCTAAATATACTAAGGATTGTAAAAGGTAATGGATGGGGGGGGGGGGGCCAGCAATAGAATAATGCTTATGTTCTACAAGTCTTTCATCAGGGGGAAACTGGATTATGCCAGCATAGTCTATGCTTCTAACAAAGCAAAACTGGACAGGATTCAAAATGCAGCCATGAGAACCATTACAGGTGCATTTATATCGACACCAGTAGAAGCTCTAAAAGTAGCTCTCGGCATACCTCCCCTTGGTCTAAGACGGAAAGAACTAAGATTAAATTATTGGAGTAAAGTAGCACAAGAAGTGACCCACCCAGCACATAAAGCATTTGTCAAAAACCAACCAAGTGTATGGGACGTCCCCTTAAATAAAGATAGATATCCAACAGGGTGGAGAACTATAGAAGACCTAACGCAGTTCAAAGAACTATCAAACACAATTGAAAATAGTAATAAATACAGAAGCAAAATACCACCCTGGGAACTAAAAACACCAATCATAGACTACTCACTTACTGAAAAGATCAAACAAAACATAGAAGATAAGGAAGCCAAAATGATAAGTAGAAACTTCATAGATCAACTAACTAAACAAAGTCTGGCCGTCTACACTGATGGATCCAAGGGTGATAGTGGGCAATTAGGTGCATGAGTAGTAATACCACAGTGGGGAATTCAAAAGAGCTACAGTGTAACTGAAGGGGCTTCGATTTTTACCGCAGAGATGGTAGCAATTCTTAAAAGTTTAGAAATAATCGAAGATAACCCACCAGAAGCAGTTACGATTTTTACAGACTCACTATCATCACTACAAGCACTAGAACACCCAGGTAAATGTAGCCGGCCAGACATAAAGGAAGAAATTCTAGCAATTAATACATCACTAGGGAACAGAGGATGTAGTGTGAGGCTAGTGTGGGTTCCAGCACACATAGGTATTGCTGGTAATGAGTTGGCAGACCAGAACGCCAAGAATGGAAGAACAAGTAAAAACAATATAAGAGCAGGACTGGGAAGGTCGGAGATCAAGAGCCAAGTGAAGATAACTATAAACGAGGAATGGAAGACAACATGGAAGAAAAGTAGAAAAGGCAGACACGCGTTCAAACTGCTGAAAGAACGAACTAGGACGTGCCAGGTCAGAGAAGAATTAAAGATAAGATCGAACAAAAAACTGTCGCGTCTCCGTCTCGGTGCAGCATACTTTATGATAGGAGAACCACACTGCCAAGAATGTCAGGAAGAGAATGACATAGACCACTACCTGATCCACTGTAAAAAGTATGAACAACAAAGGCTTGAATTAAAAACTTACTATAGAAATCACAATATAGACTTAACAGGTGATAAGGTTTTAAGTATAGATGTCCCAAGAGATGCCGAATCAATACTTAAAAGATATATACATAAAACAAAGGAAAACATATAAGGTTAGCACTTCAGGAAAAACATCCAACTAAACAGAAATTAAGCAGCAAGAACTAACAAAGCATTAACAAAAAACTAACTAATCATAGGACAAGGAAAGACAACGAGGTATTAAAAAAAAGGGCAACAACTCAAAAAGAACTAATACAAATTAAAACCAAGAGTAAAGGACAATAGTTATCAATAAACAATACAAAAGAGAAAATAAAATGGACAAATACTAATATAAATAAAAATCAGCAACTGCAAAAGACAATAGTTATTTAAATTGAATACAAAATTAGTAAATAAAATGACACTAAATACCCCAATTATAACAAACTTTCAGGTTGAACAGGGTAGACCAAGATGAAACGAGAAGAGGCAATAATGGTCAGCTGAATTGCCCGCTCTCCACCCATCAACTCATCAAAACAACAACAACAACAACGACTAGGACACACACAACGAATCCAGCAGTCTACAAGGGCGGACCAGTTGTATGAGAGCTGAAACTGCAACGTTATCTCGACCGAGAGTAATTGCATTAGAAACAGCTTTACCGGGGTCCTGCATATTGTATACTGAAAGCCAGAGGGTTTGATGTTCAATCTGGTGGTGGATCCAAGAGTGCATTCCTAAGCATTGTGTTGAAGAAAGACGAAAGTGATTGGACCACTCCTGATATCTGGCCTCCACATAGTGATGGTAGTCCAGCATATTAACTGAACCGTGTGTCAACCAACTATAAAACAACTGGGTGTAGCATTGCAGCTCCACAGACCAGGAATCTCGTCGTGAAGATACGTTTATGAACAAAACGTTACCACAAATGATATACCAGAATCCAGCGTTTGACATGTGATGATAAAGACAGGAAACTAGGACAGTTTTAGATACTTCATGATTGTGTAGACAGTGAGCACAGACAGTTTAGATCACGGGTTCCCAACCTGGGGTGCCCGCACCCCCAGGGGATGCGAGATGGCATTTCAGGGGTTGCGACAAAGAAGCCTTAGGTCAAATAAAAATTTGACTTATTCATCTTCAAATGTGATATTACTTTTGTAGGGGGTGCGAACATTAATCAAACATTTCCTAGGGGTGCGGGGCATAGAAAAGGTTGGGAACCCCTGATTTAGATACTAGTTATTGTGTCAATTATTTTGATATATGTAAATATACTTGTATAAATACAAATCCTTGTTTTCATCTAAAGTACAAAGAAAAGAGAAAAGTAAGCATTAAAGTAAATTGATTGACATGACTATATCCTGTGCCATCCATACACCAGCGCTCATTTTTGAGACTGGGGTATTTCCATAGGTCAAGAATACCATGACTATCTATTGTTCATCTCTAATTATCCATATCGCCACAGTCATGTAAGACAGGCAGATGAATAGTTAAATGACATAAAGAGAATATCTTGTGGATCATGCAGAATTGTCTACAGATGAAGAGGTTGGGGGGGGGGGGGGGGGGGGGGGGGGGGGGGCCAAAATACCACCACCTATATCATATATTAATTCGTGGTTGGACTGGCATGGACGGGCTAAAATAAACTAAATTTTGATTGGAGTATTTTTCCAACTAAACCACAAAAATTTCATACCGACAGAAGAATTAGAATATTGGCTCTGGAATATCAAAGATATCCCTCGAACGAGACCCCAGTGTCACGAGAGGTTGTTTTTAGTAGTAATAGATAAGAAGATACCCAGGTGTATCAGATGATACCAGGATACTGCCAGACAAGAGTTCTTGTCTTAAAAGTAATACCCCAGTCTTAGAAATAAGTACTGGTGTATGGATGTCATAGGTATAGACAGACCATGAAGACTTCTGGCCCAGATGGTAAGATGCAGTACCAGATTCTAACGCGTCTCCTCTCTTCATCTATTCTATAATAATCAAAAATGTCGCTTATAATCTGCAACATTTTAAGACTGCCTCACTGCATTTCTATCTCGTCAAGAAGACATTTCAGACAGCCAAGATTACGAATAGAAATCCTACTTTTCTTCAGTCCTGGCTTGCCTGAAGGTGTAGTCTTGGTTCAGTGGAACACAGTGCTGGAGTATAAACTTGTGCTACAATATAAGGGACTTTTCGCCAACGCTGTCCCAGCTTTCTACATGGTGAAAGTCGCCAATCAAATGTAGTCTAGTTTGATATGTTTTATCTAGACCACGCAGATTTAAATGTTTGGCATTAGTCTATATCTTCTCCCCCCTTCTCTCCTGAAATTTCAGATGACAACCGGCAATTTCAAACTCCTCCCATATAAGGTATTGACACTACTGCTTTTTAGATGACTCATGTCTGTAATTCAAAACAAACACTTCAGTTTAATTTGTTATTATAAATGCTAACAAGAATTAGTCCAACCGCGGTAATGTTGCATCACATTTCTGTCACGCCGAAAGTACATTCGCAGTTTATCTTTCGATTAACCATTGTAATGGTTCAATTCCAAGAGGTTGAAGAATGCTGGACTCTGGTGTCCAATACGTCTAGGGTTATTATACTACAGTTCATTCAGCAGAGTTCAGTGGAACGTAAGGCACAGTTTTAAACAGTATAAAACTCAGTAATGCCTGTTTGACGTTTTCACATATGAAGACTTTAATCACAATACTTGGCTCCTCAATAAACGCATCGACGAATAAGACAATGGCACTCATTAGCCAGTCTATACGTAAGTCTAACGTCCGTAGACTATCAGAACACTGTCAGAGTCATCTTGCAGAATTTATTATATACTATTATATACTTTCTTTCCACATCCTTTCAGCGCTGACATGTCCTTATGAATTATGATCAGACTAGGCTCTATCAATTAGACTACCTAGCTGAAATACACATATAAACGTGTGGTGAAATTACAGTGATGCAACGTTAAAATTCCTCCATTTATAAAGATAACAGGTAAAATAACATGTAGGGATAAAAATATAAGTAAGGTACGATGATACATTCTCGCCTACGCCAGCGTTTTCTAGCGCCATTGAAACTAACTAGTTAGAACATGCAGACTAAACGGCTTATCCTTTTAGACGGGGTAGAAACGGAGGTAAAAGAAAAAATTATGACGGTCTGAACACGTGTTTGAATCTAAAGACTAAAAGACACAATTTGTAGTTTTAAAGAAAAAATTACGCCACTAGTTGACACAATGTAAGGAAATGGACAAAAAACGACCTTAGCTCTTGTTAGAAACAGACGTATCTTGGACGTTTTACGGTAATTTGTCGTTTTTAGTTTGAATATAGCGGCAAACGCCGTACACGAAGGTTCAAAAACAAATTGCAAAACTAACCTTGAAAAAAGTAGGTTTTTTCTTAATAATAAGTTTAGGAGAATAAAAACTAGCTAGTTTGATAGCCCATCTTTTTCTAGAGAAATAATATGCGTTTAATTACACAGACGGACAGATAACACAAAAGATATTGACGAAAGACTGTATTGTTCACTACAGACTAGCAGACAGTTTTTTGTGCATATTTTCACTCCATCATGTGACGTATTCTTTCCAGAACGTTGTCTCCATTACAGCTGCTCTGAACGCATCACGATTCTGGGCAAGTCGACCTGCATCAGCCAAAGACAAGTTCAGACTCTCTGTGATGTCCTGGGTCCACCGTCGTCTAGGTCGACCCCTTCCACTTTTTCCAGGAATCATGCCTTCCATCACTGTTTTTTCCAAGCTATTATGTCTTTTTATATGACCGAAAAATTTCAGCTTCCTTATTGCGATGGTATTTAGGAGCCAATGTTCCTGTACGTTTAGTGAGTGCAGTACTTCTCTGTTGGTCTTTTTTTCTGTCCAGGGTATTCTCAACATCCTTCTGTAGCATTTCATTTCAAATGATGTAATCTTTTTTGCAACTGTTTTATTGAGTGTCCAAGTCTCGCAGCCGTATGTTGCCACTGGGAATATACATGCTCTGATCAGCTGTAACTTTGTTTCTTTGCTTGTGCCTTGCCATAGGTTTTTCATCTGTATTAGTTTATGTGAAGCAATTGCAAGTCTTCTTTTAATTTCTACTGCACAGTCGCCAGAGCTGTTGATGATTGATCCTAAGTATTCGAATTCATTAACACTTTCCAGATCTTCGTTATCAATTTCAATTTCATATTTTCACTAACGTTACATTTTGACGTCCTTGAGACTAAAAATGCAAAAATCAACTGCAGGTGGACTAGGGGCAGGGTAGGAGGATAGTAGCTAAAAATAACTTAGCATAGAATCTTAGAAGTAGGGGAGACAAAATTTGTGTAGTTTTTTTTCTTGTAGTTTCGTCCAAAAACAAGTGTAATTTTGGGAAAAACCAAGTTGGAACGGACAGACCGACAGAAAAATACTACACACTAGACTGAGACTGGACCGAAATTGGACGATTTTAGTTTGAATATTTGAAAGGTTGAGGGGAAGTCCGCTGATTGGACAGAAGCTTTTATATTATAGAAAGAGAGACGCCCGCTAGTGCCATTTGACACAGTACGTTAATGCTAGAGGTGTGATTTCCAGGAAATATTAAATATTATCAGTGGGACGCCTTAATCTAGCCAGCAGCTCAGCTGAGTTTTGCTAGTACAACTTAACTGTGTTCTCAATTTTGAATTGTGGTAAGGGAAAAAGCATTTACCTTTTATATTTTAATATTTTGAGTGATTGATACTGCCATGTCATGAAAAATGATTACGACAAGTGAGTGCTTACTCTAGGTCCCCAGCAGCAGTCCAGGGCCTAGAGACAAACAAATAACATAGGAAAACATATCGAAGACTATGGAAGACAGATCTAAATTTGAGATCAGTTGGAACATATCACCCACCTTATTAGATGGAAGAGGAAACTATTGAACATATTTCGGATGCAATGCAGTCATGGGAAACTAGTACTATTTGATACCACCTGGGTGAGATGTGCTTAGTTGGTCAGAGAGATCTGACCCAATCTTTGTAATGTTTTTTTCGTTGTTATGTGTATAAAATTGGTGCAGTAGGCAGTGTGTTGACACATGGCACAAATTTTGGTTTCAGAGTTTCTGGTCTGGCACTATGCTAGTGCCAGATGCTGTGTAGAAGTACAAGAGTGAATGCCTAAGCAGCCTATCATTTTACTCCAGCTACTGTGAGGAGTGGGCCACTTGAATTCTTTACTGCATCTTCACAGGCCAGATAAGTTGAAACCCTGGCCTGCTGTGGATTCATCCAACTTATCCACAATAAATAAATAAAATCCTGTTGTACAAACACTATACTGCAGTCCATATGTCAAAGACAATGAACATTATAAATAAAGATTGGGCGTGATGACACCACCCCGACTAGACATCCAGTGCTAGATTTCCCAAAGACACTGTAGTTAGTATTAATATTAACCAATGTAACAAGATATTTATGTATAAAATTTTCATTTGATTATTCAATATATATATGCACTTTTATTGATAAATACATATTGTTTCATACGTCCTGACCAGAAGAAACATTTGGTTCAGGACTAAATAAATTCAAAAAAATTATAAAATCTAAACTTCTAAAACCAGTGTTAGTTAATTTGATCATAGAGCTTATTAGTATTATTATTATTATTAGACTTAGTGTTTACATGTGTGTGTCTGTGTATTCAATTACCTACACATCACATTTCGTTACCCTAGACAGTAAACGTAGCTAACATACATAATAGCAGAATAGGTCTGTTTGAGGTCGTAAGTGGTAGCAGAAAGGCATTCTGTAACTCACATAAACTTTTATCTTCAGGAGCCTTCACAGCTGACCTCATCCAGTACACTAGGTAACATAACAACCATACAATAACATCAAAAACCACTACAATTATTGGGGTCCTGTCCGGGATTTGAACCCTCTCCCACCACAGATATTAGGGTCTCCTGGTCCGGGGATTAAACTAGTGGGGGCATAAGTGTATAAATTTAACAGTGTCCCTAAAATTAAAAGTGGAAAGTAAAAGTTGATGAATCTTCACAGCCAGTGGTAATTAATTAATTAATATATTACCTTAGTAATTAGATTGTATAATTTACCTTAGTCATTGTTAAATTGTGTGATAAAGTATGGCAGATCTAGCCAAATTCAGATCGGCTGCTGTGCTGACGGCGAAGGAAATGAACATGGATGGTCAGGTTTTAATTCAATATGTAACGTCAGAATGTGACAAGTATATTGAAAGGGAAGATAGGAGGTTAGCTGAAGAGAAGAGGTTACAAATTGAGGCTGAAAAGGAGGCTAGGGCATTGGAGGCAGAAGAAAAACGACAGCAAAGGGAGGCAGAAGAAAGGAGATTGACTGCCAAAAGGGAAGCAGAAGATAGAAGATTGCAAAGGGAGCACGAATTACGACTAAGGGAGTTGGAAATTCAAGGCCATGCTCCTGAAAATGGTGCCAGCTCTTTTGCCTCAGATGCCACGCCTAGTCAGGGAGCCTCAACCTCAGCTATGGGGTTTCATTTAGACCATTTTGTTAAGAAAGACGATGACATAGAGGGGTACCTAAGTAGATTTGAACTATTGGCTACTACGTATGGGTTGGAGAGAGAGAGGTGGAGTCTTAAGTTATCCCAAGGGCTTAGAGGTACTTCTTATGAAGTTTTTGCTAAAATGAATAGAGACGACCAAGACAATTATGACATGCTAAAGCAGGCTTTGTTATTGAGATATGAAAAGAATGGTGAATTGTATCGTAAGAAGTTTAGAAATGCCAAACGTTTGTCTGGGGAGACATACCACCAATTCTCTGCCAGACTGGAAACCTATTTGGAGAAATGGACTGCTCTGGGGAAGACCCAAGATCTCAAAGAGATGATCATGATAGAGCAATTAAGAGAGTCCATGGCTCCAGACCTGAGAAAATTTCTCATGGAACAAGGTGCAGAGAGGTTGGGGGAGGTTTTGAATGTCGCTGAGAGGTATCAGGCAGCCCAGGCAGAGGTAAGTGGCTCTAAAATGAAACATATAGAAAATTTTAAAGTCCCACAGCACTTTAATAAATTTGATACCAGAGAACAAGGTAATAAAGGTAGGACAAATTTTGATAGGCCACGAAATGATTATCGTGATAGAAACTCACAGTTCAATGACCAAAAATATAATGAAAGAAAACCTTTTAACCAAGGAAAGAGGTGGTGCAAATGGTGTAAGAAAGACAACCATAACACCGAATTTTGTAAAAGGAAACCTTCAAACATTGCTGCAATGAAATCGGGGAACCAGAGATTAAAGGTTAATCCTAATGGACAGCAGGAACCTTATCACCCCCCAGTTTGTGAGGATGTTATTTGTAATGGGGTCACCATAAGGTGCCTATATGATACAGGTTTGGATTATGACTCAGTTGTGAAAGCTAGCCTAGTAGACCCAAGTCAGTATACCACGGAAACAGTGGAAATACAAGGGGCGACTAAGGACATACCACTCATGACACTTCCCATCGCAAGGATAACGGTGAAAACTCGCTATGTGGAAGGAGAAATCAGAGCGGCAGTGATAGATGAACCAATCTACCCTCTGATATTGGGGTGTAGATACGTCTTCTTGGGAAATCCCGAGAGACCTGTGATCATGGCGACAGTGCAGACCAGGTCACAGTCAAAGGAGGAAGAAGGTGAACCTATAAATGCTCATCCAGAAGAGATGAGGAAGGCGCAGGCTGAGGATAGGACACTCAAGCCATGTTTTAAAAAATTGCCCAAATGCCACACACCTCCAAGCAAGGGAGAGTATTTTATGAAGAACAAATTGATATACAGGAAGGCCGGAACTGGAACAAATGGTCACAACCAGCTGGTTCTTCCCGCTTCATATAGGGATAAAGTGATGGAACTAGGGCATGCGATTCCCTTCAGTGGTCACATGGGGATCAGCGCCACAGGACAGCGTATAGCTTGTCATTACTTCTGGCCAGGGATAACGGAAGATATAAAAAGATATGTCAAATCCTGTCCAGGATGTCAAAGGGTAGCTCCAAAGCATTAGACTGCTCCTGCAACTCTAGGGGAAATGCCCATAGTGGGAACACCTTTTGAGAGGGTTGCAGTGGATATTGTGGGACCTCTCACTCGGACCAAGAGGAGGAACAGTTACATCCTTACTCTGGTGGACACTTGTTCTATGTGGGGAGAGGCGGTAGCCCTGCCATCAATTGATTCGAAACATGTGGCAGAGGCACTACTTACAATATTCACAAGATTAGGATTCCCGCATCAAATCTTGACTGATAATGGCTCACAGTTCAAGGGGAAACTAACGGAAGAAGTTTTTAAGCTATTTCAAGCCAGACACTTTCATTGTAGTCCGTACCATCCACAAGGGAACGGCCAGGTAGAGAGGTTTAATGGGACTCTCATTTCTATCCTGAGGAAGCTGGCACATGAAAAACCTGATATGTGGGATCAATTTCTGCCCGCTGCGTTGTTTGCGTATCGGGAAGTACCACATAGTTCAACCGGGATGGCTCCCGCAACCCTGCTATTTGGGAGGCCAATAAAAGGTCCATTAGAAGCCTTATTAAGGACCTGGACATATGAGAAAGCAGAAGAGACTGTTACCTCATCATATCAATATGTGAACGAGCTGACCACTCGTCTGAAAGCTGGATGGAAACTGACAAATGATAATTTGAGACAAGCCAGGAAGAAACATGCAGCGTATTTTAATAGGAAAGCAAAGGACAGAGAATTAGCTGTGGGAGAGAAAGTGCTTCTTCTACTACCCGGCAGCCAGAATAAGTTGCAAATTGGATGGCAAGGTCCATATACGGTTCTAGAGAAGGTGACTAGAACAAACTATAAAATTGACAAAAAGGGGAAGGAAAAGATATATCATGTAAACCTTTTAAAGAAGTATCTGGACAGCCCAATCCAGGAAAGCACCCCCTTACTGACCTTGGCTATCGCAACTCAAATGAAAAAGGAACCACTCACCTCACATGAATACCCATTACACCCCTGTGAGACAGCCGCACAGGTAAAAGTCAGTAAGCACCTGACTAAAAATCAGAGGGAGAGAGTTCAACAGGTTCTGGAGGAACATACAGATGTATTAACAGATAAACCAGGACATACAAATTTGCTACAGTATGACATGAAGCTGGTAGACTCAAACCCAATCTGTATGAGAGCCTATTCTGTTCCGTTCGCTAAGGAGAAGGCACTGAAAGAGGAGATAGATTATTTGTTGAAAGAAGGAATTATTTCTCACAGTGAATCTTCTTTTAGCTCCAGTGTAGTTTTGTTGAGGAAACCGTCTGGGGAACATAGACTGTGCATAGATTACAGGAAACTGAATGCTGTCACAGAAGGTCAAGTGGATCCATTACCGGATACAAAACAGTTATTTGCCAGATTGAACAAGGCAAAATACTTTTCGAAGGTGGATCTTAGCAAAGGCTATTACCAGATTCCAGTGAAGCCTGAAGTTAGACCTTATTTAGCTTTTAGCACCTCGGAAGGACATTATGAATTCAACATGCTACCATTCGGATTGAAAAATGCTCCAAGTGTATTTTCTAGGATGATGCGTAAATTGTTGGATCTTCTGAATAATCCATGTATCACAAAATTCATGGATGATATTCTCGTCACCACGGAAACATCTGAAGAACACATTAACTCTCTGAATATGTTATTTGATAGGCTCAGAGAAGCGAACTTAACCGCTAGACCAACAAAATGTTGTATTGGATGCAAAGAGTTGGAATTCTTGGGACATACTGTATATCAGGGTAACATGACCCCTGACCCCAAGAACTTGGAAAAACTGCAGAGAGCACCTAGACCGCAAACAAAAAAAGACGTGCGATCATTCGTGTCGTTATGTGGGTTTTACCAAAAAATATCAAAAATTTTAACTCTATATGTGCTCCTCTGACTGATCTGACTCGCAAGGGAAATCCAGATAAAATTGTTTGGTCAGCGCAATGTGAATTGGCATTTCAAGAGTTAAAGGAAAAACTCACTAGCAAGCCTATTCTCAAATTGCCTGATTTGACTCAGGACTTTGTGGTGAGAACAGACGCAAGCAATGTAGGCCTGGGGGCGGCTCTGTTGCAAAGGTCCTCTTCACCCAATGGGGAACTGAACCCAGTCGCTTATGCAAGCCGCAAGTTGAACAAAGCGGAGCAAGGGTATTCCACAAGCGAAAAAGAATGTTTAGCGTTAATCTGGGCAATAAAAAAGTTCCAAATCTATCTGTATGGTAGGACTTTTGTGGTCCAGACAGATCATCAGCCTCTCGTGTTCTTATCTCCGGCCAAGCATGAAAATGCAAGATTGTTAAGATGGTCTTTATTGTTGCAACCATATCAGTTTAATATTGAATATATCCCGGGGTCACAGAATGTCGGTGCAGATTTCCTCAGTAGGCACCCCTGTGATCAAAATTAGAGTAGTTGGCAGGCGTGAGGAGTTAATTTTATCTATGTGTATCACTGGTTTTGGAACTTGCATTAGTGCATGTTCTCAAGTGGGGAGATGTGTGGTGAAATTACAATGATGCAACGTTAAAATTCCTCCATTTATAAAGATAACAGGTAAAATAACATGTAGGGATAAAAATATAAGTAAGGTACGATGATACATTCTCGCCCACGCCAGCGTTTTCTAGCGCCATTGAAACTAACTAGTTAGAACATGCAGACTAAACGGCTTATCCTTTTAGACGGGGTAGAAACGGAGGTAAAAGAAAAAATTATGACGGTCTGAACACGTGTTTGAATCTAAAGACTAAAAGACGCAATTTGTAGTTTTAAAGAAAAAATTACGCCACTAGTTGACACAATGTAAGGAAATGGACAAAAAACGACCTTAGCTCTTGTTAGAAACAGACGTATCTTGGATGTTTTACTGTAATTAGTCGTTTTTAGTTTGAATATAGCGGCAAACGCCGTACACGAAGGTTCAAAAACAAATTGCAAAACTAACCTTGAAAAAAGTAGGTTTTTTCTTAATAATAAGTTTAGGAGAATAAAAACTAGCTAGTTTGATAGCCCATCTTTTCTAGAGAAATAATATGCTTTTAATTACACAGACGGACAGATAACACGGAAGATATTGACGAAAGACTGTATTGTTCACTACAGACTAGCAGACAGTTTTTGTGCATATTTTCACTAAAGTTACATTTTGACGTCCTTGAGACTAAAAATGCAAAAACCAACTGCAGGTGGACTAGGGGCAGGGTAGGAGGATAGTAGCTAAAAATAACTTAGCATAGAATCTTAGAAGTAGGGGGAGACAAAATTTGTGTAGTTTTTTTCTTGTAGTTTCGTCCAAAAACAAGTGTAATTTTGGGAAAAACCAAGTTGGAACGAACAGACCGACAGAAAAATACTACACACTAGACTGAGACTGGACCGAAATTGGACATTTTTAGTTTGAATATTTGAAAGGTTGAGGGGAAGTGCGCTGATTGGACAGAAGCTTTTATATTATAGAAAGAGAGACGCCCGCTAGTGCCATTTTATAGAAGACTGTCCATTGACACAGTACGTTAATGCTAGAGGTGTGATTTCCAGGAAATATTAAATATTATCAGTGGGACGCCTTAATCTAGCCAGCAGCTCAGCTGAGTTTTGCTAGTACAACTTAACTGTGTTCTCAATTTTGAATTGTGGTAAGGGAAAAAGCATTTACCTTTTATATTTTAATATTTTGAGTGATTGATACTGCCATGTCATGAAAAATGATTACGACAAGTGAGTGCTTACTCTAGGTCCCCAGCAGCAGTCCAGGGCCTAGAGACAAACAAATAACATAGGAAAACATATCGAAGACTATGGAAGACAGATCTAAATTTGAGATCAGTGGGAACATATCACCCACCTTATTAGATGGAAGAGGAAACTATTGAACATATTTCGGATGCAATGCAGTCATGGGAAACTAGTACTATTTGATACCACCTGGGTGAGATGTGCTTAGTTGGTCAGAGAGATCTGACCCAATCTTTGTAATGTTTTTTTCGTTGTTATGTGTATAAAATTGGTGCAGTAGGCAGTGTGTTGACACATGGCACAAATTTTGGTTTCAGAGTTTCTGGTCTGGCACTATGTTAGTGCCAGATGCTGTGTAGAATTACAAGAGTGAATGCCTAAGCAGCCTATCATTTTACTCCAGCTACTGTGAGGAGTGGGCCACTTGAATTCTTTACTGCATCTTCACAGGCCAGATAAGTTGAAACCCTGGCCTGCTGTGGATTCATCCAACTTATCCACAATAAATAAATAAAATCCTGTTGTACAAACACTATACTGCAGTCCATATGTCAAAGACAATGAACATTATAAATAAAGATTGGGCGTGATGACACCACCCCGACTAGACATCCAGTGCTAGATTTCCCAAAGACACTGTAGTTAGTATTAATATTAACCAATGTAACAAGATATTTATGTATAAAATTTTCATTTGATTATTCAATATATATATATGCACTTTTATTGATAAATACACATTGTTTTATACGTCCTGACCAGAAGAAACATTTGGTTCAGGACTAAATAAATTCAAAAAAATTATAAAATCTAAACTTCTAAAGCCAGTGTTAGTTAATTTGATCATAGAGCTTATTAGTATTATTATTATTATTAGACTTAGTGTTTACATGTGTGTGTCTGTGTATTCAATTACCTACACATCACATTTCGTTACCCTAGACAGTAAACGTAGCTAACATACATAATAGCAGAATAGGTCTGTTTGAGGTCGTAAGTGGTAGCAGAAAGGCATTCTGTAACTCACATAAACTTTTATCTTCAGGAGCCTTCACAGCTGACCTCATCCAGTACACTAGGTACCATAACAACCATACAATAACATCAAAAACCACTACAATTATTGGGGTTTTGTCCGGGATTTTAACCCTCTCCCACCACAGATATTAGGGTCTCCTGGTCCGGGGATTAAACTAGTGGGGGCATAAGTGTATAAATTTAACAGTGTCCCTAAAATTAAAAGTGGAAAGTAAAAGTTGATAAATCTTCACAGCCAGTGGTAATTAATTAATTAATATATTACCTTAGTAATTAGATTGTATAATTTACCTTAGTCATTGTTAAATTGTGTGATATAGTATGGCAGATCTAGCCAAATTCAGATCGGCTGCTGTGCTGACGGCGAAGGAAATGAACATGTGATAATGAAGCTTTTTCCTAGTATTCCTTCCCACTGATAAAGTATGATTGTTCCATCACCATTCCATATCCTAATTGATACAAGCTATACAGGCTAATTATCCATGTCTGTACTGCTGTGCTGTTACCGTGTATGATATGTGAAGGGTGTGTAGAAACAGTCACTCACCCCACGATAGCTCACGTACGAGTCATGGAGGGTTAAACGCCTTGTGACAGTGAATGAACAGTTTTATTACACCACAACACGGTCACAATAACGTAGACGAAGTACAGCATGTTACACAGGTCATAATAGCATACCAAAAAAGGATCCACACTATATAATAACAATAATCCATCAAGAAGAACTACTGGCAAACACAGTGCCAATAGTTATAGGACTCAAATAACATTATGCCTCAGCGCTATCTAATCCATCCAGAAGACGGCTGGCCATCGCAGTGCTACTAAATAATAGGCCTCCAATATATGACGTCTCAGCGCTCTTTGATTCATCCATAAGACTGCTGACCATCGCAGTACTAGTAAATAATAGGCCTCCAATATATGACGTCTCAGCGCTCGTTAATTCATCCATCAGACTGCTGATACTCACAGTACTAATAGTTATAGGCCTCCAATATATATGACGTCTCAGCGCAGTTTAATCCATCTAGAAGACTGCTGATAAATAATAGGCCTCATAATATAAGTCGACACATCAAGCACTGTCTTTAAGTCATCTAGAAGACTGCTGATAAATAATAGGCCTCATAATACAAGTCGACACATCAAGCACTGTCTTTAATTCATCTAGAAGACTGCTGATAAATAATAGGCCTCATAATATAAGTCGACATATCAAGCACTGTCTTTAATTCATCTAGAAGACTGCTGATAAATAATAGGCCTCATAATATAAGTCGACACATCAAGCACTGTCTTTAATTCATCTAGAAGACTGCTGATAAATAATAGGCCTCATAATATAAGTCGACATATCAAGCAGTGTACAGGCTTCCCTCGAAAACACTGGGCTGATTTCTCCAGTCACGCCCAGGACACAAACTCTTCAAAAATGTACATAATCTTTAAACACTGGCCTGTATACTCAATGGCCTAAGAAACATCTCCTTAGCTAATACATCTCATCTGGGATAATCACACATAATATATCTCAGCATAAATGCCTGTACACTGGTACACATTGAAAAACACTTTACATCTCCCCAGTGCACTTGCTCGGCACACACTGACACCAAAAACATTCTCTCCCAGAACACCCCAGCCAATCACATCCGTGGGGCTTCCCCGAGAACTTTCGCTCACAGCTCAAAAATAGCTTAGAACATTAAACTCACGTGGAACTCCGCCACCGTGACAAGCATTCTGAATCTCGAAGATTCGAATGCGATACACTCATATATTTTTTTTAATGAATTAACAGCTGTTCAAGTGGAATAACCACTATAATCTATTGTACATCCGAGACTCATAACGATTACTGCCCTTGCTTAAATTTGGACTTATCAGTTTACACCACCCCCGGGGAAAAAAATGATAACATCATTTTTTTGACAAGATTGCTCAGCCAAACAATCAGTTAAGTCTACAGAGACAATCTGCTTTCAACAAAGTTAAGTCCATACAGCATAGAATTAACCTAACAATATACATGATTCAAGTATCAGTATAGTAGGATTAATAAGAATACAAATAGTATCAAGTGACATATAAATGGAACATGAAAGTATAATCCACATATGAACCGCTACCGAAAAGTCATTAGAAGAAATGGAATAAAATGAAGAATAATCAGGAAAAACAGAAAAAACAAACCTAGATATGTCTGCAGAGAACGATGGATTAATACATCGTAATAACCGTTTGATCAAAAACGTATTATATAAATACATATAATCAATACAAGAAAGTATAGGACATAAAGACAATGTATGTGTATATCTAACAACCACAAAAGAAAGCTGTAGATCAACGAAGCATAATCTAACACTTAACCTCGTTATACAACTTATTCATAAGTGACAATGAACTATCATAGACATTATACACAAAAAATAATACCGTTATAAATAAACTCCAACTAACGCACCATGAAGCGTTAAGTAATTAAAAAAACACATCATTACCCCCTCTAGCACACAGTTAAGCGCAGGGTACCGAAAAAATTTTACAATCTTAAAAAAAAAAACATTTTCGAAAAAGTAAAAACAAAAATATTTCATAACGCTAAGTTAAATAAAAATTGTATTTTAAAATTTTTTTTGCTTTACCTTATATTAATATCCCAAAATGTAACTAGCTTACAAAATATGTGTGACATACAAAAATCCTTATACTTAAGCAGACACAAAATCAAAACAATCTGCTGGAAAATGATGCATGTCTCAATAGCGAGAGAGAAAAAATAATCAAATTATTTTAAATTCCCAGGTATTATTCTCTCAAAAAACTCAGAAACCAATGTTTCAGAATATATTCACAACTTCCAATACAAAATTAACTCTGATATAATCAAACTACGTCTCCAAAATTATTTTTCACAATATAATGGTTACTACATAATGTCGTAGAATGTGCTAATACATAAATTAAACATGACATCAAAACACAAGAAAGAATTTCAAATTTAGTGAGTACAGAGACTCTCTGAAGATGACTACTGCACCATACCTAGCTAATGAGGTTGTGCATTGGGCTGACAAACTCATCATGCATATAAAACAGTCCTAATAATCATCGCTGCAAAAAGACATCAATGTTTGATGTATCAGCTCTCGTAGCGCTAAGCTCACAACAGAGCATAAAGGTCAACCATGAATTGACTAAACGAGCATAGTCTTCTGACTAGCGTGCGTAAATACTATAGTCCACTGCTTTTGTCAAAAAGTTACAGAGACAAGTCACTCGCAAATGATATCATACACCTTACTGCAATCATAATACATACAATATTCGTCATAACACAATAGTGTAAGAATAGTATGAAAATAATTGTTGCATCATCAAAACATCGTCGTACAAAAAATAAATATGTGCATAAAATAGTGCATAAAAAATGAGCTTACACACTATCTAATAGAAGTTATATGGTATCTTAATACAATTCTATATATAATATCCTATATTTATTTGATACAATAATATCTATATCTTAACCATGTTAAACAGGCGATAATTCCAGCCGTGTTGAATAATCTCATAAACTTGGCAAGATAACCGCATACAATTCAGAGTCAACTTGCTGTCCGGTTTCACTTGGTTAACCACATGGATACAAGGTGGCATACTTTACTCTCTCTGTTAATGTAACACCGGAACATTGACTTTCATTGCAAAGCTGTCACTGTGAAAATATACAAATGAAAAAAATTATCTTTTAATTCACAGTAAGATTTAACGATGTAAAACGGAAATTAACGTTACATTTACCTAAAACTGTGGCTTGTATGAACCTGTAGCCCTTTTACCGATCAACAAGCCTTCCCTTGACACGTGTAGACACCACAGGAGGCTTATGGGGCAGAAAATGATCGTAGCTCAAGGTCGTCGCTATTGGATGCTGAAAAAAATCTCTACCCTCATGACGGCGAGATACTCTCTCAAAACCACAAGTAGAACAAGCAGTTGTATTTGAGACACTATTTTTATTATTATCACCTTGTTCATTAATAACTTTAGGCCTGTGTTGAGAAAAGTTAACATAGTTGTCATTATTATTTCTCTTTTGATAAAAATATCTGCCAAATTGTTTTTGTTGTCTTCTAGAAAAACTATTATCGTGAGATTTGTAATCTTTCATGTAATCATTCCTACCATAATTTTGAAAATTTCTAGGATCAAAATATTGAGATCTGTTAAACTGTCTCTGGTTTCTTGGAGAAGACAGATTACAATTTGCTGATCTCCCTTGGTAATGTTTAAAATCTGTATTATCTTTCCTGTCAAGATTGTTTTTCTTCTTTTCTGTGGCAGCGTGCTTAACATCTGAATCAGTAATAGGAATAATAAAATCCTTATGGCTACTGACATACTGAGTATTACTTTGGGCACAAGTACCACTAGTCTCGTCCCTTATTATGTTTTTATTAGGCTTTCCCACAAGGTTAGTTTTTTGAACATTGGCATGAAATGTATCCTTGTTTTTACTGTGATGTACAGAATCAAGTATCACAGTAGAATTAACCCTGTTGGCTTGTCGCCAGGAATTATTAATATCACCAGAATAGTCACCCGTACGATGAAAATTATATCTGCCACGCAAGGATATTCGCTCACCTAGTTTGATGTTAGTATTGGCATCGAGTGTCTTTAATTCCGTAATTTCAATATTTTTAAGTGAAATCTGTTCACTTTGTTTCTTAATTACCTCATCGAATGTCAAAACTCTACATCTTTCCTCCGCTAGTAATTTCTCAATCTTAGCCACCTTCGTTTTCTCCATAGTTAACTCTTCTAATTTCACCTTCTCATCCTTTTCTTTGCTCGCTCTCCTCTGTCGCGCCAATTTCCTCAATCTCATCTTTTGAACCTCTTCTATCTGTGGCTGAAGTCGCGCCACCTGAGCCTGAAGTCCCTGGATTTGAGCAGCTTGTGCCTTTAACTCATTAATATTTTCCTGGGATACAGTATTCATCTTCTTAAGTTGGTGATTGAGAATATCGTTGTCATCCAACACATTATGAAGCTTTTCTATATAAGTCTTCTCACGAACATTGCTCTCAACCTTCAATTTGTCATACATCTCTTTCTCTTTTTGAAGTTCGTGCGTGAGATTAATAGTTTCGCCTTGCTTATCTCCCAAATTAACTTCCAAGTATTTAATCCTGCACAATGCCGAATTTAATGCTTCTTGCCCTCTTTCAAGATCCAGGTTTGATTTATATAAATCACTTTCAAGTTTAGTAACTTTTGCGTGTAATTTACTCTCTTTAGCAACACTTTCTAAAATCTTTGCCCTTTCCTGAAGCGCACTTTGTTTAATGCCTTCTATCTGCTCTTCATCCCTTAACTCCTCTTTCTGTTCATCAGAAGTATGGTTGTGGATTATTTTGAACATGCTTTGCACTATATGTCCGTGTTCAAGCTCAATATACTGTCGCAAAAACAGACGAAGGTGCCGTAGCAAATTCACCAAATCCTTGGCCATTACCAAATTGCAAACAAACTTAAAGTTATTTTTAGCAAATAACTCCAGGGATGTTGACACATTAATCAAAAGATCATCCATTATCCATTCTCCAAGTCGCGCACCTCTCAATCCCTTACCATCTCTACCTACTACCAATGCAGACTCCAACATAGGTCTTATATCTGTAGGGTACGTATTACGATCCATGGTGATTCACTCACCAAGTCCACTGTATATATATATTCACCAGTTATAATTACCACAAGTCTTTGTCCCTAAAAATTCGAACAATTACCTTTTCAGCTCACAAAGCTAGATATCCTTTCAAGTAATTGCAAATATCAGTTAATCACTGTATACCATAGTAGCATAAGTTCATGTGCATAGAACCTTTGTAAAAGTATATACCAATATGAGGGATAACTTTATGTCAATTTGAGTGATGTCAATATTATGTGAAATAGCCTTAAACACTCATGCATCAAAGTCTTACAATAAGTTACAAACAACTAACATATTATATAGACAATAGGAATCACGGTTACAAAGACAAGGTACTACAAAACAAACGATAACGTTCGCAGAAGTCAACTGAACAGTAAGGCTTAACTAAGGCAAAAAATTTTACATAGCATGTAATGATAACCGCGAATAGTGGCAAGACAATAACCAACACCGTATATAAACGAAAATGTGTATAAAAACTAAAAGATAGGAAAGAGAGAAAGACACTCACGAACAAATTAATCAATAAACTAAGGAACAAAGAAAAAATACCACAATAATCACAATGAAACGTTACGTCACACCTATACAATTACTTGTCCCAAAAGACAAATCGCTAACCAGACTTCGGTAAGGTCTGTAGCCTTAAACCGGAATTATCACAAACTTGACACTTACAAAACAAATCCTAAAGAACACTTATGAAGCCCTGGGTAAACTGGGATATAATCTTCATAAGTAGACATGAAACAGAATATTTAACATGAAATACTCATTACAACAAATAGTACACAATATATATAGGAAGACTTGTTGACACAAGATAAAATGGCACAGTTTTCACAATATAAACCACTTATCTTCAATAAAGGGAAATACGCCCGTCCAAAACGCTGAACATCACAACGTCTGCTGAGGAAAACAGTTCACCGCCTAAGGTCACCGCAGCTTGACTCAATCTCGTTGATAATCCACTTGAAAGGAAGTACTTGACATCTCTTGTTTACTATGATGGTAAACTTCTGTAATTACGCCACCAAAATACTGGCACAGCTCACTTGAAAACTTCAATTAAAAAACAGAACTGAATCATGAAGCATATCTTGGCAATGGAAATGTTAGATATGCTATATTCCTCTATGTAGATGGGTATTAATAAGCTGCACTCCATCAGATATGTTACCGCCTAGTTATGCTCAACGTCTGTTTTGGGGTAAGACTTCTATAGTAGGCATCACACCATGTAAGTTTGAAAACAACCACTATTGCACCCGTAGTTGGTGATGTCATCCCTGTAAAGTTTGATAATGATGATGGATTCTTAAATGCGCCACACAGCATAGAAGAAAGTCACATAAGGCAGTTGACGTGGGCATCACGTCCGAAAATTTTGGACACCCCCGTTGCCGCTAGGATTATTATTGCCGCCACTGTAACAATCAGTATCTGTTGCAAAACGATGTTTCATCCACTGTTGCAGACGAAGTGTACAATTGCTAACGATAGAGTAGTCGAATACCAGGATTGTTATATATTAAATATCACGCCACACAGGCTACTTATTATAAATGTCGTGAGTTCGATCCAACTTGAACTGGAAACCACCACTGATAATGAAGCTTTTTCCTAGTATTCCTTCCCACTGATAAAGTATGATTGTTCCATCACCATTCCATATCCTAATTGATACAAGCTATACAGGCTAATTATCCATGTCTGTACTGCTGTGCTGTTACCGTGTATGATATGTGAAGGGTGTGTAGAAACAGTCACTCACCCCACGATAGCTCACGTACGAGTCATGGAGGGTTAAACGCCTTGTGACAGTTAATGAACAGTTTTATTACACCACAACACGGTCACAATAACGTAGACGAAGTACAGCATGTTACACAGGTCATAATAGCATACCAAAAAAGGATCCACATTATATAATAACAATAATCCATCAAGAAGAACTACTGGCAAACGCAGTGCCAATAGTTATAGGACTCAAATAACATTATGCCTCAGCGCTATCTAATCCATCCAGAAGACTGCTGGCCATCGCAGTGCTACTAAATAATAGGCCTCCAATATATGACATCTCAGCGCTCTTTGATTCATCCATAAGACTGCTGACCATCGCAGTACTAGTAAATAATAGGCCTCCAATATATGACGTCTCAGCGCTCGTTAATTCATCCATCAGACTGCTGATACTCACAGTACTAATAGTTATAGGCCTCCAATATATATGACGTCTCAGCGCAGTTTAATCCATCTAGAAGACTGCTGATAAATAATAGGCCTCATAATATAAGTCGACACATCAAGCACTGTCTTTAATTCATCTAGAAGACTGCTGATAAATAATAGGCCTCATAATATAAGTCGACATATCAAGCACTGTCTTTAATTCATCTAGAAGACTGCTGATAAATAATAGGCCTCATAATATAAGTCGACACATCAAGCACTGTCTTTAATTCATCTAGAATCTCCCAGAACACCCCAGCCAATCACATCCGTGGGGCTTCCCCGAGAACTTTCGCTCACAGCTCAAAAATAGCTTAGAACATTAAACTCACGTGGAACTCCGCCACCGTGACAAGCATTCTGAATCTCGAATATTCGAATGCGATACACTCATATATTTTTTTAAATGAATTAACAGCTGTTCAAGTGGAATAACCACTATAATCTATTGTACATCCGAGACTCATAACGATTACTGCCCTTGCTTAAATTTGGACTTATCACATGGATGGTCAGGTTTTAATTCAATATGTAACGTCAGAATGTGACAAGTATATTGAAAGGGAAGATAGGAGGTTAGCTGAAGAGAAGAGGTTACAAATTGAGGCTGAAAAGGAGGCTAGGGCATTGGAGGCAGAAGAAAAACGACAGCAAAGGGAGGCAGAAGAAAGGAGATTGACTGCCGAAAGGGAAGCAGAAGATAGAAGATTGCAAAGGGAGCACGAATTACGACTAAGGGAGTTGGAAATTCAAGGCCATGCTCCTGAAAATGGTGCCAGCTCTTTTGCCTCAGATGCCACGCCTAGTCAGGGAGCCTCAACCTCAGCTATGGGGTTTCATTTAGACCATTTTGTTGAGAAAGACGATGACATAGAGGGGTACCTAAGTAGATTTGAACTATTGGCTACTACGTATGGGTTGGAGAGAGAGAGGTGGAGTCTTAAGTTATCCCAAGGGCTTAGAGGTACTTCTTATGAAGTTTTTGCTAAATTGAATAGAGACGACCAAGACAATTATGACATGCTAAAGCAGGCTTTGTTATTGAGATATGAAAAGAATGGTGAATTTTATCGTAAGAAGTTTAGAAATGCCAAACGTTTGTCTGGGGAGACATACCACCAATTCTCTGCCAGACTGGAAACCTATTTGGAGAAATGGACTGCTCTGGGGAAGACCCAAGATCTCAAAGAGATGATCATGATAGAGCAATTAAGAGAGTCCATGGCTCCAGACCTGAGAAAATTTCTCATGGAACAAGGTGCAGAGAGGTTGGGGGAGGTTTTGAATGTCGCTGAGAGGTATCAGGCAGCCCAGGCAGAGGTAAGTGGCTCTAAAAAGAAACATATAGAAAATTTTAATATACCAGAGAACAAGGTAATAAAGGTAGGACAAATTTTGATAGGCCACGAAATGATTATCGTGATAGAAACTCACAGTTCAATGACCAAAAATATAATGAAAGAAAACCTTTTAACCAAGGAAAGAGGTGGTGCAAATGGTGTAAGAAAGACAACCATAACACCGAATTTTGTAAAAGGAAACCTTCAAACATTGCTGCAATGAAATCGGGGAACCAGAGATTAAAGGTTAATCCTAATGGACAGCAGGAACCTTATCACCCCCCAGTTTGTGAGGATGTTATTTGTAATGGGGTCACCATAAGGTGCCTATATGATACAGGTTTGGATTATGACTCAGTTGTGAAAGCTAGCCTAGTAGACCCAAGTCAGTATACCACGGAAACAGTGGAAATACAAGGGGCGACTAAGGACATACCACTCATGACACTTCCCATCGCAAGGATAACGGTGAAAACTCGCTATGTGGAAGGAGAAATCAGAGCAGCAGTGATAGATGAACCAATCTACCCTCTGATATTGGGGTGTAGATACGTCTTCTTGGGGAATCCCGAGAGACCTGTGATCATGGCGACAGTGCAGACCAGGTCACAGTCAAAGGAGGAAGAAGGTGAACCTATAAATGCTCATCCAGAAGAGATGAGGAAGGCGCAGGCTGAGGATAGGACACTCAAGCCATGTTTTAAAAAATTGCCCAAATGCCACACACCTCCAAGCAAGGGAGAGTATTTTATGAAGAACAAATTGATATACAGGAAGGCCGGAACTGGAACAAATGGTCACAACCAGCTGGTTCTTCCCGCTTCATATAGGGATAAAGTGATGGAACTAGGGCATGCGATTCCCTTCAGTGGTCACATGGGGATCAGCGCCACAGGACAGCGTATAGCTTGTCATTACTTCTGGCCAGGGATAACGGAAGATATAAAAAGATATGTCAAATCCTGTCCAGGATGTCAAAGGGTAGCTCCAAAGCATTAGACTGCTCCTGCAACTCTAGGGGAAATGCCCATAGTGGGAACACCTTTTGAGAGGGTTGCAGTGGATATTGTGGGACCTCTCACTCGGACCAAGAGGAGGAACAGTTACATCCTTACTCTGGTGGACACTTGTTCTATGTGGGGAGAGGCGGTAGCCCTGCCATCAATTGATTCGAAACATGTGGCAGAGGCACTACTTACAATATTCACAAGATTAGGATTCCCGCATCAAATCTTGACTGATAATGGCTCACAGTTCAAGGGGAAACTAACGGAAGAAGTTTTTAAGCTATTTCAAGCCAGACACTTTCATTGTAGTCCGTACCATCCACAAGGGAACGGCCAGGTAGAGAGGTTTAATGGGACTCTCATTTCTATCCTGACGAAGCTGGCACATGAAAAACCTGATATGTGGGATAAATTTCTGCCCGCTGCGTTGTTTGCGTATCGGGAAGTACCACATAGTTCAACCGGGATGGATCCCGCAACCCTGCTATTTGGGAGGCCAATAAAAGGTCCATTAGAAGCCTTATTAAGGACCTGGACAGATGAGAAAGCAGAAGAGACTGTTACCTCATCATATCAATATGTGAACGAGCTGACCACTCGTCTGAAAGCTGGATGGAAACTGACAAATGATAATTTGAGACAAGCCAGGAAGAAACATGCAGCGTATTTTAATAGGAAAGCAAAGGACAGAGAATTAGCTGTGGGAGAGAAAGTGCTTCTTCTACTACCCGGCAGCCAGAATAAGTTGCAAATTGGATGGCAAGGTCCATATACGGTTCTAGAGAAGGTGACTAGAACAAACTATAAAATTGACAAAAAGGGGAAGGAAAAGATATATCATGTAAACCTTTTAAAGAAGTATCTGGACAGACCAATCCAGGAAAGCACCCCCTTACTGACCTTGGCTATCGCAACTCAAATGAAAAAGGAACCACTCACCTCACATGAATACCCATTACACCCCTGTGAGACAGCCGCACAGGTAAAAGTCAGTAAGCACCTGACTAAAAATCAGAGGGAGAGAGTTCAACAGGTTCTGGAGGAACATACAGATATATTAACAGATAAACCAGGACATACAAATTTGCTACAGTATGACATGAAGCTGGTAGACTCAAACCCAATCTGTATGAGAGCCTATTCTGTTCCGTTCGCTAAGGAGAAGGCACTGAAAGAGGAGATAGATTATTTGTTGAAAGAAGGAATTATTTCTCACAGTGAATCTTCTTTTAGCTCCAGTGTAGTTTTGTTGAGGAAACCGTCTGGGGAACATAGACTGTGCATAGATTACAGGAAACTGAATGCTGTCACAGAAGGTCAAGTGGATCCATTACCGGATACAAAACAGTTATTTGCCAGATTGAACAAGGCAAAATACTTTTCGAAGGTGGATCTTAGCAAAGGCTATTACCAGATTCCAGTGAAGCCTGAAGTTAGACCTTATTTAGCTTTTAGCACCTCGGAAGGACATTATGAATTCAACATGCTACCATTCGGATTGAAAAATGCTCCAAGTGTATTTTCTAGGATGATGCGTAAATTGTTGGATCCTCTGAATAATCCATGTATCACAAATTTCATGGATGATATTCTCGTCGCCACGGAAACATCTGAAGAACACATTAACTCTCTGAATATGTTATTTGATAGGCTCAGAGAAGCGAACTTAACCGCTAGACCAACAAAATGTTGTATTGGATGCAAAAAGTTGGAATTCTTGGGACATACTGTATATCAGGGTAACATGACCCCTGACCCCAAGAACTTGGAAAAACTGCAGAGAGCACCTAGACCGCAAACAAAAAAAGACGTGCGATCATTCGTGTCGTTATGTGGGTTTTACCAAAAAATATCAAAAATTTTAACTCTATATGTGCTCCTCTGACTGATCTGACTCGCAAGGGAAATCCAGATAAAATTGTTTGGTCAGCGCAATGTGAATTGGCATTTCAAGAGTTAAAGGAAAAACTCACTAACAAGCCTATTCTCAAATTGCCTGATTTGACTCAGGATTTTGTGGTGAGAACAGACGCAAGCAATGTAGGCCTGGGGGCGGCTCTGTTGCAAAGGTCCTCTTCACCCAATGGGGAACTGAAACCAGTCGCTTATGCAAGCCGCAAGTTGAACAAAGCGGAGCAAGGGTATTCCACAAGCGAAAAAGAATGTTTAGCGTTAATCTGGGCAATAAAAAAGTTCCAAATCTATCTGTATGGTAGGACTTTTGTGGTCCAGACAGATCACCAGCCTCTCGTGTTCTTATCTTAGGCCAAGCATGAAAATGCAAGATTGTTAAGATGGTCTTTATTGTTGCAACCATATCAGTTTAATATTGAATATATCCCGGGGTCACAGAATGTCGGTGCAGATTTCCTCAGTAGGCACCCCTGTGATCAAAATTAGAGTAGTTGGCAGGCGTGAGGAGTTAATTTTATCTATGTGTATCACTGGTTTTGGAACTTGCATTAGTGCATGTTCTCAAGTGGGGAGATGTGTGGTGAAATTACAGTGATGCAACGTTAAAATTCCTCCATTTATAAAGATAACAGGTAAAATAACATGTAGGGATAAAAATATAAGTAAGGTACGATGATACATTCTCGCCCACGCCAGCGTTTTCTAGCGCCATTGAAATTAACTAGTTAGAACATGCAGACTAAACGGCTTATCCTTTTAGACGGGGTAGAAACGGAGGTAAAAGAAAAAATTATGACGGTCTGAACACGTGTTTGAATCTAAAGACTAAAAGACGCAATTTGTAGTTTTAAAGAAAAAATTACGCCACTAGTTGACACAATGTAAGGAAATGGACAAAAAACGACCTTAGCTCTTGTTAGAAACAGACGTATCTTGGACGTTTTACGGTAATTAGTCGTTTTTAGTTTGAATATAGCGGCAAACGCCGTACACGAAGGTTCAAAAACAAATTGCAAAACTAACCTTGAAAAAAGTAGGTTTTTTCTTAATAATAAGTTTAGGAGAATAAAAACTAGCTAGTTTGATAGCCCATCTTTTCTAGAGAAATAATATGCTTTTAATTACACAGATGGACAGATAACATGGAAGATATTGACGAAAGACTGTATTGTTCACTACAGACTAGCAGACAGTTTTTTGTGCATATTTTCACTAAAGTTACATTTTGAGTCCTTGAGACTAAAAATGCAAAAACCAACTGCAGGTGGACTAGGGGCAGGGTAGGAGGATAGTAGCTAAAAATAACTTAGCATAGAATCTTAGAAGTAGGGGGAGACCAAATTTGTGTAGTTTTTTCTTGTAGTTTCGTCCAAAAACAAGTGTAATTTTGGGAAAAACCAAGTTGGAACGGACAGACCGACAGAAAAATACTACACACTAGACTGAGACTGGACCGAAATTGGACATTTTAAGTTTGAATATTTGAAAGGTTGAGGGGAAGTCCGCTGATTGGACAGAAGCTTTTATATTATAGAAAGAGAGACGCCCGCTAGTGCCATTTTATAGAAGACAGTCCATTGACACAGTACGTTAATGCTAGAGGTGTGATTTCCAGGAAATATTAAATATTATCAGTGGGACGCCTTAATCTAGCCAGCAGCTCAGCTGAGTTTTGCTAGTACAACTTAACTGTGTTCTCAATTTTGAATTGTGGTAAGGGAAAAAGCATTTACCTTTTATATTTTAATATTTTGAGTGATTGATACTGCCATGTCATGAAAAATGATTACGACAAGTGAGTGCTTACTCTAGGTCCCCAGCAGCAGTCCAGGGCCTAGAGACAAACAAATAACATAGGAAAACATATCGAAGACTATGGAAGACAGATCTAAATTTGAGATCAGTGGGAACATATCACCCACCTTATTAGATGGAAGAGGAAACTATTGAACATATTTCGGATGCAATGCAGTCATGGGAAACTAGTACTATTTGATACCACCTGGGTGAGATGTGCTTAGTTGGTCAGAGAGATCTGACCCAATCTTTGTAATGTTTTTTCGTTGTTATGTGTATAAAATTGGTGCAGTAGGCAGTGTGTTGACACATGGCACAAATTTTGGTTTCAGAGTTTCTGGTCTGGCACTATGCTAGTGCCAGATGCTGTGTAGAAGTACAAGAGTGAATGCCTAAGCAGCCTATCATTTTACTCCAGCTACTGTGAGGAGTGGGCCACTTGAATTCTTTACTGCATCGTCACAGGCCAGATAAGTTGAAACCCTGGCCTGCTGTGGATTCATCCAACTTATCCACAATAAATAAATAAAATCCTGTTGTACAAACACTATACTGCAGTCCATATGTCAAAGACAATGAACATTATAAATAAAGATTGGGTGTGATGACACCACCCCGACTAGACATCCAGTGCTAGATTTCCCAAAGACACTGTAGTTAGTATTAATATTAACCAATGTAACAAGATATTTATGTATAAAATTTTCATTTGATTATTCAATATATATATGCACTTTTATTGATAAATACATATTGTTTTATACGTCCTGACCAGAAGAAACATTTGGTTCAGGACTAAATAAATTCAAAAAAATTATAAAATCTAAACTTCTAAAGCCAGTGTTAATTTGATCATAGAGCTTATTAGTATTATTATTATTATTAGACTTAGTGTTTACATGTGTGTGTCTGTGTATTCAATTACCTACACATTACATTTCGTTACCCTAGACAGTAAACGTAGCTAACATACATAATAGCAGAATAGGTCTGTTTGAGGTCGTAAGTGGTAGCAGAAAGGCATTCTGTAACTCACATAAACTTTTATCTTCAGGAGCCTTCACAGCTGACCTCATCCAGTACACTAGGTAACATAACAACCATACAATAACATCAAAAACCACTACAAAACTCAGTACTTAAAGTACATATTCAGGAGCACGGTTTAACCCATCCTTCTCCCACGGAGACACGGTGCCAAAGAGACCGGTAGCTAGATCGAAATGTAAATTCGGTAGCCCGGCAAAACGAGAAGTATGGGTGTTGACCCCCCCGCCCCCGATACCACCTACGCACCTGTATTTCTGTCGTAGCCCGGCAAAATAACAGAATGTGACGTACTTCCTGTGTTGTCGTAGAAACGAAATGTAAATAGGAAATCAGCTCACAAACCAAGTTTGAGAGCGACCGAAAATGTGTTATGATTTTAATCGTAACATCCATACGAGAAGTATGGGTGCCAAGTTTGGTATGATGGGAGAAAATGTTTACGGATGAAACCTGAAGCGATGGGAGAAAAACAAATTGAAGGCACAATACGGAGAAAAAGACAGGTAGAATCCGATAAAATGAAGCGCCCGGTCCTTTCGTGAAAGACAGACGTCTCCATTAGGTCAATAAAGAATGATAACAAGTGATATCGTCTTGACCAGAAATCTCATTGAAATAAGTATCGGATCGCTGGCTATTAGAGAGTATCTCATAAAAATAAGGCTGTTGAGGAGCAAGCGAGGGCAACTTCTACTAGCTGTAGATGACTGATATAGCTAGAGATACGTTCATATCCTGTCGCCACCCTCAATAACGTTTAGACAATAGAAACTGCACCACTTCTGTTCCTTTTAGCAAGGTTTCTTATCTCGCATTTGAGGGTTTCTATCTCTGTGGTCATGTCTTGGCTTAGTCTTGTAAGGGTGGTCTTGGTTTGATCAACTTTCTTCATGCTTGGTATAGTTTTCTTAACTCCATCTTCCTTCTTTTTCTTAGTACCTTGCAGTTCAGCTTGAGCTGCTTGATACCTTTCTGCACTTTTTATCATTTCTTCCAGCCTCTCAGAACCATGTTCCATTATGAACTTTCTCATTTCTTGAGGCATGGAATCCTTCAATAGTTCCATGAGTATCATCTCTTTCAGATCCTCATAGGTTTTCTGAAATTTTCCGAGACTACTCCACTTCAACAGGTACGTCTCTAACCTTGCTGAGTACTGGTGATAAGTTTCGCCTGCATCGAACTAGGCGTTCGGAATTTTTTCTATAGGCTTCTGCGTTGAGTTCATAACGGGTGAGCAACGCTTGCTTTAAACACTTTACAGTCCTCTTGTTCCTCTCTTGGTAGCTTTAGAAAAACGTCGTTAGCTACTCCTCTCAATCCTTGAGACATCTTCAAGCTTCACTTTTCTTTCTCCAAACCATATATATAGGCGAGTCTTTCAAATATATCTATATAGGCCTCTATGAAATCTTCCTTTTCCACAAATGGATCTAAGTGAAAATTCATAGCTACATTTGCAGTGCCCTGAGGAGAACTAGTGTTAGAGTGAGGTGAGCTGCTCCCACAACTACTCGCAGCCTGCAGTTCTAACTGCCTCAGCCTCAAATCATGTTCTCTTTCAGCCTCCAGCCTCTTAGCTTCAGCTTCCATTTGCAACCTTCTTTCTTCACAAAACTTAATTATAGTTAACTATTGACTTATTTCACTATGTATGGAACAGCTTTCTTACTGATACACAATGGTACTCAAAAAGTTTCTAACAACTTTATCCAAAAATTTTCCTAACAAAAATTTCCTACCGACAAAAGAATTAGAATATTGGCTCTGGAATATCAAAGATATCCCGCGAACGAGACCCCAGTGACACGAAAGGTTGTTTTTAGTAGCAATAGATAAGAAGATACCCAGGTGTATCAGATGATACCAGGATACTGCCAGACAAGAGTTCTGGTCTTAAAAGTAATACCCCAGTCTTAAAAATAAGTACTGGTGTATGGATGTCATAGGTATAGACAGACTATGAAGACTTCTGGTCCAGATGGTAAGATGCAGTACCAGATTCTAACGCGTCTCCTCTCTTCATCTATCCTATGATAATCAAATATCTAGGGGAAAACAATAATGAACATGCACCTTTAAAACCAATTGTAAAAAGTTAACAATCTCTCGGGTACAAATAACTAATCAATTTATTATGTATAATAACTTTCTTTTCTCTTTCTTAGGAAAAGTGATGAAATGGAAATATAAAATATGCACACAAATTTATTTACTTAATCATAATGTTCATAGAACTGTCACTTTAGTAATAGTGGTTCACTTTATTCTACTATCACTGTTAATGAACTTTGGCAATACTCGTTCTTGAATCACCGTTTACTTGATAATATATTTAGTCACTGTTATATTGTAATGTCATGTAAGGATTACTGACATTTTTAACAAATTGGCTTTATCCTATGAGCACTAAATTCTTTTCTCATATATGTTATGAAATCAGTCTCTTAACGGAGACTTAACTGATATTCAGTAGTTGACTAGTAGGACAGTTGGTATCGTTCGTAAAGTAGTACCGCAACTGGCCTCTCCGATCCGTACCATCAACTTATAGAGGGAATAAAAGAACAAATTCGGCTTCTAAATATTTGTTTACCTGATATTAATCAGGCGCTTATCCCCCGCTGTCCGTGAACCGATTCCTTTTCTCTGATTTTTTAGTCCCCCTGAGCATATATTATCTAAGGGGATGTGATGAAAAATCACCATTATTTAAGTTAATCTAATGAAAATTTGTGACTGGACAGCAGAAAATGGCTTGTGCCTGAAGCAACGTATAAAGTTTACATCCCTTTAATAAATGATAACACATAACTATACACGTGTTGATGTGATCATCACTCACTCCCTGCTCCATTCGGAGTCTGGGGTTACTTCTGCGTTTGGTTCTCTGTGAGACCTAGAATGAAGCAATCACCAACACTTGCTGTGGTGATTCGTGAATGTATTCTTTTCACATGTTGAAGTTGCCAGCCTCATATGAATCTTTAACACCACTAGTCAAGTATACACATATAAAGTTCAAAGTATAAAACTAGATACACTCACCTCAATAAAATTGAGAATCTTTAGACTTCCTGCTCAGATACATAGTCTCGGCAAGTTAATACGTTGTGCCTAGAACACACGTCTGGGATTTTTTCTTATTTCAGAATTCCTCTATGACTTTGTGTGTAGTTTTCTGTAGGAGTCCTGGTCCGTATTAATTTTGGCGAGTTTTTTTTTCCAGTGGGTAAAAGATGCTCTAATACGTGTTTCAGTTCCTAATAAATTCAGAGCCCACCTCTATTCTTTCCTGTAACAAGGTCTGAGCTGTCTACTGGTGACGATTTCTGGAATGCAGTCTCGTGTGTCAACATTGTTCTACATTATATATCGTAGATTTCCTGCCCCCGATTTTCCGGGCTGTTGTGATAAACGCCCAATCGACGCAATTGTTATTTGCACCTCAAAATGCCAGCCAATCTTATTTGAAAGTTTTAGTTATGGCAACTTTATGATGAAATATTTTGCATGACTCATCTAGTGAAAAATCTCAACCCAGTACTTTCTAAAACTGGGCTCTAAACATCCGATTATTATTTGGTAAATTACATCTATCACACTTCAAATCTTTCCCCTGAAGCCCATGTGGGATAGTCGCGTTTCTTGTCTAAATTAATCCATCAAGGATGGGCGGTCGAATTGAAATGAATTGAAAAGTGAAAGCGTCCGCAATTAAACCCTGGGCCGACTTGTATGCACAGGTCAGTTTTTAGTAATCACCCTGGTAAACACGCTTTGGGTGATGGTGATGTTTTTCTTAGTTGGGAGCTGTAGGCAGTAAATTGTTGAACACAGCTCAACGGACTAGTTGTTAGTGTTTTTTTTAAATATGTTAAAAAACTGTTCTAGTCCCTAGTGAGATTTTTGGGTAGGGACGGTTTGAGCTGAGTTGAGTTCTCACGCGGTGAGTCCGCGCATGTAGTTTTGTTACTGAGTTGTACTGAGTAGCGATTTTCGTGACAGTGTGTTTCTGGCAGATGGCCGAAATGGTGGTTCGATTTTGGAGATAGTTTTTCCTGTCAGTGTGTCCCAGGATAAGATATTTGGTGTGAAAGGAATGTTTGATACTTCCTAATGTATTTTCTAAAAGCCATGGATATGCGGCTTATTTATGTACGTTATTGAAGATTTTCAGGCCATGGATTATGTATTATTTCAGACCTTGGAGTATGTTGATTTAGGCCATACACTATTATTGTAAACTGCGACATATGCAGTCCCCCTTTCTTGAATGGATATTTTTGGCCATGATGTGGATGATTATGAGCTGCTGTGCTCTACGGCCTTTGTGAATGGATATGTTTGTACTAGTGACTGTATCTCTAAGGATTTACTTACTGATGATCGATGATCCGTTAATGAGCAATTGTTGATGATTATATATCTTTGGATTGTACGCTCAATTACTTTGGAGTAGTGCTCACTTGATGTACCATGATTGGCCGTGACTTGTAACCTGGGACAGTGTATTATTTATGATTTCATCGTTTGCTGTGGTGTTAATAAACAGTATTTAAACGTTACCATTCGTTGCAACGTTTCTGGACTATTACGTGTACTGTAGTGTGTAGTTATAGCCTGTGTTGGCATGAAAGAACCTATACACATTCGCGTAGATACCACATTGCACATCTGTCGGCCATCTGTAAGCCTGTGGTGGATTTGGTGTTATTCTATAAATATTATTAATTTTAGTTCTATCTTGTGTGAGGTCAGCTATGCAAGTCCCTGAGGTTTATTAAATTCATATAAGTTTACAGGGACCTGTCTGCTTCCACCAATGACCTCACCCGATTATATATCTTCCCCTTCTAAAGTGTAATGGTGTGTGTATGTTGTCTAGCAAGTGTCTAGGGTATATGCACTGTGATGGAGTGTATAAACAGGACAACAACTACACCTATTACTAATAAACAATGATTAAACAAGTCACTGGTTAAGTTTTCAATTTAACATATTTTTTACAATTTATTTTCCTGTATCTTTGTTATTCTTTTAGACACAGGAATAATTAACTCAAAATGATCATATAAATATTTACAGCAATTAATTCACAAATATCATTGAGTCTGTGTTTTCCCACAATTATTTATATAAGTCAAGTTAGAAAAGTGTCAAGTATTCCTTGCTCCTAGAAAAGGGTACAGGTTATTCGAACGTTTGGATTCATCACTGTCTGACACATTATATTTTGGGAAATTGAGAGTTGGATTGTTTGCGATATCAAATACCCCAGACACGATTGCTTATCTAGGATTTCTGGTAACAGGCTGACTGAAGTATACTCTGTCAGCTTCCACTGACAAGTCACGCTTCTGCTTCTTGTAATATATTTATGTGCAGGCACTCAGTAGATATGGCCTCACTGCAGAACTTATGGTCAGGTATTTGATCACCTGGGCTCACTTTCAAACGTAGAAGAAACCATGGAACAATATAAATGTGTCCAACTCAGCATCTAATAGTCTCTCTCTTTCCCTACTCTAACATTTTCAATATTATCAGACATCAGTATGGTAACTAAACAATTAGTTAACGTTCTCAAGTTGGTTGGTACCCCTTTCATGGATAAATAACTTTCAAACCACCGTTTGACACTTTCCTTGACAAAGGAAACAGTTTACATTAATAATATCAAGACATGTACAATCACGGTGACTTTCTGAAGAAGACGGCCAGTGATCTTCCTGGTCTTATGTCATAATACAACATTTTTTTCCTTAATATTTAATTTTCTTTTCTCCCAATATGGTAGAAAGCCTGTCTGGCTTTTCTACAACAGGTTAATACATTTCCTAACAACGCTGTGAAACAACACAGTGTTTGATGTTGACTTCCCTCTAGATAAACGTTTTCCCCCATAAGGTTCATACTGATTCAATAATGCATATATAATAATAATGATAAAATTGACAATATAAAGGTTTTCATTCTTACCGCATCAAAGAAATATAAACACTAAATAGTTGAATATTGCGATATATGGCAACAATCCAGATCGCTGCTAGTGCAGAATAGCAAACAAGAATGTACTCATTCTTGTCTTTAACACAACTTTAGTGAACAAAATCTTTATAACAAGTGGCACCTAATACTAACAACTAATTGGTTTTATGCTACCGTTAGTATATTACACCACAGCCAATCAGGGACTGTTTGGCTTCTAGCGTTCTTTTTTCAAAACTGACCTCAAATATTCAAAATTAGGACTCCTTCCCCTCTACCCCCACTACGGGCAAACTGAGAAAGATTTTCAAGTCCATTCGTCAATCTGTCTTCTGTCCAACTTCTTTATTTCTTAATAGTTTTAAATTCTTATACTGTCGTAGATTTTTGATAGGAGAATTAAGACTTGGGTTGGTCCCTTCTGAATAGATTAGAATAAGTGATAGTCACAGTGAGAAGCTATTATAGACCGAAAGGGGGGCATCAAAGAAGAGTTGGCCACTCGAAAAGCAGCGGCTGGGAGACTTTATCAGGCCATAAATCGAGGATTCCTCAGCAAGAAAGAGGTTGGTAAGAAAACGAAGATGGCTGTATACCGCTCCACCTATGTCCCAGTCTTGACATATGGATGCGAGTCATGGGCAATGACTACAACCCACAAAAGCCAGATCCAAACCTCAGAAATGAGGTATCTGAGGAAGGTGGTTGAAGTAACAAGAAGAGACATGGTCCGCAACCAGACGATACGTCAAGGCCTAAAATCCCACCCGCTGCAGACCCAAATAGAACAGTCCCAACTAAGATGGTTTGGCCATGTCTGCAGAATGGGAGAAGATCGGCTACCACGACAAGCATGGGAAACAAAGAGCCAGGGATCCAGACCTCCAGGACGACCCAGAGTCCGCTGGGAGGACAACATTAGACAATCTTTGAAGGACCGAGGACTAGAATGGAACCAGGCCAGGAAGAAGACAGCTGATAGAATAGTCTGGCGCTCTCTCTTCCAAACCTCTACACCTCACGGTAGAAGAGGAACGACTAAGTAAGTAAGTATATATATATATATATATATATATATATATATATATATATATATATATATATATATATATATATATATATATATATATATATATATATATATATATATATATATATATATATATATATATATACCTGGCACAAAAAGTAGGGGATATTGAATTTAAAAGTTATCCAAAGACAATATATTTCAAATTAGTTCATTTATTCCTTCGTACAAGTAAACTTGAACATCATAACATCATAACAAGACATTTGCTGTATAAGAAGTGTTATGGCTTTACTCACATGATTTTAGTCGCACTGGCAACCAAGGCGGGGTAGGTACTTCATTTTCACAAAAATATTCCAATATTTCTAAAAACGTGTAGGGCCCTCGTTTGGTGCTAAACATGCATTGCAACGACGTCTCATACTGCAAATAAGCCTTCCGATGTTGTCTTGAGGAATTCTCTGCCACTCCTGCTGAACGGCCTGGGCTAACTGCTGAAGAGTCTTTAGAGCGGCTGGACGATGTTGGACGCGTCTATTCAGGAGGTCCCACATGTGCTCAATAGGAGACAGGTCGGGGACATCAACGGCAACGGTAACGTTCGGATATGCTGCATCTGAAGGTGATCTTGGACGACGCGAGCACGGTGAGGACTTGCATTGTCATCCTGGAAGATGAAATCTGGTCCGTGCCGTTGAGCAAATGGTACAACGATAGGCTCGATGATGTTGTCACGGTAGTAGAGCCCTGTGATATTGACCTGGCATATGTGAAGGTCGGTCCTGTCATTCATACAGATGCCTGCCCACACCATTACACTGCCACCTCCATAACGGTTGTGTGCAACAGTTGCAGGAGGCTGGTAACGCTCACCTCGCCGTCGCCAGACACATATTCGACGATCATGAAAATCCAAAACGAAACGGGACTCATCAGAAAACATCACTGATGCCCACTGTTGATTGGTCCACCGATGATGACGTTGGCACCAATCCATTCTTGCTCGGCTGTGTTGTGGTGACATGGGCAAAGCTACAAACGGTCTGTGTGAGGCCAGTTGCACTTGGTAAGTTGAGACCCGGATCCCAGTGATCCGTTGAAGGTGTTGCTGAAGTTGAGTAGCATTTAGAGTCCGAGTTCTGAGGGCTTGAGTAACAAAAAGTTGATCTTGGTGGCGTGTAGTGACTCTTGGGCGGCCAGTCCGAGGCAGATCAGCCACTGTGCGGAAATTTTGATACCTGTTCCACAGTCTGCTGACAACTGACTGTGAAACATTGAGGTTCCGAGCAACATCCACTTGCCGACTTCCGGTTTGCAACATGCCTATGCCTTTCCATCTCTGCTGTTCTGTCAAACGTTCCATGACGAAGAAAAGAAATTTTATCTGTTGCAGAGTCTTTTTATATCTGTCCATGGTGAGTAGTGTTCATCAAACCCGAAATACACGCATTTTTGTGAAAAATAATAATGTGTGAACTTTACGGATGGACCCCACCTCTGTTCTTGGGATTGGCTAACTCATCACGAGTCACCAGGTCAACATGATATTGCACGTGAGAGTGAAGAAGAGCGTGCTCGATATGTCCATACAACCATTAAAATACGAAATCCACTCTTTTGTAAAATAATACATACCATCTTAAAATATCCCCTACTTTTTGTGACTAGTATATATATATATATATATACATACATATATATATATATATATATATATATATATATATATATATATATGTATGTATATATATATATATATATATATATATATATATATATATATATATATATATATATAGTTAGCAATACCTTGCATAAAGAAATGTTATGACAGCAAAAATGAATGGGTGTCAAAATACCACCATAAAGGGATCGCTCAGTCCTGCATTCACTCTATTCATTCAACTGTGCTCACGTGCATTTTTCAACAACAACAAAAAATATTTTTAGGACGTGCCCATACAGAATCTTCACTGGTAATCTTGGCCAAGAAAACCCCAGGTCAAAAAGACGGGTTGAATTCACTACTTCCGGGACCGTTCTCTTGGGAATACTATTGTTTTGGATGTCTGTTTAAGTCACATAAAAATTGTCCAAGCACGAGCGTTTATAGCGAGCACAGTGTCAACATCTTAGATTTCAAACGAATGAGGAATGTCAGGTCGGCACCTTCGCTCAGTATAGGGATTTAGTTGGTCACACCACCACTTGTCAACAGTGTCAAGAAATTTACTGATTGAAATATGTTACTTGCCAGCAAGGCGGAAAAATGACTAGAGTTTTTCTCAGGAAGAATCAAATCAGGCTCGATGACCCGTTACTTCTTTAACATCTTAAAGTTCTGGTAAAAGTTATACATCAAATCTTTAGGATAATTCACTAGATAGGTATTTAGAAGCTCGGCAAAATTTGACGAGAAACTAATGACTTCGCTATACAAGCTTCATTCACTAGCACGAGTGATTCTGTCTACTGCAAGTTGGAGAATACCAAGAAACAAGTTTCAAACTCTGGTTATATCTATTACCAGACAAAGAGGTAAACGTTTAATTTCGCAAAACGAAGTACTCTCCCCTTTTCCGCCTTTAACGCTTACGTTTAACACCTAAACGCATGCCGTAACTGCCACCTTGCGTCTCTGACACCTCCGTCTAAGAAACGGCCGAAGCGATACGTGTCAGATGCAAATGTAGACAACTTGTCTGCACTGCAGGGGCAGTTTTTGCACCTACCCCGAGAAACTCATCCTGAGAACCAAAACTGACACTTTGCTTTCTCGCACCTTACGCCAACTCTGGCCGTGGAGCGTAAGTGCCATATCACCTGACACTGAGAATCTACCTTGGCAACTACATGTCAGATGCAAACTACCAGACAAATGTCTCCTCATCATGTCTGACGGAGTGAATTCTCACACTTCAGGCCCAGAAATTTAGCCGAAACTGTAGACAGCTGTCTGCTCCCCTGTCTGACAGAATGCATTCTAACACTCTGCGTCTCGTGTAGCGTGCTGACACGTTACGTCATAACTGCGTTCTCAGTTTAATCAGCACTGAAGTGCGTTTCTAAATGAGAAACGAAACTGCCGAAAGTGAGAATGGGAAAAATATTATTTCTCGCAACCGAATGGATGCGAAAAATACAGGAAAAAAGTAAAGAGTGATAATAAAAATAGAGGATACGGTTGAAAGAAAAAGAAGAGGATATAGGCAATTTTATGATCAATAAACTCTCTGTGACAGAACGTCCCCCCTTTAAGATATGGAATCACTCCATGTCTACGTTATGGGAATAAATTTCTTATATCCATAGCTTCGGGGTGTCTGTCTTCTTCCCTCTCATCTCCCCCCTCCATCTCTCTCCAATTCCTACTCAAGTTTCCTCCCACAAGTTTCCTTTCTCTTGAATGTCTCCCATGCGCGCTTGAAAGAGCGTCGCCGCTTCTGACATTTTTGAAAGATTTCTTGTGTGTGCAGTGGGATTGCCCTGCCACTATCGTTATCTTCGTCAGTTTTGGCGATCGTCAGGAGATGGTCGGAGGTTGGCACTGATCTTTCCAAGTATCTCTTTAAGAGATTTAAATGGAAAACCTTTTCATTTCCTTGAATAGAGATCTGGTAGTTAGCCTTAGAAATCTTTAGTAACACCAAAACTTTCTCTCCTGCTTCCAGTTCTCTCTCTTTCGCGACTTTCCTGTATCGGTTAGCGTGCTTTGTGCGTGCTCGCTTAAAGTTGGTCGTTGCTAGGTCCCATCCTAGTTTCAACCTTTCCTTTAAATCCGACACATATTTACTTGCTGAGACAACTGTCTCATCAGCCTTCTGGTCTGTCAGCGACCAAAGTAAGGCTTCAAGCGGGCCTTTAATAGGTCTGCCGAATAGAAGCGTAGCTGGCGGAAATCCTGTGGAAGTATGAGGAGATTCTCTGTAGCCAAATAAAGCTGCAGGAATACAAAGATCCCAATCGTCAGGTTTCACTTGTGCCAGTTTACTTAACATCATGTTGAGGTTTCCATTAACACGTTCCACGAGCCCATTTCCGGCCGGAGTATAAGGCTTTGTGTAGATGTGTTGGGTCCTCAAGATCTTAATGATCTCATCCATCAACAGGTTTCGGTCTGGGGATCCGTTATCTGTCAACACTTGCTGAGGGAATCCCAACCGAGTGAAAATCTGCACGAGGGCTTCTGCGACATGCTTGGCATCTGCGCATGTTAGCGGGATAGCTTCTGCCTATAAAGTACATGTATCGACTAAGGTCAGGATAAACCTGTTCCTTCTTTTAGTTCTTTCTAAGGGTCCTAAAATGTCGATCACAACCCGTTCGAATGGTGTTCCCACTATTGGCATTTCACCCAAAGAGACTGGGGGTGCCCGTTGCTTGGGTGGCACACGTTGGCACTGGGCACAGGATTTGACATATCTGATAATATCAGTATTTACTCCAGGCCACCAATAATGAGTGGTTATCCGTTGGTTTGTGGCGTTCTGTCCCATGTGTCCGCTGAAGGGAAGAGAGTGCCACATTTCTAGGATTTGGCTTCTGTACTGTTTCGGTACTAGGAGCTGGTTGTAACCTTGGTCAGGCTTGCCCGTTCTGCGATAAAGTACGCCATCCTTAGAAAAAATGTCCCCGTGCTGTCTGGGTTCCTTAGCCATGGGCAGTTTCCTAAAGCAGGGTGCCAAAGTAGGGTCCTTTTGTTGCGCTTCTTTAACTTCCATGGGTAACAAATTAGGCGCAGGCTCCCGTTCCTTCTTGGTTTGCCCTCTTGTAGTTACTGCTGCCACAATCGGCTCTCCGGTTTCCCAATACACACGTATCTCCCGCCAAGTATGACTGGGTAGATGGGGTCATCCATAACAGCCGCTTTGATCACACCACTGACAAAATCAGAGTGGATCTCCACCAATGCAATGGGAAGCGCTGTAGGTGCATCACTCTTACGAACTCCACAAAGTTGGACGGTCTCTCCTGTCTCTTGACCGAGTTTAACCAGGTTTCTGGCAACAACGCAATCATACGAAAGCCCCGTGTCAAATAAACAAGAAGTTTGAGAACCGTTCATAATAACAGTACCTCGCGTTGAGGGTGTATCCCCAACGGGTTGGGAATCACTGTCAATAATTCCGCCTTGCGAGACTGTTAGTAAGCATCTGATGCATTTAGGCTCGGTGTGCTCACTCTGATCATTAGTCCCGTGCTCAGGGGTTCTCCCTTTGCCACCTTGACCTTTCTGGCCACGCTGCCATGAAGGGCGGTCGGGTTGATCAGACTGTTTACTGTGGTTGCTGGGGTACTTGGTTTTGTAGAACTTGGATTTTTCAGGAGGGGGGTTTTGAGGTCCAGTTTCTCTGTGGTTATTCAGATTAGAAACATGAGGAATATGAGAAGATTGGTCTAGATTATTTTTCCGAAAATGCTCTTCTGTCGGTTTACGTTTTGTGGCCGGTAGTTCAGCCAGCGCATTGTGATATCGCTCAGACTTTTCTAAGATGTCTTCAAGCGTTTCTGCACCCTGCTCAGCTAGAAATCTCCGGGTATCAGCAGACAAAGTGTTCTTTATTTGTTCTGTCAAAACAAATTCCTCCAGACCTTCATAGGTAGAGGGGAGCTGTGAAAGCTCAAGGCACTTTGTCAGATATCCCTTTAGACGAGATGAGAACTGCTGAAATGTTTCAGAGCCCTCCTTCCTGCTGTTGCGAAACATTTGCAGAAACTTTCGCGCATTCATTTCAAAGCGCTCAAGCAAAGCTTTCTTCAACAAGTCATAGTTGTCTTGTTGGCCACTTTCCAGTTTAGAATAAACATCATAAGCAGAACCTTTAAGGGCCTGGGAAAGTTTCATACACCAACGCAGTTTTAAGCGCCAATATCTGTGTGTGTGTGTCTATAAACTATCACACCACATTACATATCATTACCCTAGACATTTAACGTAGCCACATTCATTAGAAAAAAAAAGATAAGTGTGAGGTCGTAGTGGTAGCGAGAAGGGCCTTCTGACAACTCTCAGTTACATTTTATCTCAGGAGCCTTCACAGCTGACCTCATGCATCACACGTAGTACCATCACCACCATACAATACCATCAAACCCACTACACTTAGCTTCAGCTGCTTTCCTCTCCGCGTCATATCTCTCAAGTTCGTCTCTGACAAACGCTTTCGCTTCCTCTCCTTCCAGTCCCTCCTCTCTCGCTTCGTCCCTGAGGAATTGTCTAAGCTTTGCCCTTTCTGCCATAGTAAACCAGTGGCTGAGACTTAGACGAGACAGAGATAAGAAAAAGATACACTGGTTCCTACCACTTGCGAGAAAAATACCAAACAAAAGATGATATCCTTATAACCTGGGATACCTCCTCCAAAAATAAAGTATCTAACTATCGCTGCTATTATCGGCAATAAAGCACCTAATCCAAACGACTACGCCAAATAAATGGTAGTTTAAGATTACTCACTGAAAAATAAGTTGCTACAGTGGAAAACAAAATAATTATTGCAAAAATTTTTAAGGAGAAAAAAAAATCCCTTAATTTTTAATCCACTATCAAGTTCACCCCTGAAGATAGTTAGGGTAAGGGAGGCAATTTACAAGACGTAATTGTCTGAACGCACTCCTTAGCTTTGCTCAAACACCTACTTCTTCAGAACCCTGTGAATGTTATACACTCACAAAACTTTACCAGCGTTTAGTATTACAAAATCAGTAATTAACATATATTCCGACAAAATCAACCTGTAAACCAAATGTATAATGCTCAACAATGCTGTGGAAAAACAATTATTAGCCGTGTGGTCAGCACGCCCATAAAACAGATCGATATGTCTAGGGGATAGTTATTTTTAAAAGATACAAAACTCACAAGACATCACACTATTACTCTATATCAGAATAAAGAATCTTAAAGACGAGCTGATATTTGTCGTCTCGTTTTCCTATTCAAATTTCAAAATCCCGATAGACGAGACCCCATTTGTCGTAGATTTTTTATCGGAGAATTAAGACTTGGGTTGGTCCCTTCTGAATAGATTAGAATAAGTGATAGTCAAAGTGAGAAGTAGTAATAGCAATAGATTTCCACGAGTGAGATGGTAGAAATGTGATAGAGGCTGTCTCTGAAATCAAGAAAATCTTCTCTCTTTCACCTATCTTCTACGACAGATTTAGATTGAGTCAGACAGTCTGCAAACATATATATGAAATATACATATATCCACTCACATACATCTACACATAAGACGACAGTTAGACGTACAGATGTGGGAAAAACTCTAACAATGATTATATGAATAGTTTGGGAAAACGAACTGACCGACACGCTGGAATAAATTTTATGAGTAGTTTATTTATCAAGACTAAACTTCTCTCACAACATATCAAATCACATCAAGCATATACAAAAAAAAATCATAAACAAAAATCAGAAATGCTACCAGAATGATAGACCCGTTGGTATGATCCTTCCCTCGTTGGATAGCCCACAGTCCCGTTAGAAGAAAGTGATAGCCCAAAGAGTCACAGATACATATGATTTAGTCTAAAATTCTTCCCCTTTAAGGTATGAACAGACTGGATACTCTGATCTAGTATAAGGGAATATATATATATATATATAGTTAGCAATACCTTGCATAAAGAAATGTTATGACAGCAAAAATGAATGGGTGTCAAAATACCACCATAAAGGGATCGCTCAGTCCTGCATTCACTCTAATCATTCAACTGTACTCACGTGCATTTTTCAACAAAAACAAAAAATATTTTTAGGACTTGCCCATACAGAATCTTCACTGGTAATCTTGGCCAAGAAAACCCCAGGTCCAAAAAGACGGGTTGAATTCACTACTTCCGGGATCGTTCTCTTGGGAATACTATTTTTTTGGATGTCTGTTTAAGTCACATAAAAATTGTCCAAGCACAAGCGTTTATAGCGAGCACAGTGTCAACATCTTAGATTTCAAACGAATGAGGAATGTCAGGTCGGCTCCTTCTCTCAGTAGAGGGATTTAGTTGGTCACACCACCACTTGTCAACAGTGTCGGGAAATTTACTGATTGAAATATGTTACTTGCCACCAAGGCGGAAAAATGACTAGAGTTTTTCTCAGGAAGAATCAAATCAGGCTCGATGACCCGTTACTTCTTTAACATCTTAAAGTTCTGGTAAAAGTTATACATCAAATCTTTAAGGTAAGAATGTTTGTTGTTTTCTTCACAGATTTATCTCTTTTACTCAAACGCTGGCAAAGCTTGGGTACCACAGTTTCACTCCAAACAGAATTACAGTTTCACAACGACTAGGATAATTCACTAGATAGGTATTTAGAAGCTCGGCAAAATTTGACGAGAAACTAATGACTTCGCTATACAAGCTTCATTCACTAGCACGAGTGATTCTGTCTACTATACCGATACATTTACAATGTCAAGTTAAGGAGGAACTAGAACAGATGGTGAAATTAAATGTCATTTCTCCATCTCATTCCCCTTATAGTTTTCCGATGGTCTTGATCCGGAAAAAAGACAAATCTATACGTATATGCATAGATTTTAGACGTCTAAATTATGTCACTATTCATGACGCGGAACCACTTCCCGTGTTGGAGTCTTTATTGGATAGACTGGCTTCGGCTACATTTTTCTCTAAATTTGATCTGTCTAAAGGCTATTTCCAAGTGCCATTAACGGAACGATCCAAGCCTTATACTGCATTCGCTACTCCATTGGGTCTATTTCAATTCAATTATATGTTTCAAACTCTGGTTATATCTATTACCAGACAAAGAGGTAAACGTTTAATTTCGCAAAACGAAGTACTCTCCCCTTTTCCGTCTTTAACGCTTACGTTTAACACCTAAACGCATGCCGTAACTGCCACCTTGCGTCTCTGACACCTCCGTCTAAGAAACGGCCGAAGCGATACGTGTCAGATGCAAATGTAGACAACTTGTCTGCACTGCAGGGGCAGTTTTTGCACCTACCCCGAGAAACTCATCCTGAGAACCATAACTGACACTTTGCTTTCTCGCACCTTACGCCAACTCTGGCCGTGGAGCGTGAGTGTCATATCACCTGACACTGAGAATCTACCTTGGCAACTACATGTCAGATGCAAACTACCAGACAAATGTCTCCTCATCATGTCTGACAGAGTGAATTCTCACACTTCAGGCCCAGAAACTTAGCCGAAACTGTAGACAGCTGTCTGCTCCCCTGTCTGACGGAATGCATTCTAACACTCTGCGTCTCGTGTAGCGTGCTGACACGTTACGTCATAACTGCGTTCTCAGTTTAATCAGCACTGAAATGCGTTTCTAAATGAAAAACGAAACTGCCGAAAGTGAGAATGGGAAAAATATTATTTCTCGCAACCTAATGGATGCGACAAATACAGGAAAAATAGTAAAGAGTGATAATAAAAATAGAGGATACGGGTGAAAGAAAAAGAAGAGGATATAGGCAATTTACGATCAATAAACTCTCTGTGACAGATACATACTTATTGATCCTGTTGTTATCTATCGCACGGTCAGTACATTATTTTATTCTTGTATTTATTTCTAATGCCTAGTATCGTTTTATTTCTAGAATGCTTCAAAAAACTATTTCCTATCTCTCCTATTCAAATATGTAAACACGAACTAGCGACACTCCGTCCGATACTCCGTCTCATCCCCCCATTCAGTACTGCATATTCAACAAATCTCACGTTAACCTTAATTTTTTTCTTTTATTTTTAACTATCGCTCTCATGCAGAACGCAGCAGATTCTTGTAGTACGTTACCAAATTTTTAACAACACATTGTAGAATCACTACTTTAGCACTACTGTGGCCGGGTAGGGTAGTGGGGGTTGCTGTTTTGAATCGAGAGTATTAGATTTTGATTACTAGCTAGCCTGCTAGAGGTGATGATTTCTCTCTACAGACTTACAGGAATTTACCAGGTTCGGGGATAATCCTCTAAGATGTTTTATTTTTAGAGCAGATGGTTATTGTTTGTGTTGCGCCTGCAGCGATTAGCTTTGGTATGATACTTCAGTAATTTGTATGATGGCCACTTGCAAAACATATGATTCGTCAACAGCATTTGTGTTCAATGAAACAACTGTTTTATTTAACTTTCAACAAGAACTGGGTTAAGTCAAATGGTAACCACATCAAATTTTCATAATAGCATGTCGACATTTATAAACCAGCATGAAGGTTCAATATATTATTTCTAGGATGCAACATTCCTTTTTCCCAACATCAGGATCTTCCTTTGTAAGCATATCTGTCAATTATATGCCTAGTTTGTTTTCATTGTTGCACACCTTCGAACATAGCCCTACTTGGGTTATGACCGTCAGCTCTATCTTTTTAAGTATGTTATGTTTTTCCTACTTACAAAGTTTTGGAATCCATAAACACTTCCACAATTAATTGAATATACACAACTGTGTCTGAAGTTGATGTCCTCAACTGAAATCTACACTGATTAGACAAAGCATGTCCTTGCTTTTACGCTCTCAGTTCAATACTGCCCAAAACATGGCTTCGTCTCCCGTTCATTTCTGGGAAAAGGGAAGGACTGAGCTTAACCATTGGTTAGAAATCACGTGACTAACGCAACTCTGCAAGCGAAGCTTGGCCTAAAATAATGCGTGGCGTTTCCAAGCTAAAACTGGCCTAATTGAACATCTGCGTTAAGATTTTCTTTTATCTTCTGTTTCTATAAAAATTTATTTTATGTTAATATAGTCTATATCTGAAAACTCACGGTATACGCGGTTACATACAGATCCCGGGGCCCTGCAAATGTATCCCGTAGGGAGACATTTGAGTACTATCAAATCTTAAAAAATGTATCCCAAAAATTTCTTAAGTTCAAAAAATTGTTCAGAAAAATTTAAAGTTGAAAAAAATTTTCTAAGTCCAAAAATAATTCGGAAAAATTTAAACTAATTCCTAAACTAGGTTCCTATATCTATGTGCGATCAACTTCTCTATAAAAACTTAGGGATGGACATCAACTCCAAAAAAAATTTTAACTATCCAGCATTTTTCAACATTCTTCATCACATTTTTAAATTGGCAACCCTGACTAACAAAAATTTTCATTAAGTCATCACTCAAAAATATGGGGAGTGGCAACATTGGGAACATGAACAATAATATCCTATTTCATTATCATAATCCACATGCATGTTATTCCAACAATATAGTTGACACACTGTATTGGACATTGTGGGGGAAAACCTAATTCTATCTCTGTGTCCTCCGAGTGGTTCAAAATTTTATGTTATTTTCACTCCTGGTGTTTTAATAAGTTTTGGTCCTAACTTATTTATTGAGTAAGCACTCCATGTATATTGCAGTAGAAAGTATTCCTGTTTTTTTTTCTTCAAAATATCCACATCATCTTTGCAAATGACGATCCAATTGTATAAGTCAGTTAATTTAACCGTGGTGATCCATCATGCTTTCTTTTGTTATTTATTATTGCATATGGGAAACAATTTCAGATCTGTACATAATCATTTTCAAAGCTCAATGTAACAATTTATTCTGATAAGCAATTACAATGTACCAAATAAAATGATTAAAATCTCATTACTTGTACTTGTTCATTTATTTTTGAAATAACCTGGTATCCTTGACAATATGTATCTGTTATCACTTGTTTATCCTTGTATACCATTTTGTATTTCCTTTATTTTTTCTTTTATAAATCCCATATTCTCCATATATATGTGGTGCTCCAATATTTTATAGGTGTGGATCTTTCCTGGTCCTCTTGTTTATACTGGGAATTCATCATTATTTCCTTTCAATGTATGACTTCTAACAATATATTTATCAACAACACATCAACTAATCATTTGTAAACATCAACAAAACTTTCATAATTTTATCGCAATATGAGGTAAAATACATATTTTCAGGATTTCGACACCAACTCTGCCTTCGCAGGTCGAAGGTTAGTCAGAGTTATGTGGTGCCTGTAACATCCGCTGACTACAGCCAGATGGGTGACTTATGGTACTTATGGTACTTATGATTCAAAAATCTCGTCCGTCAGTTATCTTAAGTGTGGGGCGGGGGTCTATTTCATGGTGTCGTTGACAAAGTTTGCAGCATTTCCAATCTAGGTATTCTTTTCTTATGTCATAATATCTCCATGATATATCTGTGACATGTCTATCCTTGGGATAACATTATTTTTTTTTTTTCAATATCCTCGGGGTGAGCAAATCTCAGTACGTCCAATTTCATAAATCATTTATATTTTCTCTCCTGTAATTCTGGGTATGTTATGAGTATAGTAAATTGTCAATTTATTTCAACTATCTTACAACATTCTGTAATTCGTGATAGGGAATAGTCATTTGTTATACAACAATGTTCATTTTACAAAGGCAATGAGCAAAAATCAAAGAGATATCTTCTCCAAAAATGCGGATGTATCTCTATTTCCCTTACCTCTGGGCGTAGCAATTATTCAGTCATTATTTTTTTTTTCTTCATTATTTAATCTCCATTTTGTGTCCTTAGTACCTGTGGTTCCATGGGATTATCATAATCTATTGGTCCTTGTCTACTGATAATCCTTCAATAATGACTTCAAATATGGTCCTCATATGTGTAACAATCATCTGCTCTGATTTGTTCCATGTCCATGGTATTCATAAAATATTCCATTATCTCTTTGTCTTATCTCGTAACCACGAAAGACTAAGATTATTCCTCCTCCAATGTTAATGTGGGGGATTTTGTGCATAAACATTACAACAAAATCTCAGTTGTGACAACATAAAGTTTCACCTTAATATAAAATGGCATCTTCATCATACATAACCAGTTGCTTCTTCATCTCATGTGTCATAGTGGTTATCATCCGGTAATGGGGTGTTCAATGTGGGTTCAGCATATACAAATGCTGTAAAGGGTATTTCATTTGCTAGGTCAGCATGTGCAAATGCTATTTCTTTAACATGGGCAAAGGCATCATCAACAATTAGTGCAATTTGTTCAATCTGGGGTTAGCATATACTAATGCTCTCAAGGGATTCTTCATTTGCAGAAAATCAGCATGCGCAAATGTCATTGGGGTACTTGTGATATCAACAAAATATTGTTGGAGTATCAGGGATCAAGCTGGTGGGGTGTATGACTGGTAATGGGCAGTAGGAGTAAAAACTAATTTCTCACTCTGAAATGGTGATTTATTTTCTCTTTTTCTTTTCTTTTATGTCTGCTGCTAACCTCAGGGCAGTCAATGTTTTACCATACTGGCTTATCATCATCAAAATGTGTGAGGGTGGCATATACACATACATTTTATAAAAAAAATTTCAATAGTTTTTTTCTCTTCTCATTTGTCTGTTATGTTTTGTCTCTTTTCCATTTTTTTTCTTTTATGTTTGTATCACAAGTACTAAGGAATGATAAAAATCAATTCACTAAACAAACACTAGATATACTATCAACATTTCTAATAGTAAATCCTAACCAATAGGGCTGCAAGTAATAGTTTAGGTTAGAATAGAATGAATGTTGTAGTAGTATTTGTTGTCAATAAGTGGCGAGGAAAGGGTACATCAGGGATCTCCTGATTACAACATGATTGTAATTCCAAGGAATGAATATGATTGGGATTGAAAAAAAAATCACAAGTCTAGAATGTCGTCTCAATATAGTGGAAAGGAAAAATAGTAAGTTAAAGATGGTGTAACAGTGGGGTGAAGGAAATCTTATTATAGAGAGTCAAGGTTGGGATATGGAATCTCTTTAGGAGAATGTTTAAAATCTTGACAGTACTAATATATATCTGGGTCTAAAATAATAATGTACATTGGGGAAATAAATAATCCTGTGGAGAAAGATAGCATAACATGCAATACTAGTTTTGGGTATGAATTATGTGCTGTTAAGAGAAGTCATAGTAGGAACAGTATGATTGATCAAGGTGATAGAATAAAGGAGTTTAGCATATTATAGATCAAAGAAATATTAGTATGGGGTAAGAAAAAATACTGGTGTAAAGTGTCTGCATGAAAATGCACTAAGATGCGAAAATACAGGACTCTGGATCTGCAAGGACAAGAAGTCTGGTGAATGGAGCGTGGAATATGATCAGTTACAAAAGTGGAGATGAATGTTACAACAGAATAGTGTGACACATGTGTTATAGGTACGGTTGTGTAACATTCTAAATATTAAGAAAATGTCTGTAACTAAATAAGGGTGTCTGTAAACTCGTAACACCGTGTGTTATCAATTGTTTTGTTATTTTTATTTCACAACACTATGCTATCTAAAAAAAAATCCTCCGTGGGCTGGTCTTGATTGGTCTTGATGTATCAGTATTTTAAGGCTGGAAAAAAGTTTCTCCGTGGGGCTTTGACATCTTAGTCTGGATGCAAGTCATTTGAACTGTCAGAAACTGAAAATAAAGTACATGGGAAGGTTAGTACATTGTTAAAAAGGTTTTTTCACATATGCGTTGACCGTACATGAGATGGCATGTACATTGAAGACTCGAGGGGGGTGTCTTTCAGAACAGCTTCGCTAGTTCTTTGAATTCCTTCATCGCCTCGAGCATTGCAATTTCCCGACTGGATAGGCGAGCATCATACTGAGTAGCAGTGGGGACGGGTGTGATAGGCGACGACACTGCATTTGCTGATTGTTGGGGCACCGAGGATATTGATGAATGCGGTGATGGCTTAACATCATTTGATTGCGGTGATGGTTTCACTGTGGTTGGGGTTTGTATGGCTGGAACATCTGTTGGTTTTGAGGCAGGTATATGTTTCGCCTTGATTTTTCTTCGGACTTGGGTCTGTGGTACGTTAGCACCGGTTACAGTGGGCACAGTAAATTGCACACTGTTGTTTTTGACTAGTTGAGATGAGGCTAACACTTCTCGGCTTGGTTTTGGAACATGATTGCGTTTCTTCAGAATCTTTCGTCTGATATAGTTGTGCTGTATACGCGGAATTTTGTTGCTAGGGATTGAGTCATCAGATTCTGTTTTATAGGCGCGTTTGACGCTGGACCTGACTGGTACAAATAATGTACTATCTGCATCACTGGTTTCACTAGAACTAGCTGTATCAATGTCTGTTTCTTGTTCGTATAATTCTACCATTTCTCTGTCATTATGTTCGTTGGGGTCTGACAAAGCTGTGTCGGGGTTGACACTGTAATTTCGCATTTCTTGTTGTTGCGTTTCATAAAGATTCTTCAACAATGGGTAAGATTGATCTGGTTCTAGCAATATGGTTCTTGTGGTATAGCAGCTTGGGTACTAGTGTTAAAACTAGGAATGCCTGAACTGGGGGTGTGATAGGTATCAGCTGACGATTTATCACTGCGGGAGTAAGTTTGAGTGTGGATATAAGGTGCTTTCGTGTTGTCATCGTGTGACGTCTGTGGCATGATTTCTTCATTTCTAATGCGCAGGTCTCTGTCTTGGAGTCGATTACGCAATTCAAGTGGTGGGATATCTTCTTCGCTTTCGGACGAGTCTCGTTGTTGTCTTGCTCGATGTAGTGCATCGGTGGGTGGTCTGGGTATGCGGTCGTCTTAGTAAAATTCAGAGTCTGTCGTCTCTGACTCTGATATGTCAGACGGATCTGTACTGGATGGATTGTAATTTAGGGTGGCCTTTCTGACTGGTCTTGTATTTGTCGTCAGGTCAGAGGCGGAATGGGCCGGTGATTATCAATTTTGATTTGTTTTACGTGAGCTTTTGTTTGGTGTTGTTTCTCTTCATTCCAAATAATGAAGTTTACAGGCGTAGTTTGTTTCATGATTTTGTAGCCATCTAACCATCGGTCATCGAATTTTGAACTGCGTACATGTTTCTTGTAGTATACTCTGTCTCCTATTTTGTACGTTGGTAGCTTGGCTGATTTATCATGTTGTTTCTGTTTCTTGTGAAATGCCTTCTGCGTATTTCGTTGTGCAATCTGGTGAGCTTTATACTTTTCTTGAAGGATTATTTCGATGGGGTCTTCTCCCATGTATTTTCTTTGTGGGCGAAGTAGGTTGTCTAACGGAAAGTTGGGTTCTCTTCCGTATAGCATGAGAAAGGGTGACATTCCTGTGGTATCGTTGACGTTTACTCGGATGGCTTCAAGAGCTTGGTTAATGTATAGGTCCCAGTATTGGTGGTTCCCTTTGATGTATTTGCTAATAATATCATGTAGGGTGGCGTGCATGCGTTCATTTCTGCCATTTGCATTTGGGCAATAATAAGTGGTTGTAGTATGCTCAATATTCAGCTGGTGTAAGGTGGCTTTAAATGGGTTACCGATAAACTGTTTACCGTTGTCTGAAATGATTCGTTTTGGACAGCCATGCCTGGGAATGAATTCTTGTAAAAAAATTTGCGTGATGGACTGCGATGTGGCATCACTGAGTGGGTAACTTTCTGGCCAAACAGAGTATTGGTCAACTATGTGCAGGAGGTATTTGTTGCCTGATTGGGTGAGTGGGTAAGGACCTGATAAGTCAATGCTCACTGTTTGCATGGGGTAATGGGAAGGTTGCATTTCTTGAAGGGGAATTAAATGTGGCTTCATGTTTCTCAATTTACATGTTCTACAGGTGGCTACATATTCTGTAATGTCTTTGTAGAAAGTTTGCCAATAATACCTTTTCTTTATAACATCAATTGTTTTGTCTCTTCCCATGTGCCCGTTGTTATCATGAAACTGTAGCAATACTTCTGGGACTAGATGTGCTGGAATGACTTTTCTTAGTGTCCCTTCTTGTTTATGATCAATATAGTATAGAGCTCCATCCGTTGGGTGTACTGTAAAATCTTTACTTTTTGTTGGGTTTTCTTTCACGTATGTGAGCAGCTTGACAATTTCTGCATCTTTCGCTTGTTCTACTCTCATGTCAAACATATCTTGGCTTTCTTCTTCTACTTGAGTGGCAGAATCTGAGGTACTTCTTCGACTTGATGAAGTAATTTCATTAATTTCTTTAGCATTATCGTCAATCTCTGAGGATGTGCCATCATTTTTTGACTCTATTTGTTTTCACTTCAGTTTCATCATCATATTTAATCCTGGATAAGAGGTCTGCACAGGTGTTCATTTCGCCTGGGATATGTTCGATAGTGGTGTCGTAGGACTGTAAATTCATTGCCCATGTCTGTAGCTTCTTTGGCTGTTCTTGTGTTTTGGTGAGCCAGTTAACCAAAGGTTGATGATCAGTTCTTATAATGAGTTTAGTTCCTCTGACATAAAAGTCAAACTTTTGTACTGCATAGTGAATAGCATATGCTTCTTTCTCAGTGGTGGTCCACCGTTTTTGTGACTTTGACAATGCGTGGGATAGGAATGCAATGGGTTTCTCATTGGGAATGTTTGGTAGGATGGGTGTTTCATCTTCTAGTACTGGTTGTACCAAACATGCACCAATTGCGTTATCTGAGGCATCGGCGTATAGTATCATGGGCTGAGAAATATCTGGATGTCCAAGCAGTGGGATGGTGGTTAGGGCATTTTTAAGATACTCAAAGGATCTCTGGCAGTCTTCTGTCCATTTGAAACGTGCATACTTGCGGGTAAGGGCTATCAAAGGCTCTGCTGCTCTGGAGAAATTGATGATGTGGCGTCTATAGTAACCTATTGTACCAATAAATGAGCGTGTTTGTCTCACCGTCTTGGGGCTAGGCATTTCTCTTATGGCTTTGACTTTATCTTCATCAGGTCTGACGCCATGTCTATTGATGACAAAGCCTAAATATTTTGTTTCTGTCTTTAGAAACTCACACTTCGACAGTTTTAACTTTATTTGGTGATGCCTGAGTCTATCAAACACTGTTTCAACCTTGCGGAGGTGGTCTTCCATCGTGCCTGCGGTATGTATCAGGATATCGTCTATGTATGCCAGGGCAAATGGATGTAGACCCTTTAACACTTCATCCATGAGTGACATATATGTTGCTGGCGATCCTTTTAGACCAAATGGCATAACATTCCAAAAAAAGCTTCCTATATGTGAACAGAATGTGGATTTCTGTTTTGCCTCAGGTGTCATGGGGATGCACCAAAAGCCTGACCTTGCATCAAGTGTGGTAAAGTATGTAGACTTTCCTAACGTCGCAAGTAGATCGTCCATTCTGGGGAGAGGGTAGGAAATGACTTTTGTGATTTTGTTAAGGGCACGGTAGTCGCAGCAAAAGCGACTGGAGCCGTCTTTCTTTGTTACGATCACTATGGGTGAGGACCATTGGGAACGGGATCTTTCGATGTTTCCTGCCTGTAGCATTTCATTTATAGACCTTTCCACGAGTTCTCTGTTTTTCAAGGGCGTATGATAGGGTTTCATATGTATTGGCTCCTCTGTAGTTGTTTGAATGTCCATTGTGACAGTGTTAGTTCTGCCTAATTCCATGTCATTGAGTGCGAATACATCTTGGTGCTTTTCTACAAACGTTTTCAAACGTTGCTTATTATCTTCTGTGGCATTCAGGGTTGCAAGTAACTGAGCTATTCTCTCTCTGTATTTATGATCTGCTATGATATCTCTGGTCTGTCTTGATGCCTCCGTTTCATTCCCATAATCTTGGGACATTTTTCTTGCATCTTGTGAAAATATCTGCTCTTGGTATGTGGTTTTCTTTTGCGTATTTCTTTGCCGTTCATTGGGCTGTGCTTGGTACTGTCTCCTCTGCCATGTGCTGTGTGCATTTCCATTTGTCACTGCATTTACTGTATATACGTTTCTAGTATTATTTCTGGGGTAGTCGTTATTGTGCCATTGTTTCTGATTATTTCTGCCGTAACTGCGCTTTTCCGCGTACGTTACTGTGTTTCTTCCGTTTGTGCTATAGGGCTGTCTTCTTTCCCTGGGCGAAAATTTTTCATTCTTTCTATTTCCAACTTTGCTGCTGTAGTATCCTCCTGTGGTATAGTCATATAAAAATTCTTCCCTTTCTTCGGAAATTTCAATTGGTTTTGGGACTTTATCATATCCACCTGTTTTTGAGTTATATTGATACTCTATGGGGCATGTATCTCTGTCTTGTCGCTTTGGATATCCTCCTGGCAAGACAATTTCTGTTTCTCTGTTACTCTGTGATATACAGCACTTCATCTTTTCTCTTGGTGTGCTGGGGCGCAAGAATGAGTAATTATAGTCATTTTCATACTGTGGCCTTTCTCTTCTTATGTATGGACTGGTTCGTTTCTGCCATCTGGGTAGGGTATGCTGTGGTGTAACGTAACTGTGACTGATATTGCTGCCTTTTTCTGCATAAGCCTTATAACTGTTTACTTTCCATGTACTATGGTTATTTGTGCTGCGATTTCGTGCATTATGTCGAGTGGGAGTGGTTGAGCCAATTTGTGGATGGTCTCTATTGGTTTTGGTTTGTCTTAACGTTGACGTATCCACTTGTGCTACAATTGTGCCTCTATTTATAGTGGTAGTTTTTCCTGACATATTCAATATCATGATGGGGAAATCTCTAGCCTTCGAGACTTCAGCGATTCCCTCTGTAATTTGCAACAATGGGTCATCAATAATGCTTTCTTCTGCTAGGGGCTGTATTTGAATTGATTGCCCTGGTGTTATGTACTCAGAATTTTTTACTCTGCCTTTTGCTATGACCAGGGAGTTTAGCGCCACCGTTATGGGAGCTGTAAGCCTTACCAAAGACGCTATGTGGATATCGTCCTGGAGATCTATGTATGTATTGTTGACTTTGATTTTCTGGAGGTCATAGTATATTCGAACTTTGTGTTTGTTAAAAAAATCTCTCCCTAGGATAAAATTTCTAGACATTCCTTTAGTAATGACAAATGGGTGTTCAAAATTTGTTTCGCCTAAGGAAAATTTTAGCCATGCTGTCCCAACTGAATCTAGTCTTTGTCCCGTGACTGAAGCTAGGTGTGTTTTGGACGGTTGAAATCGTACTAAGTGTTGGATCCTCTTGAACAGCTGGAACCTAATAAGGCTGATGGATGCTCCTGTATCTACCAGTGCCCTATATTGTTGGCCCTGTATAGACATGATGCAGGAACTGGGGTCCGGATGTATTTTAGTTCCATCATGCAACATTTCTTCATATTGTATTTTTCCGGATGGGCCCACTTGACAATTTCTGTTCTGTGTTGTTTCTTTTGTTTTAGACCATTTTCTGTGATTGTTGCCCTCACTAACGGTCCTGTTTAGTGAGTGGCGCGGCCGTTTCCCTGACGCATGAGGGGTTGAGGTGCGCCTCTGGTATACTGATTTCTGGTTAATCACGTGGGGGTGGTGCGGGTTGTTGTGGTTGGTAACCTCCTCTTCTGGATGGTGCATTATTGTAATTTGCTCTACAGGACTTGTAACCATGTCCGAGCCTACCGCATGTGAAGCATCCGTTTGTATTGACATTATTGACGTCGTTTTGCCTCTGTGTGGGGGGTCTATAATTGCGGGGCCTATCATCTCGTTGTCGTGGGCGACTCCATTGCCTCCTGGCATGGTCAACTTCCATAGGCTCATGCTCATCATAGTCCCTATATTCCGGTCGGGGTTCCCTACCTGCTCTTTGTTGGAACCTTCGGTGAAGATTTTCCTCCTGTATTGCTGCTTGGATTGTTTCAGCAATGGTCTTGGTGTCTTTTCTAATGATATGCCTTCTGATATTTTCTGCCCTAAGGCCATCGGCAAATATCCCCACTAACTGTATTTCTACCTCCGGTGTGGTAGGGATTTCTCCACAAAACGCCTTTTCTGCCATATTGAGGAATCTATCTCCAAAGAGTTGTACTGATTCGTCCCTTTCCTGTTTCATGCTTCTAAGGACTGACCAAGCATGCATTTTGTCTATTATTTCCCCATATCTCTGGGTGAGCTCTTTCTTTAGGGACTCGTAGGTCTCTGTGGGGTACTGCTGGGACCTCCTTCTTAAAAAATCTTTTACAAACGAATCAGAGCTCAACAGAGCGATTTTCTTTTCCTCTTCATCATTTGTTGTTTCTGCTATTGCCGCAAATTTTTCTATGTCGGCCAACCATCTCCTGAATTTCTTCTTATCTCCCTCGAATGGTTGTACTATGGACCTAACTTGGGATAATTTTGCATAATTGCTATTCTTTTCTAAGTTCTCAGTAAGGCGCTGTAGCGCTATCAATGTGGGTTCCTCCATATTTGGATTGACTGGGGGCTGCAACGGTTGTGCATTTACAGGTTGGTTCTGTGGTTGTTGTTGTTGTTGGTCCACACCAAGCTGTTGAAAATTATGTAGTAAATTTTCCATGGTCTGTGATCTCTAGTTATTCGCTTTATCAAAGAGAAGTGGTCACGGGCACCACTTTGAGATGTGTTTTCCTGCTCAATACTTTTTTTAATGAGGACTGATCACGGGCACCAAGTTGAGATGTGTGGCCGGGTAGGGTAGTGGGGGTTGCTGTTTTGAATCGAGAGTATTAGATTTTTATTACTAGCTAGCCTGCTAGAGGTGATGATTTCTCTCTACAGACTTACAGGAATTTACCAGGTTCGGGGATAATCCTCTAAGATGTTTTATTTTTAGAGCAGATGGTTATTGTTTGTGTTGCACCTGCAGCGATTAGCTTTGGTATGATACTTTAGTAATTTGTATGATGGCCACTTGCAAAACATATGATTCGTCAACAGCATTTGTGTTCAATGAAACAACTGTTTTATTTAACTTTCAACAAGAACTGGGTTAAGTCAAATGGTAACCACATCAAATTTTCATAATAGCATGTCGACATTTATAAACCAGCATGAAGGTTCAATATATTATTTCTAGGATGCAACATTCCTTTTTCCCAACATCAGGATCTTCCTTTGTAAGCATATCTGTCAATTATATGCCTAGTTTGTTTTCATTGTTGCACACCTTCGAACATAGCCCTATTTGGGTTATGACCGTCAGCTCTATCTTTTTAAGTATGTTATGTTTTTCCTACTTACAAAGTTTTGGAATCCATAAACACTTCCACAATTAATTGAATATACACAACTGTGTCTGAAGTTGATGTCCTCAACTGAAATCTACACTGATTAGACAAAGCATGTCCTTGCTTTTACGCTCTCAGTTCAATACTGCCCAAAAACATGGCTTCGTCTCCCGTTCATTTCTGGGAAAAGGGAAGGACTGAGCTTAACCATTGGTTAGAAATCACGTGACTAACGCAACTCTGCAAGCGAAGCTTGGCCTAAAATAATGCGTGGCGTTTCCAAGCTAAAACTGGCCTAATTGAACATCTGCGTTAAGATTTTCTTTTATCTTCTGTTTCTATAAAAATTTATTTTTTGTTAATATAGTCTATATCTGAAAACTCACGGTATACGCGGTTACACTACTTCTAGCTAGAAATGCGACTGGTGTGTGTGTTTATATCGGCTGACGATTCTAACAGCGTGGATATGTGCTAAGAACGCGTGTCGATAAAAAGGGGGGTCTGCAACTTGTGACGTCGCGTTTCTGCCATGCTACGACATTTATCTCTCAATTTTATGCCTTCGTGTATTCGTTTTTACACATTTTCTTCTCTCTCTCTCTCTCTTGCTTTGAAGGCTAGGCTTGAACTGTGACGTTAGTTTCACGCAAGCGGTACTAAAATCTAGTGGCTTTGCTAGCGAGCTAATTAACCAGCATTTCTACAGCATACATTGGATTCCCGACTGGCATAGTAGAAGCTGTTAGTCATTAACACACGGGCTGTTTTATTTACTAGCATTTTGGGAGTACAATTCTATGGAAATTAGCGTTTGTTTCACATATATTACTACATACCTCCCTTCCTAAAACATGCATTCATTGCAAGTTATTATCTGTGAGACAATTCAGCGCCAATAAAGTACTATTCCCTAGGCTATCGACAAGGTCATGAGATGTGTCTCATTCTGGATCTCTCTTTCTAGGTATTTCTTTAGGAGATTCACATGATAAATTTTCTCTCTCAGCGCTTTCTCCTTTTCAAACAGGATCGTATAGGCTCTCATACAGATTGGTGTTGGGTCTACAAATTTCATATCATATTCCAACAAATTCGTATGCCCCGGTTTGTCCGTTAACACATCTGTATGATTAGTCAGAACCTTTAGACCCTGCTCCTTCTGTCCTTTTGACATTTTTTCTTAAACGAGTGGTCAGTTCGTTCACATAGTGATATGATGAGGTAACAGTCTCTTCTGCCTTCTCATCTGTCCACGTCCTCAATAAGGTTACATATGGATCTTTTCTTGGCCTCCCAAATAGGTTTTCCGGTGCCATTCCGGTCGAATTTCTAATGGACTTTTTATTGGCCTCCCAAATAGGGTTACCGGTGCCATTCCGGGTGAAGTTCCAATGGACTTTCCTTCTATCATCACTTACAAATCGTCCACTACCAATTCTTCTCTTGGGGGTTTTCCCCCCACTTTAATTTCCTTGTGAGAGATCTTCTCTCTCTTTTTTCTTCCTCCAGTTCACATAATTCCGACCGAGGGATTGTCGGCTTATTCTGGGGTAGAATTACTCTTTGTACTCTATTCATATTGGCCATGTTAATACATTCAAGTGAAGACTGTGTGTGAAAAGGGGGTTCCCATTCCACTTTGTCTACATTTTTAATTTTATTTTCAGGCCTAAGTTTGCCCCGTGGCGTTTCTAGGTCCTGATTATTATTTTTCCCACTTGTGGGTGTTCCCTCATGTAATAGGCTACATGCTCCTACAAAATTTTCAACGATGACCATTACATCTGGCCAATAATAATTTTGAGCAACTTTTTGGCAGATGGTACCTACTTTCTCGTGGTCCCCATCTTTTCCAACATGTAATCTCCTTATTACATCTGCCCTATATGCCTTTGGAAGGACCAGCTGTCCGTGACCATTGGATCCAGTTCCAGCGTTCCTATATAACAGTTTATTTTTTATATAGTAGTCTCCTTTCGTAGGAGGTGTATGGCACTTAGGTAATTTATTAAAGCACGGCTTGAGTGACCTATCTTCCACCTGTGCCTTCCTCATCTCCTCTAGATGTGTATTTATAGGTTCATCCTCCTCCTTTCGTGACTGACCTGGTCTGCACTGTTGCCATGATCACAGGTTTCCTGGGATTCCCCAAGAATACATAACGACACCCTACGATCAGAGGGTAGATGGGTTCGTTTATCACTGCTGCCTTGATTACTCCTTCCACATAGCAAGTTTTCACATGTATCCTGGCGATGGGAAGTGTCATGGATGCTACATCCTTGGTTGCCGCTTGAATCTCCACCGTTTCTGTGGTGTATTGATCAGCTTGCACCAGGTGAGAACTCACAACGGAATCAAAATCCAATCCAGTATCGTAAAGGCACCTAATGGTGACACCATTACATACAACATCCTCACAAACTGGGGGGTGATAAGGTTCCTGCTGTCCACTAGGTTTAACCTTTAATCCCTTTCTCCCCGTTTTCATTGCAGCAAAGTTAGGAGGTTTTCGAGTACACATTATGGTGTCATGATTATTTGTCTTGCACCACTTACACCATTTATTTCCCCGAGGGAAATTTTTCTTATCATTGAACTGCGGGTTTCTCTCACGTTGGTCAAACTTGGGCTTATCATAATAGGTTTTATCCTTATTAAACTTATCTCTGTGCTCAAATTTTGGTTGGTTGTGGTTTTGTGGAGCTTTATTATGGTCTATAGGCTTCTTCTTCATACTTGCTATCTCAGACTGGGCTGCCTGATATCGCTCAGCTACATTTAAGATCTCCCCCAGCCTCTCAGCACCCTGTTCCGTGAGAAATTCTCTCAGGTCTGGAGCCATGGACTCTCTCAACTGCTCAGTCATAATCATTTCCTTTAAATCTTGGGTTTCCCCCAGAGCAGTCCATTTCTCTAGGTAAGTCTCCAGACGTGCAGAGAACTGGTGGTAAGTCTCTCCAGTCAACAGTTTTGCATTCCTAAATTTCTTTCTGTAAAATTCACTATTTTTCTCATATCTAACTAGCAGAGCTTGCTTAAGAATGTCGTAGTCATCTTGATAATCTTTGCTCAGTTTGGCGAATACCTCATAAGAGGTTCCCCTAAGCCCCTGAGATACCTTCATACTCCATCTTTCTTTCTCTAACCCATACATGGTAGCTAATGCCTCAAATCTAGAGAGGAATGATTCAATGTCATCCTCTTGTTCTACAAAGGGGTCCAAATGAAACCCCATGGCTGATGAGGAGGCTACCTGGCTTGCAGCAGAGTCAGAAGTAGATGAGCTACTTCCATTATCAGGAGCTCCCTTAGTCGTAGCTCATGTTCTCTTTATAACCGTTTCTCTTCTTTCTCAGCCTCCATCCTCTTCTCTTCTTTCCGGTCCTCAGCCTCAAGCTGTAATCTCTTCTTCTCCTTTGCAGCCTCCATCTGTAATCTTTTCTCCTCCTTTTCAGCCTCCATCTGTAATCTTTTCTCCTCCTTTTCAGCCTCAAGTTTCTTCTCCTCCAACTGCAGCCTCTTGATCTCAGCCTCCCTATCAGCCTCTAATTTCTTAAGCTCCCTAGCATCTTCTAACATAATTCTCTTCTCCTCAGCTAACCTCTTATCTTCTCTATTCATATACTTGTCGCACTCTGATGTCACATACTGAATCAGAGCTTGACCATCTAAATTCATCTCCTTTGCAGTCTTCACAGCAGCAGATCTGTACTTTGCCAAATCAGCCATTTTACTGTTAACAATATAAAATGCTATCCACTACCTTAAACTAATTAACCAACTAAACACAAGACAAAGGGCAATGATATCTCAAACCACTCTCAAATTATTTTGACTTTTATATTTTACAAATACTGGGACCTAGTGACTCAATTTATGTAGGGTATTAAGAAAACTATTAATTCCCGGAAGAACGTCCCAATTTATGTGAAAAATTCAGATCCCAGACGAGCCTACCAATTTATGTGGTGGATTTGGTGTTATTCTATAAATATTATTAATTTTAATTCTATCTGGTGTGAGGTCAGCTATGCAAGCCCCTGAGGTTTATTAAATTCATATAAGTTTACAGGGAACCTGTCTGCTTCCACCAATGACCTCACCCGATTATATATCTTCCCCTACTAAAGTGTAATGGTGTGTGCATGTTGTCTAGCAAGTGTCTAGGGTATATGCACTGTGATGGAGTGTATAAACAGGACAAAAACTACACCTATTACTAATAAACAATGATTAAACAAGTCACTGGTTAAGTTTTCAATTTAACATATTTTTTACAATTTATTTTCCTGTATCTTTGTTATTCTTTTAGACACAGGAATAATCAACTCAAAATGATCATATAAATATTTACAGCAATTAATTCACAAATATCATTGAGTCTGTGTTTTCCCACAATTATTTATATAAGTCAAGTTAGGAAAGTGTCAAGTATTCCTTGCTCCTAGAAAAGGGTACAGGTTATTCGAACGTTTGGATTCATCACTGTCTGACACATTATATTTTGGGAAATTGAGAGTTGGATAGTTTGCGATATCAAATACCCCAGACACGATTGCTTATCTGGGATTTCTGGTAACAGGCTGACTGAAGTTTACTCTGTCAGCTTCCACTGACAAGTCACGCTTCTGCTTCTTGTAATATATTTATGTGCAGGCACTCAGTAGATATGGCCTCACTGCAGAACTTATGGTCAGGTATTTGATCCCCTGGTAGAAGAAACCATGGAACAATATAAATGTGTCCAACTCAGCATCTAATAGTCTCTCTCTTTCCCTACTCTAACATTTTCAATATCATCAGACATCAGTATGGTAACTAAACAATTAGTTAACGTTCTCAAGTTGGTTGGTACCCCTTTCATGGATAAATAACTTTCAAACCACCGTTTGACACTTTCCTTGACAAAGGAAACAGTTTACATTAATAATATCAAGTCATGTACAATCACGGTGACTTTCTGAAGAAGACGGCTAGTGATCTTCCTGGTCTTATGTCATAATACAACATTTTTTTCCTTAATATTTAATTTTCTTTTCTCCCAATATGGTAGAAAGCCTGTCTGGCTTTTCTACAACAGGTTAATACATTTCCTAACAACGCTGTGAAACAACACAGTGTTTGATGTTGACTTCCCTCTAGATAAACGTTTTCCCCCATAAGGTTCATACTGATTCAATAATGCATACATAATAATGATAAAATTGACGATATAAAGGTTTTCATTCTTACCGCATTGATACGGGTACGATTCCTTAATAGCTTGACTTGCTATGGATTGGATCAAGAGTGCAACAGACTCCATGCTTTGACACTCTGTCTCTATTTAGGCCTTGAGACGCCTTCCAGGGTTATACTTAATAGCTTTACATGTAGCAATACTGTGGGTTCAGTATTTGGCCAGACATATCCCAACTTCCTGGCCCGCACACAGGCACTCAGGCACTAACACGTCAATAACCATTGACAATGTACAAACGCTTATTACAACACAATGTTGTTCATCTCTTCAAGTGCATAATATAAGAATTCTCTTCTAGTCGTGTCTAGACTACCGTCTCGTCCTCGGAGACATCATGCATTTTAATAAAGTCTGGTACTCACGCATTTAGAAACTTCACACTCTGCTTTTGCCTAAACTGATAATACACTTGCAGTTGAAGATGTAATACAATTGATGGTAAAATAGCATGCAGGTGGATTAATAACACAAGCTGAAGATATCGTCGACACGGACACATGCCATCTACACAGGCCGAAGACACAAGCCCAAGTCTTTTAAAGAACGCTCAACGTGTCCCAATTCAAAGTTGCCGTCTGCTATCAATTTTGAGCAGAAGTCAAGACGTCACTTCCTGTAACCACGGGCTACCGTGGATAAACAATATACACCAGGAAGTGATCGTATACAAAACATGATATGATATTTACTCATATCATTTACTCCCCCCTGCACTAAAATAATGAAAAGGAACTTTTCATTATTTTCCTAGTACAATCTACAAGGTCACTGGAGAAACCATATGACAATATCCACATTCTCAACTGTCATCCTTATGATAGCACCTAGAGGCGTGCTCCATAATCGACAATTTGACACACAAGGTGTGGTATTTAGTAATAACATTACCAAACCCATTATCGTTTAGAAGACACTCTTTTGACACGAATGTGAGGTAACTACATTAATTAGAAGGCAGTGTGGAAAAAGTCAATATGTCAGTCATGGCACTCATACAGCACACCATGTCAACAAACGCCTGAAGTCATGTCGGTCATGTAAGTCTCCCTATCTATCAAATGAAACGCATAATAAGCAATCAAAGACAGAATAGATCATATGAGGCAGACAAGTCAAAATATAAATGGTGACTGTGACAATATGTCAAAATAGTTATTAATATTTGTATGTATGCAATGTCATGTGGTGAATGACAATGTTAATGAGATGACATGTGAAGATATATTACTTAATATCGAAACATACGAAGGTTATAAGTTATACTAAGTATAAACACCAGTGTAATTCACTTCACGTAGTGACACATTAATGAACTAATGCAATATAACCAGGGTTATTAAAACCGTTCATGTTTGACCATACAAAGTCCTTCCTGTAGAATTTTTTTAAAAGAATTAAAGTTCCAATAAGTCATTAGTTTGCACTTATTCACACATCATTGTTATTGATGTCTAGTTGCCACCGGAAAACAAATTCCCAAAAAACATGTTGTAGAACCCTGAAAATTGATATTATGTTTCATGATTTATTGTGCATATGCAGGAACGAAATAGTTCATTGAAAAGATCCATTTTTCCTCTATGTCCGATGTCAGTGTTTGTCTTCCATGCAATAGCATATACAGCACAGATACCATTCTTCATTCTGTACTTGAGAATTTTATAAGTCCCTGTTGAAATATAATTTCTCTGTTATGTCCCTTTTTGATATTTGGAGTAAGTAATTTATAGTTACTTCCCTTTTTTTAAACGTTTCAGTCATATCATCATCATGTGACGTATTCTTTCCAGAACGTTGTCTCCATTACAGCTGCTCTGAACGCATCACGATTCTGGGCAAGTCGACCTGCATCAGCCAAAGACAAGTTCAGACTCTCTGTGATGTCCTGGGTCCACCGTCGTCTAGGTCGACCCCTTCCCCTTTTTCCAGGGACCATGCCTTCCATCACTGTTTTTTCCAGACTATTATGTCTTTTTATATGACCGAAAAATTTCAGCTTCCTTATTGCGATGGTATTTAGGAGCCAATGTTCCTGTACATTTAGTGAGTGCAGTACTTCTCTGTTGGTCTTTTTTTCTGTCCAGGGTATTCTCAACATCCTTCTGTAGCATTTCATTTCGAATGATGTAATCTTTTTTGCAACTGTTTTATTGAGTGTCCAAGTCTCGCAGCCGTATGTTGCTACTGGGAATATACATGCTCTGATCAGTTGTAACTTTGTTTCTTTGCTTGTGCCTTGCCATAGGTTTTTCATCTGTATTAGCTTATGTGAAGCAATTGCAAGTCTTCTTTTAATTTCTACTGCACAGTCGCCAGAGCTGTTAATGATTGATCCTAAGTATTCGAATTCATTGACACTTTCCAGTTCTTCGTTATCAATTTCAATTTCTGGTTTGGTCTTTACTTTGTCTGTTGTCAATACTTTGGTCTTCTTGGTGTTTAGGTATAGATTCTGGGCCTCGCTGTGTTTTTTGGTGGACAGAAGTAATTGTTCAAGTCCTTCTGGGTTGGTCGATAGGAGGACTGTGTCGTCAGCATATCTGATTTCCGGGATCTGGTACCCGCCGATGTTAAATGAGTCAAACTATGTGTGTTCAGTCATATAATTAGTGCAAATCATTTTGGAAATTGCAGCAAAGTATCTGAAATGTACAGAATTGGAAAGTCATACTGCCAAGAGTCATTCTACAACGTGTATGTAGTAGCGAAGTATTGTTCTTGACCAAGTGCAATAGACATCATACGCCGAACGATTGAATATATCAGTTGACTTCGGATGGACAGAAATTCATCATCATCATGTTGCTTGGCATAATGTCTCTAGTTTTGCCACCGGTTTAAGTGCATGACGAAGCAATGTGGCTGTGATCCCTGAAGTATGCGATATATCTGTTAACAGAAGGCATATGCCTTAGTTCATGATGCTTCATATTTGTGAAATAATTCCTGACTTGTCAGAAAGGAAGTTGGATTGCAGTAGCATTTGCGGCGACAACTGGAGATAGCGGATGCTTCACGCATCTTGACAATACATCAGCCATCACATTCACTCTTCTCTCGATGGGCTTAATCTGGTATTGATAGGGTTGAATGGCCAGTGAGGCACGGGCAGCTTTTGCATTCTTAAATCTCGCTGTTTTCAGGTAAGAGAGTGCTCTCTGGTCCGTCTCGAGTGTGAAACTTGCACCAAGCAGGTAGCGCTGCAGTTTAGAGAAGCAGAAAACAAGAGCCAGCAGCTCTCTTTCAATAATCGGGTATCGCTGCTCAGTAGGCGTTAGCTTCCTGCTAACATAAAGTGTCGGATGCAAACAGCCATCCCAATCTTGCAACAACGAACCTCCAATGGACGATTTTGATGCGTCGACTCTAAGAGTAAAATGTTTAGAAGGATCAGGCAATCTCAATATAGGCAATTTGGAAAACAGACATTTTAATCTATCCAAAGTTACATGACATTCCCGACTATAAACAAACCTATTTGGCGACTCTTTCTTCACCAGTGATGACAATACGGACGTATACTCTGCAAAATTGGGGATAAACTTACGATAAAAGTTTAGGAGCCCCAGAATACTTCTAACCTGTTTTTTTGTCTTGGGTAAATCAAGGTTTAGAATTCTAGAGATGGTAGTATCCTCTGTTTTCAAAAAAACCTCCTCCCACTTTATACCCCAAAAATGAACTCTCCTGAAATCCAATTTTAGTCTTAGATGGACTTGCAGATAAATTATGACGACGTAGAGTGCCAAGTAAGGACTGAATACCCTCCAAATGTTCATCCCACGATTGATGAAACAGACAAATGTCGTCAATGTAAGTAATGAGGTCTTCTCTGTCAGAGAAGAGTCGTCTCATCATGCGAACGAAGGTCGCAGGTGCGTTTACTAAACCAAAGGACATATAATTGAATTGAAATAGACCCAATGGAGTAGCGAATGCAGTATAAGGCTTGGATCGTTCCGTTAATGGCACTTGGAAATAGCCTTTAGACAGATCAAATTTAGAGAAAAATGTAGCCGAAGCCAGTCTATCCAATAAAGACTCCAACACGGGAAGTGGTTCCGCGTCATGAATAGTGACAGAATTTAGACGTCTAAAATCTATGCATATACGTATAGACTTGTCTTTTTCCCGGATCAAGACCATCGGAAAACTATAAGGGGAATGAGATGGAGAAATGACATTTAATTTCACCATCTGTTCTAGTTCCTCCTTAACTTGACATTGTAAATGTATCGGTATAGGGTACGGTTTCAACTTAATCGGTTGAAAGTCTGTCAGAATAATATCATGTTCGATGATATCAGTGTGCCCTGGAACATCAGTAAGGACATCAGCAAAAGAATGTAAGATTGAAGTAACCTGTTCTTTCTGGAAAGAAGATAGATTTGGCGATATATCAACATCTTTCCAACTTTCAGTAGCTAAGTAGTGAAGACTAGGTAATACAAATAGTGAGTTATTTCCATCAATCAAATCAGAATTTTCCTCCTGTATGACAGCCAAAGAAGAATGACGACTGACAAATTGATCAAGAGCTTCAAAGACTGGTCTTAGATATGGTGGACGTATATGAAACTGCTGTAACATATTGATATGAAAAGTTTTTTCTTTTCCATCTACTGAGACAATATAATCAACATCAGACAGTTTCTCCACAATCCTGTAAGGTCCTCTCCATGACACTAATAATTTGTTATCTCTCCTGGGTAATAGTACGTATGCTTCATCATCCGGCCAAAGTTGGCGTAATTTGCGGTTTTGGTTAATAAATAACCTCGCCCTAAGCTTTGCCTTTTCAGATGAACCTACCGCTATTTGGCATGCGTCTATTATTTTTTTCCTCAAATTGACCACATATTGATATGAGGTTTGAACCTCCTTGTTCATCTCAGCACCAATTAAAAGTAGTTTTAATATAGACATTGGGCCTCGTGGTCTGGCGCCAAAAACCAATTCGAATGGACTAAAGCCTGTATGTTCATTTTTTATTTCTCGATACGCAAATAAAATAGCTGGGAGAACTCGGTCCCAATTTTGTGGATATTTAATAGTAACTTTATGTAGCATTTGTTTTAAGGATCTGTTGAGGACTTTTATTTTTCCGTTAGACTGAGGATGGTATATTGAACTAAGAGATCTTTGAATCCCAAACATATCCATAACCTGTTTCATAGCATCTGAAACTAACTGAGTTCCTCTATCAGATAGAATGTTTTCAGGAAAACCTATTCTGCTAAAAATCAAAAATAATGCATCAGCAATATCTACCGTGGTGATGGTTTTTAAAGGTATAGCTTCCGGCCAGCGTGTGCACATATCTATGCAGGTCAACACATATTGATGACCTCTGGCTGATGTTACCTTTAAAGGGTCAATAATGTCAATGGCCATCTTTGCGAAGGGACGCAAAGAGATATCAGATGCTTGAATGGGCGCATCATGTTTTGGTTTTCTGGTTGCTACACTTTGGCAGATGGTACATGTACGACAAAATAATTTGACGTCTTTCGTAATTCCGGGCCAAAAAAAAAATATGACAAAACTCTTTGTTTTGTTCTAGCAACACCTAAATGTCCTGCACATTCAATGTCATGTGCATGTCGTAAAATGAATGGTCGAAAACAAGCTGGTACCATAATCTGTTTCTTTAAGGAATTAGCGAATTGATAGTTTCTTACCAAAATCCCATTATTGATAGTATACCAGTGTTTTGCACAGTCATCTACCATTACATCATTCAAATGAGCAATATGAAAAAAAATTTTTTAAGGAAATATCATCTTTCTGTCTTTGTATAAAGGTTTCCTTATCAATGAGTTCCATGTGAAATAAATTGTCATCATCAGTATTGACATCATCCATTACCTTAATATCATCATTATTTTCCTGTTGATAATGAATTATATCATCATTATTATTTTCCTTTTCTTCTTCTTCTTCTTCTGAAGTGATATCTTCAGTTATATCTTCAGGTAACACATCAACGACTGGTTTGTGTTGATCATTGTCCATGCGAGACTGAGCTCTGGTAGTAACAGCATTTGAACACAATAAATGTTGTCTTTCCCATATTTCAATATCTTCCTGTGTACATTCATGCAATTTAGGTATGTTTCCCAAAATAAATTCCAGCAATTGGATTGTCCAAGAGGCATACAAGTGTTCTTCCTGTAAAATATGGTGTATCCAAAAACACCTCAGCTGTGGGGTAATATTCCACAGTTCCTCCAAAAGTTATACATTTCACTTGTTTTCCGGTATATTCCACCTTATCAACCAAGGCCTTGCGCACACCAATGGTGGTTGCCCCAGTATCTCTCAATAAAGATACTAACTGATTATTGACAAAACCTCTATTCAAGATCAATGAAACAGTACTTTCAAAAGATGACATGACTGGGAGGGGATGTCCGCATAATAATCTTGGCACTCCTTGAAGCTGAAATAAAGAATTGCAATTAGTGCAGTTATCACTATTTGCTAAGTCTACACTGCATGAATTTGCATGTGCTACAATATCATTATGGTTCTGATTATTATCATGAACAATAGCATTGGTACGTTCAGTGTTTCTTGATTGTCTGGAAGTATTGTTATGATAAGATCTTTTATTTGCATTCTGATCATTTCCTCTATAAAATGATTTCTGCCCTCTATTTGATTTTGAGTTATATTCTCCTCTATTTTGCCAGTTATTGGACCTAAATGAGGTTTGTGGATAATAGTTATCTTCCTGATATGAATTCCAATTTCTTTGAGGTTGGTATTTATTAAAATTGTATCTACCTCTATTTTGACTGTAATTATGTGATGGTTTAAATCTTTGATTCCTATCCATACTGTTTGATCTATACCTAGGTGCATTGTCTTGGAATGACCTAGCAGATGCAGCTGGTAATGAATCCTTAACATTGTTTTTGCTCAATACTCTATTAGGATGTGCAACTTGATATTGACGTCCTAGGGTTTGTAATTTAGTCAGGTTTTCTGGTTTTATTTCCTGCAGGAACGCAAGAAAATCAGCACTAATAGATGACAAAACCTTGTCTCTTAGAATTAAATCTGACAATCCCTCAAACGTTTTTTCAGTTTCGGATAATTCAATCCATCTAGAAAAATTTAATTTAACAGCTGAAATAAATTCAGTGAAATCTTTTCCAGAATCTGGGTACAAAGAACGAAATTTCTGACGATAACCCTCATCATCTAATTGATACCTCTGCAATAAAATCACTTTAACAGCTTCATAATCCTTTCTGGTTTGGTCATCCAAAGTGGAGACTACAGTTAATTGTTCACCAACCAATAAATTCATAAGTCTACAAGTCCAAGTAGATTTGTCAATCTTATATTCTTCACAATAAGTTTGGAATCTATTTAAGAAGCATGAAATGTCGTCTATGGACGCATTGAATTTTGGCAGATTAATCCTTATGGCAGTAGTATGATCTTTATTTTTATCTTCACCTACCCCAGGATGCAACAGTGGTTGTTGTAATTTCAGTTTTTCAAGTTCAATCTCAGCCAATCTTATAGCTTGTTGAGATAATATCTCCTCTTGAGCTTTAATTTGTTGCAATTTCATCTCCTCTTGAGCTTTCTCCTCTTGAGATCTGGCATAGGCTAATTTTTCCCTTTCAAGAGCCAATTCTTCTGATCTCCTTTTTTTAGCTACTTCCTCTTTATGGAGTCCATCTTCTTGTCTCCTTTTTTCAGCTAATTGTATTTCCATTTCCTGTTTGTGGAGTTCCTCTTGTCTCCTTTTTTCAGCTAATTGTATTTCCATTTCCTGTTTGTGGAGTTCCTCTTGTCTCCTTTTTTCGGCCAATTCTTCTTTCCTGAGATCTTCTTGTCTGTTTATCTCTTTATCCACATAGGATTGCAATGCCTGACCTTCCAAATGAAATTCTTTTCCAATCTTCAATAAATCCTTTAATGAAGTTATGGTTTCTTATTATTGTGATTCTCAGTAATACACAATATTTTAACTTTTATGTATATGAATATGTCAGCTAAATATTCAATACTTCATCCACCAATCTCAGATCAATTTATAATTGCAATAATATAGGTGCAGTGAAATACGAGATATGAACAACAAAAGAAAATAGCACGTACACCGAGTAATGACAAGAGAGACAGGGTTAGAGCAACTGAAGGAAATACAAATATAATAACCAAGGAATAACTATAACATATATATGAATTAATTTAAACTAATGCTCCAGTACAACTAGACAAGACAAGACGCATATCACAACAATTATGACATCTATGAAATAAATGACAGTCAGAGGAGAATGTACAATATTACAAACAATAATGTAACAAACTGAGTAAAATATAACAATAACAAGACTTATGACAACATACAATAATTAAACATGACTATACAGCTAACAAAAATGGATCTGTTAAATTCAAGAGAGGCAAACTTTTATACAACCAGCAGAATATGCTGGGTCCTCTATCTGAATCACACAGATACTGCCATACAGAACGCTTGATTTGCTCATTCGACCTAGCTTTCGCGGTATTAAATAAACAAATCAAGTCCCGCCAACTTTGCCCACTAGTTACAAACAAGTACACGTAATAAAAACCCACATATGGTGAAGTCAGAAATCAGGCAAACAGATTGTATTTACAGCCAAGCTGTATGTAACAATACATAGACTTATCTGTTGCCAAAAAACAATCCTCCTTGAGACTTCGACAAGCAAGGACCAACGTGATGGATCGTTATCCAGGCTGAGGTTAGGCCTAGAATCGTAAGGCTGACACTTGAAAACAACAGCTCTGGTCTATAGCTGACATCTGATGTTAATAGGATGTAAGATCTCAATATAATCCGTTTGAGTTGATATTGAGAATGTCACTTCTTCTTGTTACTGACACTTTGAGATGCGGTTAAATGCTGGAAAGTCTCTTCCAAACTTTAAAACCTTCGGCAGACGATCAATGCCGCCATTCTGAAAAATGTTATATTTGCTTCTTCCAGATTCTGGCCTGTTAAGCTTGGCCCCCAAAATACTGATACGGGTACGATTCCTTAATAGCTTGACTTGCTATGGATTGGATCAAGAGTGCAACAGACTCCATGCTTTGACACTCTGTCTCTATTTAGGCCTTGAGACGCCTTCCAGGGTTATACTTAATAGCTTTACATGTAGCAATACTGTGGGTTCAGTATTTGGCCAGACATATCCCAACTCCCTGGCCCGCACACAGGCACTCAGGCACTAACACGTCAATAACCATTGACAATGTACAAACGTTTATTACAACACAATGTTGTTCATCTCTTCAAGTGCATAATATAAGAATTCTCTTCTAGTCGTGTCTAGACTACCGTCTCGTCCTCGGAGACATCATGCATTTTAATAAAGTCTGGTACTCACGCATTTAGAAACTTCACACTCTGCTTTTGCCTAAACTGATAATACACTTGCAGTTGAAGATGTAATACAATTGATGGTAAAATAGCATGCATGTGGATTAATAACACAAGCTGAAGATATCGTCCACACGGACACATGCCATCTACACAGACCGAAGACACAAGCCCAAGTCTTTTAAAGAACGCTCAACGTGCCCCAATTCAAAGTTGCCGTCTGCTATCAATTTTGAGCAGAAGTCAAGACGTCACTTCCTGTAACCACGGGCTACCGTGTATAAACAATATACATCAGGAAGTGATCGTATACAAAACATGATATGATATTTACTCATATCACGCATCAAAGAAATATAAATACTAAATAGCTGAATATTGCGATATATGGCAACAATCCAGATCGCTGCTAGTGCAGAATAGCAAACAAGAATGTACTCCTTCTTGTCTTTAACACAACTTTAGTGAACAAAATCTTTATAACAAGTGGCACCTAATACTAACTACTAATTGGTTTTATGCTACCGTTAGTATATTACACCACAGCCAATCAGGGACTGTTTGGCTTCTAGCGTTCTTTTTTCAAAACTGACCTCAAATATTCAAAATTAGGACTCCTTCCCCTCTACCCCCACTACGGGCAAACTGAGAAAGATTTTCAAGTCCATTCGTCCTTCTGTCTTCTGTCCAACTTCTTTATTTCTTAACAGTTTTAAATTTTGATACATACTTATTGATCCTGTTGTTATCTATCGCACAGTCATTACATTTTTTTATTCTTGTATTTATTTCTAATGCCTAGTATCGTTTTATTTCTACAATGCTTCAAAAAACTATTTCCTATCTCTCCTATTCAAATATGTAAACACGAACTAGCGACACTCCGTCCGATACTCCGTCTCATCCCCCCCATTCAGTACTGCATATTCAACAAATCTCACGTTAACCTTAATTTTTTTCTTTTATTTTTAACTATCGCTCTCATGCAGAACGCGGCAGATTCTTGTAGTACGTTACCAAATTTTTAACAACACGTTTGTAGAATCACTACTTTAGCACTACTTCTAGCTAGAAATGCGACTGGTGTGTGTGTTTATATCGGCTGACGATTCTAACAGCGTGGATATGTGCTAAGAACGCGTGTCGATAAAAAGGGGGGTCTGCAACTTGTGACGTCGCGTTTCTGCCATGCTACGACATTTATCTTTCAATTTTATGCCTTCGTGTATTCGTTTTTACACGTTTTCTTCTCTCTCTCTTGCTTTGGAGGTTAGGCTTGAACTGTGACGTTAGTTTCACGCAAGCGGTACTAAAATCTAGTGGCTTTGCTAGCGAGCTAATTAACCAGCATTTCTACAGCATACATTGGATTCCCGACTGGCATAGTAGAAGCTGTTAGTCATTAACACACGGGCTGTTTTATTTACTAGCATTTTGGGAGTACAATTCTATGGAAATTAGCGTTTGTTTCACAGATATTACTACAAAGCCCGACTAGAGCTGATCGTATTTATCAGCCATAAAATTAACATTGTCTTCCACCACTATCAACAGTAATTGAACAATAATATGTACCACTACTTTTCACCCTCAACATAGTGGTAAAACCAACATTCTGAGTTATTCCGGAGTCAAAGAGTTAAGTAAACATTGACCTTCGGATGAGTTTTTTGTGTTGACAGAAATGGGCCATGTTAGGGCAGGAGGAGAGAGAGAAATATCAAAATTTCGCCCGCAGAGTAAAGGTAATGCAATACTGCCGGAGTGGACACGAGAGCGCACAAACCGTTTTTGTGGCATATGGGTAAGTTAATTACACAAAATTATTCAAGATGACGATCTATATTTTTGTTGGAGACAAAAATATAATAATGACATAGCAGTAGTCTAGCTGAAAATGCAGAAAATCTACAATTAACATAAACCATACCCTTTCACGGATGAGGTCAACAGTATTTAAAACTAGTACAGATAAATCTGTAGGTTCCACGTTTTTACGAACCACAGTCAAGCTGATATAAATTTGAAATATCACAGTACAACAGACCTCCTATGAACAGTAAGTTAGTTTATATTTGGATATATTGATACTTTTAGTTTATATGTGGATATTGATACTAATTGGATCCACAGGACGTAGAACATTGTGAATAAATGCTAAGGAAAGTGACGACATCATAGTATCAACAACACAACCATGTAATGACCAATTTTGTCAACATAATGTATATTGCTTCAGAACCTTTTTTAAACTATATAACTGACGAACTACCGTTGTTGCACGTTACTTTTGGTGGAATTAAAACATAAACGAAACACAACTTAAAAACTTACTTCATGAAAAAACCAAGGATGCCTTTACTTCCATTCTTATCTTCAAATTGAATAGTTTTACATCCACTAACGGAAGTTCAACATGATGGAATTCAGCATAGGCACTTGTCTTTCTAAGCAGCACTTTTAATATCTACCTAAGACTGTAGAATAAACGCCGTTAATCTTTATATATGGGTTTTGCGATCCGCGCTCAGCGGCCACTTGTTTCTGCAAAGCACGAGGCAAAAATATGAATGTTTTCTGCCCGATAAAGTCAGTGAGTTCATTAAATACCTGTATTGGGGATACAATGATCCGTCTTACAAAACTGGTCTTGTAATTGCATAATTGTTCACTTATTTCCACTTGATCGGGCGAATAAGTCAGTACAGGCAGTCAACCTCCAAGCGTTAAGACGAGAGGTAAACAGTGATCGAGAGAAATCCATTTTTGGCGTAAGCCGCACAAAATGATAAGCGAAAATAGTAAAGCGGCACATCCTAATGGGAGGGTATAAATATACAAAGCCAAATCTGGCATTGCCAGGCACCATGTTGATTTTCTGGTCTGTTCTCTACCAGAATAATAATAATAATAGCCCCTTCAGTCATAACTGACTGTCACGAGAGGGTTGTTTGTTATTGAAATTATAAAGTATCCTGGACACAAAGTTGTATCAGTTGATACCAGGATAGTGCCAGATAAGATACTGGTCTCTGAAAAGGGTAAGGGTGTATGGACATCAAAGGTAGAATCCAGCTGTATAAGTTCCTAGAGAAGATGGTAATGTATTACTCTAAGTTCCTACATGCTCCTCTCAAGATCCTCCTCTGTTAATATTAATAGCTCTGCTAGGGGTATTAACTACACTATCAATTAACAAGAACTGTAACTTAACTTAAATAATTTCAGTAAGTCTGCTGGTAAATATTTACAATTTATTTTTACAGGTTTTTCTTTTCTGCTTGAAATCTTTCAAGAAACTCAAATTTAATTACAACATTTAAATAAATAAAACATTTGAAATAGTTCAAAAGTATCAAAAATCACTAAAGTTGTAGAAAGTTCTTCTCTCTTGGTTGAACTCCCTCTGTAGTATATTTATATCTTAAGACCCATCTGGTCTACCAGTTAATAAATGATTGTTTATACTGGCTATAACCATGCCCAAATAGATGTCATCAATAGATACTACTGTCTTGAATAGTGATTTGACTGAGTACTCTGAACAGTAGCCTTGTTTGGCTACTTATCTGGTAAATTGAAGCCTGTCACACTCTTGACATGGAAGGAAAAGTCACATGAGATTCCTCCAGGCAGTGGATACTTGGTGGCTGTCCCTATGCACAACAAGGGTGCTCGCACCACTAGTTCCTGCAGTAGTGGCTGACTCTTTAAAGTGTACTTGGATGACAGGATATAACCTGAAACATATTTGATTAACCACTATATTGTCTATCACTATCCCTCTATTACAGATGTAGGGGATGAGAGACAGTTTCAGACAGTATGCAAGCAGACGCAAAGGGCATAATATATCAGTAACAACACAATCCAGGTCACTGTGAATACATTTTTCCTCCAAATCCTTAGTTAGAGTCATTTGTCCATGATCCGCCTCCATACAATTATTAGGTCTTGTGTAAAATACTAAGTAATAGCTTAAACAATACACTAATACAATTCCTTTCATCCTTTCCTTTGTTCCTGGTGTGTGTCCCCTTCCATCAAGAAATAATTCTTTAAATGCTTTTCTAAAACCATGGACACCCTTTCTGCTTCCATTCTTAATTTATTTAAATATACACAGCTTGGTTTAGCCTCCAGAAATTAAACAATAGTTTGAAACACATCTACTCACTTCCTAACGCACAAATGAATTAATTAACTATATATATATATATATATATATATATATATATATATATATATATATATATATATATATATATATATATATATATATATATATATATATTTATACATTATTTCTTACCCTCAAGCACATACAGTCGAGCTGTTAATGGTCACGCAGTCTGCTCTCAGATGCAAAAGGCAAAGAAGTCTCTCTCTGACAGAACTGGCGCTTCTCGCTGTATTTGAATTTTTATTATGGCCTGCTTTTCATTTAGGGCACGTCCTATATATAGGCCAAGGCCGAACGACAGAGGGAGCTTTACTGCTAAAGTGTGTTTGCGTTCCGAAATACAGGCACACATTTGTCCAGCTGTGCAAATGTGAAAAACTAGTAATCTACATATTCTCCTTATTCCTGGACCGATTTCCTTCATCTTAGGCTTAAAATACTCTGTATTATTCTTTCTCTATTTCGATAACGGTCTTTTATTATCATACTACCATCTTTTCCTAGGCGTAGCCTAAACAGCAAAATTTTTTACTTGCCTGATGTCTCGATGCATTCCACTCGAGATTTCTCCATTACCATATTACTTCCCGTGGAAATTTTTGCACACTCTATTAATTGAACATTCCTATTTGTGAATTCTTGACCTTTGCCATGCTGTACTTCGCTCATAAGTCTGTAGCTTACCTCCATTTGAATCAAGCTTACACGGATTTGAGCTCGCCATTGTTAGGCTCGTACGTTTGTAAACACGATACATGAAGAAGCGATTCCATTGGTTCGTCAAGGATATACTGTCATAAAGTATTGCGTGCAGTTTGATCAGAATAACGTGTTGTGAATCAGACTTCACGACACTGACTATGGGAATGCGCCCCTGAGGTGACAGCCCTCGGTTGCTTATTTTCCTAGTGTTCCTTTCGACGTTTTCTTCTCTCTTCTGCTTGTTGTGTGAGCTTCTTTTCGCCCAATCTGAGGTGGCGCCGCAGATAGCACTGTCACTTGGTGCGATCGGCAGCTTCATCCTTGTCGTGTGGTGAGTATTGGGGCTACTACGACAGTAGTTTTCGTCAGGAATAGCCTATGAGATATTAGGTAGAAGGTCTCTATAAATTGGCTCGTTAAGAAAGAATAAAGACCTATTCGAGATAGGAACAAGAAGAAGGGAATGCGAATGCTTTCCACTGGACAGTGTTCTCTACTTAATTATGGAAAGAGTTCAGTTTCTCCACGACCTTAGCATCTGCCCTTAGATCCCGTAACATAAAAAACCCCAACCTCATCTGAGTGTAGAAATTCACCTATATGTAAATACTTAACACCGACAGCACGAGTGATACATTAACAAACTAGATAATGATCAAACGGTTATTGGGTTTATGAATTAAATATCTACACATATAGGGTTAGTAATGGTTAGAACGTGATGATGGTAAAAGACGATTCACACAAAACACACAGATGAGATATTAATATTGTAGTCAATTAATTGGTAGTTAATTAAGAATGATCTTGTGTAAAGCGAAATGATGATGATGTGATATGATACGTGTTACCAAAATGGTGAGTAATCTACACAGTCCACGTGTCCCTAAATTCTTCTCCCGGATAGGATGATTCACATGAATGCATAGAATGTCCTAAGTTGTTATAAGTTATGTCGAGTGAAGTATCTCTAAGTCGAGGACGTTCTGATGAAAACTGTTGTTGTACTGAGAACGGTGACGATATAAATAAATATGGCTTTCACTGTTTGAGTATATCTCTGTAGCGTTGATCAACATTTTTAATAGTTGTCGTATGAAAATGTCTGTTGTCTAATCTCCGGAGGGTACTGGCCAGACTGGATATCTTCACGAAATGTTCTTGATATGTAGACTCATTATCTTGAGTATGTAATCGTGATTCATAAAATATACTGTGGAGTCTGCTTCATAAAATGCGCTTAAGAGTGTGTTGCACTTGGTATAAATATGAGATTCAACTTTTGAGCTCCTTCGCTTGACTTCAGATAGTACGCTTCCGATGGAGCTGAACTTGATATTTGGAGATAAGTAATCAACTGTGAGCTTTAGATTGATTCATGTAGTAAGCTTTTGATGGATTTGAACTTGATATAACTATGTATTGAACTTGTGCGCATGTGATTTTTGTTGACGAAAAATGCTGCGTCCACCATTTTTATCGTGGGTGAGAAATATTCCTATTTTACTGAGGAACGAAGAACGTCCTATTGCGAATTCTGCAAACCAAATGTTCGTTTTGATAACTTATTTCTCGTTAGACGTCAGACACGTAGCGTGTAGACTCAGACTTCTGATGGACTGAAGACACACAAAAGTCTTCGTAAGTTTTCACATTTAATATATACTGGTTGACTTTCATTTATTCTACATCTCACTCTTGATCTCTCTGAGTTCGAATCTAATGATGTTAAATATATTGTGCATGAGAGTGTGTGCGTATGGAAGACTATGATGATGATTCAACAAGCTAGATGAAGGTGAAGTATGAACTATTAATTACTTCCTATCAGCCTTAGAGGAAAATCTTCTGATTTTATTTAGTCATGTAATAGAAGAATTAATTGAAAAACTATCTTTCGCACATTTAGCTGTGAGGTTACAATGAATAAAGAATAATAAAAAAAAGTATTAATACTCTGTATAAGATCTACTAACCTTCTTTTCCCTTCGCAAAATCCTTTAAGAACACAATACACACAGATATGAAATATTTATCCACACTGAATTAATTGCAGGCGTTTGGGATTTCTCTTTACACCACACTGTACTGAAACTGTACTGATCCATCTAGCAAGCTGCGCGGTATATCATATCTCTAAAAGTCAAAGGTGGGTCCCTTGGACCGATGAAGTACAACTCCGCCCATACAACCAATAGCTAAGAGACCCTCTGGTCACTCATTCCCAGGATCTTTCTTGTCCCCTGTCAGTCCAAAAGTGGGTGGGCCAATTCGCGACCAACTTTTGTTGCCTGGCTTGCCTGACAAACAGGTGTTGAAATAATTGGCTGGCCAATGCAAAAGTGTCCCCCGCCTTCCAATTGTCATTATCACTCTCTGATTGTCTATCGCTCCGCGTGTTGGAGGTGGCCTTTGTTACCTCGGTCCATTGTCGCCAGCATGCTAACAAGTCCCTTTGTGGCGACGCCTGTTGTATTACGTGGCGGATTGTTTAAACAACATGAGAAGACTTCTTCACCTGGCCAAGCTGGGCGTCTCCCCGCTTCTATGGACAGCGGCCGAGCAATAAAGAGACTAAGCTTTTGTGTCAGCCGCGGTCGCTTCAAAGTTAACAATAGTCCGCAGAAATTGTATCATGCCCAGATGTCTGCTTTTGATGAAACCAGATGTGTTTCACCCGATTTATCACAAGGCAATGTGGGCTTCAAAAGATGATGCCAGGTATAGGGACTCAATCAAAAGAATTTATTTTACCACCGATGAAAGAACAAATGTGGTTCTCTAGTTACCGGTCGCGAGTAATCAAAACGATGAAATAGCAAATGTTGGATGAAAGAGCACAATTTTTGAGAAAATAAAATAAGAAAGATGTAGGAAAAGGAAGAGCTATAAGGCCTTGGCGCTCGTTTATCACAATCTTCCCAGGCTGCTGGATTTATGTCCAGTGCCCTCATGTCTCTCTTACACACATTTTTAAATCTCAGCTACAGTCGTCCAACTGTTCTTTTGCCATCTGCCAGTTGTCTGTAGAAGATATCTTTCGGGATGCGACCATCGTCCATACAGCGGACATGGCCAAGCCAGCGTAGTCTGCACTGTCGAAGCAATGTATACATGCTTTGAAGGCCAGCACGTGACAACACCTCGACACGTGTCACTTTTTCTTTCCACGAAATGCCGAGGATGCGCATAATAAAAATAATTCAAGTCTAATTCTACAAGAATTAGACTTGAATTATTTTTAGCACTGCTCTGTTTCTAATTTTAACTTTGAGAATGTAGGATGAAAAGTAACATAGCCTTTGTTTGTCGCTACCTTTATTCACTCTGCGGGCTATACAGAGATTTTTCCCCTCTCCGATCGGGGTTAAGTTAAGGCCACGTGGCCCATTATTTATTATTTGGAAACATGATAATATAATTCTTACCCTGGCGATCATTAGCCAACGCCACTCCAGCTAGGTACAGTCTGATTGGCACTTTTACCCCCTGTTACGTCTCAGACTAACGGATTGGTCTGCTAACATGCAACTTTTCCCAAGATGAGAAGTTAGAAATTGTCTTTGCTTCAGTCTAAGTGCACGCTCTGATCTTGTAACATATACAAAAAAGACATATACTGAGACAAAGGTGCGTAGTGTGAATTATTAGCGCATTAAAAGGCAGGGTTTTGTTGAGAGATAAAATTGAACTTTGATCCAATAAAGGCTTTCCTATTTCGTAATAAATTGAACATTGAGAGATTGTTCAACTCGCTCTAAGTTGAAACCACGGAAATAAAGAAGGGGTGTGTCTGAATTATGCCAAGAAAAAGGAGACCGATGTGAAATTGTGTCACGGGAAAGGGCACGAGGAAGACGATTTAAAAAAAAAACAAAAATCTAAGAATTTCAGATGGCAAAAACTAAAGTGTGATAAAATAAATAGTTGAATGTCATCCATAGTTCTATTTACAACTCTGCCAAGAGTAACCTTGAGCGAAGGTTATACCTGAGTAGAATGAGAAATTGGTTGCCACTAGGTGCCGGCATACGCTGAGCTGGTGACTAATGAACCAATACTGCAAAACGTTTGATGGCGTCAGGCTGTAGTTAGCGGGTTCACACTGCAGTGAATATTTTTCTCTGGTGATTTCTACCCGTTTAGTGGGATGTGTGACGTGGGCTACGTTGACAGGTAATTTACACACGTATAGCTATCTGCTTTCTGAAGGTTAGACAGGAGGGAGAATGGTACTTTCCCTCTGTTGGTTGCTTTTCTTCAGCTTGGTTTAGCAGTGGCTCTGGAAGTAGCTCTGGAAATGAGACAGACATACGTACATGTGTCGTAGATTTTTGATAGGGGAATTAAGACTTGGGTTGGTCCCTTCTGAATAGATTAGAATGGGTGATAGCCACAGTGAGAGATAATAGTAGAACTAGATTTCCACGAGTGGGATGGTAGACTGTGATAGAGGCTGTCTCTGAAATCGAGAAATCTTCTCTCTTTCACCTATCTTCTACGACAGATTTAGAGGAGTCAGACAGTCTAAACACATATATATATATATATTACATATATATATTCTATCCACTCACGTGCACGCACATACAAGACGACAGTTAGACGTACAGACGTGGGAAAACTATAACAGATGATTATATAGATATTCTAGAACGAGCTGACCAACACGCTGATTAAGTTTAAGGGCAGTTTTAATTATCATCTAAAATCCCATCACAACACATAAAATTACATCAAAGCATATACAAATAGTCATAAAAATCAAGGAATTTCTACAAGAAATGATAGACCCACAGTTATGATCTTCCCTCGATGTTTAGCCCACAGTCCCGTTAGGAGAACGATGATAGCCCCAAAAGAGTCACAGATACATACGATTTGGGTCTAATATTTTCCCCTTTTGAAGGTATGAACTGACTTTGATAGCAGTATCTATTCTAAGGAAAAATATAGTTTAGCAACAAAATCTTGCATAAGGAAAGTTACAAAGTGAGTGAATCAAACGAAGAACATCCTTCAGTCTACTTTCAATCGGTTCTTTCATCAGGGCCCTGACTCACACAACCTTACCTACAATCGTGCGGTTGTTCGCCGTCTGGCGCAAGCCTTAGTGTACACTTCGTTTAATCTGTCTATCTGTGGATGAAGCGGATACCCAGCTCTGCAGATATTGGTTTCATTCACCGTGTCCGGGGAGCGTCCTCTTCAGGCAATCGTTCTTTCTTTACAGATTTAAGTTAATGTCACTTATTCACGAGGTAAGAGTTAGGGTTTCAGCGGGCACCGTGTCAGAACACGAGGTTTCCCTTAATTAGGAAGATGACCGGTGGACAACTTCTCTCAACGGATAATCTTGGTTCACCACACACTTGGTCAAATAATGTCGGAAAAGTTAATGGTTTTTCTGTAATTATTTCTCGCCACAAGGCAGCATGTACATTAGAGTTTGTGAAGAAATATGATCTGGCTCAAAGGCCCAGTATAGCATTTATTCTTTAAAAAAACCCATTAGTGGGATTTGGTATTCTGTCTATCTCTTGAAGGCACACGCCCTGTCAGACAGGTGTTACTTGAAAACCCACGTGGTTAAAGATATAAAATGTTTATGTTTCTCACAGGTTTGTCTCTGTACTAAACGCCGGCAAAGTTTGGTTACCCCAGTATTCACTCAACACAGAACTACGGTATCACAACGAAGCTATGAGTTTTCACTTATAAGTTTAAGTATCTAGAACGAAGTGACTACGTCTACTGCAAATGGAGAATGAGTGAAATCAAGTTTCAAACTCTGGTTAATATCTTAAACCAGACTAAGGCTCCTACTATTTCCAAAAACCCGATCTCTCCCCTCTCCTAACACCTACGTTAGCTTAGACGCATGCCGTAACTGCCACCAGTGCGTCTTCACACCTCCGTCTAACTATCTGACCGTGAGCGCGCGTGTCAGAGGCGAAATGCCAGACACTCTGTCTGCTCTGAGCGAGCATGGCTGGCGCTATTCACACCTCCGTCTAACTATCGGACAGTGAGCGCTCATGTCAGATGCGAATGTCAGACGACCCGTCTCCACTGCAGAGGGCAATTTCACACTTCGTCGGGAGCTAGCCTGACGAAAAACTCTCGTGACAGCTGCAAATGTAGACAATTTGTCTGCTCATCATGTCTGATAGACTGAAATCCCACCTAAAATCATCTCGTGCCAGGGACTGACACGTTAGGTAATCTACTGCGTTTCTAAATGAAACCCGAAACCAGGCGAAAGTTTGAGTGGGAAAATAGTAATGTTTATAGTCGTAAACGTACGAATGCGAAAAACACAGGAAAAGGATAAAGAGTGATAATAAAATAAAGGTCACAGGCAGAAAAAAAGAAGAGAATATAGAAAATTTATAGATCATAAAACTCTCTGTGCCAACATGTTACGGACTTTTATAAATATATCGTAATAATTTCTGGATTTCTTCTGACTTCGATTATGTCTATTAAATGCTGCCGTAACATTTTTGGGTTCGTTAACGTTTTCATAGATTTTGTATGAACGAATGTTTCTATTTCTCTTCTTTTGTGTTCAATTCGTTTGTGACGTTTTGTTTCTTTCTATATTCGTATTGATATAATGAAGATTAGTTCGTTCAATAGGTTAAATGATAACACTTGATTGTCGAACTGACAGAACTATGAAAACTTCTTGAAGTGAATCTCATCAAACTTGGCAATCAACACAAAGTCTTCTGAAGACGACATTCTCCATTTAATTATCTGAAGACATATCACATTATGGAAAACATGAACGAAATACGTGGTTCCCATTTCAAAATAAGGAATGATATCACAGTCTCATGCATTCTCAACTATTTGACCCTGAGCGGTCATATCAACCGTCGACCTTCGTCTAATTTTCTGTGTTCATATATTTCAGTTGAATACTATTCTATTCAAACTGTCTTGACATTATCACGTTACATATTATGCCTAATCGTTGGCTTTATATTTCTATTAAGACATCTCGTCTATTTCATAAAATCACAGGCTAAATCAATTATTCTCAGTTTGACTGTCCAACCACAATTTAACATTATCGCTTTCAATAGCGCGTTTTATAATACACCGCGTTCCATCTAGAATATCGAGTGCAGATCTGCGTTTTAATATCAACGCCTTCACAAATTCTCGGGACTCAAAAATCCTTATTTATTACTTGTTCCATTAACTAGGAAGCCTGCACACTGACGGTTGAATATATGAGTTAAGACTCAACATGTATTAGTGGACTCTGCCACACATTATCTAAACACTGCTATTAGCCCAAAGGCTACGTCAATACTCTCTCGTTACTAGGCCGCGTCATTCAACACTTTACGCGTACCCTTTGAAGTCTAGCTAGTTCAGGTGTTGCATGGTGCGACCATCCAAATCAAGATAAAACCAAAATGCTCGCAAACCATGCAACAATCCTCAACAGGGGCTACGTTGACAGGTAATTTACACACGTATAAGCTATCTGCTTTCTGAAGGTTAGACAGGAGGGAGAATGGTACATTCCCTCTGTTGGTTGCTTTTCTTCAGCTTGGTTTAGCAATGGCTCTGGAAGTAGCTCTGGAACTGAGACAGGCATACGTACATTACCTTAAAGCAAAAAAACAAATCATGAAATAAATTTATATTTAACGTGTATGCAATTGACTGATGTTGTCCCTCGGATATGTGTTTTCCTCGAGTTCATTTCACAGTATTGATTCTCAATCTCAGTATTTCCAAGCCGCGTACATAGTGTGACGATATTAGTGGGTGTCCTTTTACATTTGTTCTTTCTCTCCTACATTATCCATTTATGTCTTCAATTTTCGCACATGAATTCGTGCCATTGACACTCCCTAAAGTTCTATACGCTTTTTCACACTGCAATAGTGCTATTCCACGGGTAATTGACTATCTTGAGGATTAATTGTAATCTCTAAATTGGTCGCGTCAGCTTGAATGCAGACGGTAAACGTGAAAGTAATGGTTGACTTTGACGTATTTCATTTCCGACCCAGACAGAGCAGGCGGGTGACCACCTGTGTTTCGCGGGAGGAGAAAATGAAAGCCATATTGTCTGTCTTAGGGAGCCGGCTGTGGTTCACGTACGTGAGGGATTATCTGTCTGGCGGAAGATTTGAGTACGCGTGATAATCACTTTTTCATTTTTGTCCAGACACTATTGGCGTCTTTCTTACCGATAAAACATGTCTGAAGAGAAATTTTGATGAGATCACAGATGGGTTGGCAAGTCTGTGTAATAGCAACGAAAGTAATCGTGCCATATTTGACAGATAGATCATGGGTTTAAATTTTAACGTGATAATTTTAAACACGTGGGGAAGAATTAAAATTAACACCTCTACTCCCTAGTTCTAAGAGCAGGATTGGCTCAATCGAGAGCAGGAAAATAACAATAGCTCTGATTGGCACGTTTGTCAGAAACACCATGCGGAAGCTTGGAGGATGAAATGAGAATATAACCTAGCAAATTCTGAGACTAAGACAGACTGCATTACAACGTCAAAAGAGCAACTCCATGAGCCAGAGAAGAATCAGACAGAATTCCAAATTAAATAGGACAGGACTAAAGTATTTTGGCATCTTTTAAACTTAAAAGAAAACCCGCATTTTTAAATACCAAGGCTGTATACCTAGGAATCAAAGCACCCGTCATAAGAGGTATTCTAAATTTACCCCCGACCAAGTGTTCGAAGCATCTACAATAAGTTGCTGTTTTCATTCATCTGTGCCAGGAGATTGTAGATCCCAAGTTCGGGTGAGTTGTACATATTTTTTTACAATGCGAATTTGACATGTTTTCTTGCTAAGAGGTTATACAAGTCATACGAGGCTGGCAACCTCAACATATGAAAATAGTATATTCATAAACCACTACAGCAAGCGCTGGTGATTGCTTCATGTTAGTTCGTACAAAAAAGCCGAAAGCAGAAGTAACCCCAAACTTCGAATGGAGCAGTGAGGAGGGATGATTACTTCACATGTACATAGTGTTTATATTTTCATTTTTGAGTTATATGTAAACCTCAGGCACAAGCCACTCGCGCTGTCCAGACACATTATTACCATCAAATGAACCAGAAGAATAACGGTGATTTCTAATCCTATTCCCTGAGGAATGTTGTATATGCACAGGGAGAATAAAATCTAAGCGAGGCAAAACTAGTGGGCGGACAGCGTGAAAAGGCGCCTGTTTAATCTTCCGACCACAATGTACTTAGCAGAAGCATTTGTTCTTTTATTTTCTCTAAAGTTCGTGGTACGAGATCAGTTGGTAGTAAGAGTTTCTACGCCACTAGTTTGTAATTCAAGAGCTGGGATTCCACAATAACCACCTACATTCGACGAGTTGTATAGAGAAGTGCCCTCACCACAAAAGACTTAACGAAACACCTGCGGCAGTACTCAATCATTTGAAAAGCTAAGTGCATATTAAAGGCGAGCGCAACGGACTTTTATAATTCCCCTATCAAGTCTCTATGAAGACACTTTTTATCTAAATTTCGCCCATCATTCATATTTATTTTAAGTTGTTAAAGAATAATTGATTATTAAATTTGTTACGTGTTATTTTACAAATTCATAGTTGATTCAATTATTATAGTTATGAGAGCGTACGTATGTATCAGACTCTTTAATATGTATTTACATCTATAGAGAAATACATAATAATAAAGGATTTCGCTGAATTAACTCAGCTTGGGGCTTGAACGAGCTAATTATTGCATAACCCATCTTCACGAAAGGCGGCGAGTCAGATACTAAAGTTAACATTGTTCCGCCTCATGCAGCATTGTTCTTGACATCTGAAATATCTTGTGAACACTACCTTGAGGTAGAAGCATCATTATCCTTCTACCTACAACTCTGCCAAGAGTAATTTTGTGCGAAGGTAGACACCTTTGAAGACCTACATTAGATACTCTAAGTTTTGGCCACTGTTGGATCACTACTGCAGAGCAAAGGGGAGGCAACCCGTGACACATAGAATAAAATTATGTGTAGATACATGCACATCATACCATTAACACAGTAACATCGAAGATGTGTCCTCATCCAAATGAACATAAGGGTTTCCAAACTGCAGTCCCCGTTTTGAGGAAGCACTAGTCATACTATGACATTACTTGAGTTTACATAAAGAGCTGTTAACAACAGTTAAGGTACACCATTAAATTATATGCATCCCCGTTGGGGTCGGTATCAAAGGGAAACTAATAAAATTTAAAAAATGAGTACATACATATGTAATGAGCTTAGGCCTTTAGCTACATCGTTTTCTTTATATGGTTTAGAACTCTTTCACTGGCTGGTTGTTACAATTCTGGAACTACCTTGTAAGTTATATTTAACTGCAAAATAGACATTCCGTGGTTCCTGCCGCCTAAGTAGTTCTCCCAAAAATGTCTTCCTCCCTACAATTCATTGGTTTAGAGAAACACACGTCACTATTCAGATTATGGAAATAATTAAAATAAATCTAATTCACAAAGTCCGTCAGCTTTCTACAAGCAACATAACCCAAATTTTAACCACTGACAAATTAAGGGGCGCTTAATCAGGAAAAGTATCTATCAGCTTTTGCGTGACGGAATTACGACGGTTAGATTATGCAATTCACATTACTGAATTATTAGGTAAGCTAGTTGTCATGATGTATTCTTGAGTGTTGAATTAAAATAAAATAAAAATGTAAGGTACTGATTTCCAAAAGGGTCGTTTCTTTTGCCTCAGATAGAATAATCTGTCTACTCTACATCAAACTGCGGGTGCCGAACTTAGTGTTTCTAATGCTTGTTGTTGTTGTTGCTTTGACGTCTATATAGCCAAATCCTGGCTTTGATCCGTGAACACCTGGTCACGCGTCGTGTGGCAAGTGCAGAGTTAGCGAAGCGTCAAAGAGTTCGTGTTTCCCTGATTTATTTTGAACCCAACATCGGAGGCGTTTGAGCTTCCCGTGGACGAACGAAGTGCCGCTGTGCAAGTGTGGTCGTTGGGTAATATTATTCTAACCTGACAATCGCTGGTCAGCGGTCAGCGCAGAGGAATTTATAATGAGCAGTAGCAGAATCAAAGAATGCGACCGATCGCTTCGTTTTCGCTCGACCATTGGCCACCAAGCTGAAACGAACTGGCAAACAAGAAAAGAGAAGGACAAGGTCGCCGTGCGGGAGTTAAAAGGGGGGAGAGAGGTCACTATAGAATTTGAGTCCAGATTGCACTCAAAAATTAAAAAGAAACGACGGGTGCAGAATTGGGACGGATTGGACAGTCTAAATTATTCTGCCAAACCGCGACAAACGGATAGTAAGAACATGTATGCACGGTGTGAATAGATGGAGGCCTATTCTTCTCAGGGAGCTGAAGAGCACATAATAAATGAATATAGCAGCAAATGAAATAATATGAACAAATGACGGCGTTCACGCAAAATGAACAGCGTCTATGGGTTTACTTAGGCATCCAGAATACTAAAAATTTATTGTAATTGTAATATTAACACTGACTTTTCGCGTACATGGATGGTGAATGTAAGAAAAAAAAAGTTTTTTCCTCGTCCTATTGCCAGTGTTTTTAAGCCCCCAGTGTCTTCATTTGTAAAAATTCAATTGACATGGATGGGGTAAACTTTCTGGATAGTCTTTTCATATTCCAAAACCAGTAGTCGAAGGAAGAATTCATAATTTTGCCAGTGGTCTGTATCCATTTTGAATGCCTATTAGTAACGGCATTTTCTCTATAATTAAACAAGAAAGAAGAAATGCACTGCTCCTAATGCGACGCGACGTTTGGCCATTAGAAATGTGTACCCGAGGCGGAGCTAGAACGTGTCCTATATGATTGTTCGCTCACCAAATCAAAGCACTTGCCTCGTCATCTCCTCTGAGATTTTTGTTTGATTAACAAGCCCTAAAGGCGTTGTTTGCAGTAACTGAGCACTCTTCGCAAGTCAGATTCCTCACTCACGTTCGACGTGAGTTTAATGTGTTTGTGAGACTTCCAAAATAATTTTAGTCGAACCCTCTATTGATGTTTAGTCCTGGAGAAAACAATATAAAATGATTTAATCAGGCCTGAACTATGGTAAATATACGTAGAAAGGTATAAAATAATTAACTATGTTTCAGCGTTACATTGATAAGGTTGTGTGAGCAGTTGAATAATCACCGTAGAGTGATATACGGACTGGCGTAAGCGATATGATTCTCCACAGCTACCGATCATTACTGTTTTCTATAATCTTGGTTGCTGACCTGGTTATTGCCATATAGTTAATTATTGTGTATCTTGTGTGTGTGTGTGTGTGTGCGCGCGTGCGTGCGCACGTGCGTGTTTGTGTGCTTTTTAAATTTTTATTTCTCTATCAATGTTCATCATGATTTTGGTTGATTTAGATGTTATGAACTGTTGTTGTTATGTATTTATATTGTACTGAATGAGGTCAGCTGTGAAGGCCCCTGAATATAATAATTTTTAAGGTGAGTTTTCAGGGGGCCTTTCTGCTACCACCTTATGATCTCATTCAGACTTATTCTTGAATAGTATGTATGATGACTACGTCTAGTGTCTAGGGTTATGAACATGTGGTGTCACGGTAATTTAATACTAAAACACACACACATACACAAATATTAATGTCTATGATCAAATGAACTAACCCCGTGTTGGAAATTTTGGTATTAAACTATTTTTTTACAATTTTATTTTGTCCTGAACCTAGTATTCTTCTGGTCAGGACTTTCAACTCAAATGGAATCAATTTATATACATATATGCAATGCAATTACACAAAAGGGACAATCTGTCCAAACACATATTGTAAAATCTAATAATGGTGTCAAAATATTTCTAATACTACTGTTAAACTAGCACTGGATGGCGGGTCGGGATTCTGTAATCACTCCCATGTCTTTATTTCACAACTTTTAATTTTAATTTCTTGGGTTGAAATAGTTTTATTTATTTCGTTTAAGGAAACCCTAATTTTCGTTGATGAACGATCATGTGCCAGATTATATACTTATCTAGCACATGTAGTAGCTGTCAGTTGTCACTCCGGCCAACGGCCACTGTTGTACTTGTCCAAAAGCAATAGGGTAGACAGCGTGTACACCTATCACTACTGGAATACAAAGTCTTCTCAAATTCACCACTCAGAAATCTGGCACCGGACTAGTGCCAGACAAAAAACCCTGTAACATGAAATTATGTTTCCTTGTTTACATCATGTTTAATATACTATTTCCACAAATTATAATACATGCAAAATAAAAGACCTGGGTCAGATCTATCTGACCAACCCAACTCATCCACATAACAAGGTGTACCAGTTTTTTTCACATTCCTCTCCTCTAATGGCTGCACTGTATCTGCCATATTATCATTAATCTCTTTTTTCCATACAATAAGGTGGGTGATATGTTTCCACCTGACCACCTAAGAAAACATGTGTATTCTACATCTCTGGTAATTTGTTATAAGATAAACCAACCTCTAGGCCCTGCAGAAGTCAGCTAGGGACCTCGACTATGTACTTACTGTCGTAATATTTATCATCTGGCAGTATCTCTCACTCACATTTTAAAATAAAATATAAATAATTTCTGCCTTACCACGAATTCAATGAATAAACACAGGAACTATGACCATGGCACAGATTCAGCTCTGCTGCTGGCTTGACTATGAATTTGTTTAAGTATTTACTTTAGTTTTAGTTAAAATTCATACTTCAGTACATCGTCCTGGCTGAGGGACAGTATTTCTGCAAATGGCGACGAGCCTTCTAAGTTTTCAGTAATATTAAATGTGTTGGCCAATGAGATCGGACGACCTCCAATTTTGATTTGAATTTGAAAAATAAAGCCAAAATTACCCACTAAAGTGGTGTACCTCTGTCGGTCGGTCCGTCCCGATCTTGGCGTTAGTTAAAAATAGACTTGCTTTTTGGCCTAATACATTTGCCTCTCACTCCCAAAGTTCCCCACTTGGACTTTGATCCTCCCTCTTCTGCTTCTTTTCAACAACGCGTGCAAAAAATTGTCACCGATAGTGAATGCAAAAACGAGGGTCTGTCCGACTGTTTGTACGAACCAATATAGTATTTTGTCAATATCTTTAGTATTAATGGGGCAATTTTGAAAAATGTAACATAATATTTATCAGGAGATCATATTCTATCAAACTAATTAGGTTTTATGGCCCATTCCCAGTAATAATGAATTCCATATATTTTCCATATTATTTGGCAATTTCTACTTTTATATAAATACGCCATTTTGTCCCCTCTCCCTCGTTGTTCAAACCGAAACCACAAGTCGTTACGTCAGAAAAATACGCTACTTGGCAGACACTGCGCTGTGTGTGTGGTTATATATGTCAAACTGCGTGCCTATGAAACGAACAAGTATTGGCTTTTCGTTGCATTTTCAAATCTGCCAAAACCAATGTCGCGCGTATGTTTCGATTTTTGCTTCCAAACAACGCGTGTCAGTGTATCATTTTCCGTCTCTCCCCTCCAGATGAAAACCGGATTGATCGTGTGTTCACAAAGTTCCAGGACTCATTTTTTATCCGGAAAACCGTTATAAGGAGCGAGGTGATATTAACACAGTGCACGTGTCAACCACGTGCCACTATATGTACCAAACCTGAAGTTTGTAATTTCGCGCATGCGCTGTGTGGTAGCGTATAAGCGGATGTGACGTAATAGTGCTCGTCGCGTTTCAAAAATGGACAGCAAAATTCAACAACGTGTGTGTATTGATTTCTGTTTTCGTCTAGGAAAAACTGGTTCCGAAACTCTCGAAATGTTGCAAACAGCTTTCGGAGAGTCCTGTTTAAGTAGATCTAAAACATTTGAGTGGTATTCCCGTTTCAAAAGTGGACTCCGATCCTTTGAAGATGGCCCCCGTCAAGGGAGACCCTCCATCTCCCACACCGACGAGTTCGTTGCACGTGTGCAAGAAATGATACGCGCTGACCGACGTCTGACTATCAGAGAGGTTGCTGATGATCTTGGAATATCAATTGGTACGTGCCATAAAATCGTAACTGAAGATTTGCACATGAGACGGGTATCAGCGAAACTCGTGCCACGCCACCTGACTGAGGACGAGAAGGACGATCGGTTGTCCATTTGCACTGACCTCCTTGAGATAGCAAAAAACGACGCAAATTTCATGTCCTCGATAATAACTGGTGATGAAAGCTGGGTGTACGGATATGACCCGGAAACAAAGCAAATGTCCTCCCAGTGGCAAACGCAATCATCTCCTCGGCCGAAGAAGGCACGACAGGTCAAGTCCAATGTCAAGACCATGTTAGTAGCGTTTTTCGACATTGGTGGCCTGGTGCATCATGAATACGTCCCTATAGGACAGAGTGTCAATGCTGAATTCTACAAAACAGTCCTGCAATGCCTCCACGACGCTGTGCGCAGACATCGCCTTGAGAAGTGGCGCACAGGCAATTGGCGTGTTCATCATGACAATGCACCTGCACACAGGTCTATCACCACAAACGCATTTTTGACGAAACACAACATTCCATTGCTCCCGCATCCTCCATACTCACCCGATCTTGCTCCGTGTGACTTTTTCTTGTTCTCGCAACTTAAGAAAACAATGAAAGCTCGTAGATTCGATGACATTGAGCAGATTCAAGCCAACGCGACGAGACAGATGAGGGCTATTCCGCAAAGTGACTACCAGAGGTGCTTCCTTCAGTGGCAGGAACGTTGGAATAAGTGTGTACACTCACAAGGGAACTACTTTGAAGGAGATAGAACCAAATAGTATGTAAGTCTACTTATTCGAATTAAAAAAAATGAGTCCCGGAACTTTGTGAACAGGGGAGTATATCATCACAATGATTATCACAAAATATGCATTTTGCCACAATGAATTGTAACTTACCTCTTCGTAGACTTCTCCGCCTAATACTTGCAACAATCTTTTTTTCAAAAACCGACCATCCTCATTAGTTATTGAGTTTGTAACTTTTCTTCGAATTATCAACACTCTCTGTATAACGAGTAGTCACCTGTGATCGTTTATGTTTTTTCTTTTTAATTTTTAAATATTGTCCGCAACTTGCATCGACTAAAAATAACATAACAGAAATCCTCAGCCAAAATGATAAATATTTAATGAATATTTGATATTATTATACTACTAGCAATAACCCGTCAATATTGACGGGTTTTTTAATTATTCTTAGAGTTTTTGCTGTTTCAAACTGTTCATGAACACCATCATTTGAACGCTTTTCTTTGTTGATTGTAACTATTTTCGAATATCTGGAAAGTATATAAAAGTCGTGCGCTTCTAGCCTTTGCACAAACTGCACGACGCTTAATATAACGCGCATATTTTTTCCTACCAAAGTTGCAGTTATATTTTAAATAATAATTAGAAAACACACAGTAAAGTGTCAAAAGTCTACAATATATTATATTGTAATTTTTTTTTTTGCCGCTTTGATTGTTTCCTTTTGAAAAAAAGGATAAATTACAGCCCTAAATAAAAAAGCCAGCATTAATTTTTCCTCACCAAAGTTGCAGTCTGGAATTTACGTAAAAGTGGTGTGCTTCTGGTTATTGCACTAAATTGCCCTGAAGAAGTAAAGTCTCTTACCGCCGATGCTATCGATCTGTGCGACTGATTTTTCGGAAGACAAACTTAATGAGTGGCAGAACTGGTGTTCAACGCTCATTCCGCCAGTTATGAGCTTGGATATCATTTTCATAGAATGCATCACGGTTTGGAAACAGTGGTATTTTGAAAATACGTAATGAACCGCTATCTGGCACTTAACAGTGTTCCGCTGCCATTCATGACCTACTTACTTAGTCGTTCCTCTTCTACCCTGGGGTGTAGAGCTTTGCCAGAGAGAACGTCATACTGTCTTATCAGCGGTCTTCCTCCTGGCGTGATTCAAATCTAGTCCTCGGTCAGTCAGGGATTGTCTAATGTTGTGCTCCCAGCGAACTCTGGGTCGTCTTGGAGGTCTGGATCCCTGGCTCTTGGTTTCCCATATTTGTCACTGTAGCCGATCTTCTATTCTGCATAAATAGACAAACCATCGTAGTTGGGACTGTTCTAATTAGGTCTGCAGGACTGAGTTTTCAGGCATTGCCCTATCGTCTTGGTTGCGGACCATGTCTCTTCTTGTTACTTCAACCACCTTCGTCGGATACCTCATTTCTGACGTTTGGAGCTGGCTGTTGTGGATTGTAGTAATTGCCCACGACTCGTAAACATGCATCTCACCTTTATACTCAAGGGCCTTTTCACTCAGCTGTCTGAAGGTCTTCGGTTTGTTCGAAAGCCACATTGGACCTCATCCATTTGTGGCTCAGCTAGGCGCCTGAGTCTCTGCTCCAGGATTCTAGAGTAAATGTTACCAGGGACACTGTCGTACATTTTTAGATACGTTAGAGATATATTTGGTCCCGTCTGAATAGGGCAGAAGGTGGGGGTATATGAGAAAGAAAGGTGTTAGAATAGATTCCACGAGTGAATAGATTAAGGTGAAGATCTGTCTCTGGAATGAGTGGTTTCTCTAGTCCAGCTTATCTATACGACTATCTTTAGTATTAGACGATCTGTCAAACCTCCCTATAAGTAAAATTATAAGTTTACTACTCACACACACACAGTTATGTGACAACAAGACACACAAACGTGAAAACTATGGTAAATGGATATGGATCTGACCAACACACTAAATTAAGTTTTGTTTAGTTTATTATCACTTAAACTTTACAACATCAAACATATGGAAATCAATAAAATCATGTTTACAGACATAGGAAAATAACCCAATAAGTGCTCTCCCCCCTTGTTGAGAAAAGATCCCCAAAAAAGTTAATAACCCAAAAGGTCAAAGATTAACACTAGGGTATAGAATAGACAGTAAAGAAAAGAACAAGGTTCCTACTTAAGCTATCCAGTAAAATATAACAGTATTTGCAAAGAAATTAAAGGATGGTACAGTTTCCGTAACTGGAAAATATTCACTCTCACTCTGTCATTCGTGGCCACATCAATCCCGCCTTACCTAAACTTGGTGTAACAATCTCTTGAACGTAAACATCCATGCACATGTATCATAATCCAGTAGTTCTGTCCTCCGAATTGAGCCCCAGTCCCTCCACTAATAATTACTTTTTATAAGGGGGACGCTCAATTTGGTGGTTGAGTTCCTGGATATATATAAGTATTGTCACTTCGAATGGTTCATGTAGAAAAAAAAAGAACGCGATCTTGTGTTCACAGTAGACAGCAGTCAGTACTTCCAATAGCTAAAGAAAACTCTGGTTGCTAAAAATTTTTTTAATTAAGATGATGATGATAAATCCTATCGGCTCGCTCTGGGGTGAGTGCCGATTATGAAACAGCGTATTCTCCTGGATAAAATCCACTTGGAAAAACGACTGTCAGAAGTCGGGAAAAATGTTATGTATATTGCCACCACGGGCTGATAAATTGAATAAAACAATCTGGGAATTTGTAAGTCCAGTTACCTCAAATTTACAGTTAAAATGTTAGCTTGTCGCCGTTGGCAATTCCTGTTCACACCTGTACTGGGGACGAACGCCAAGGAAATCGACAACTATTACTCCTTCAGTAACTGAGAAAAGGACTACAATAGAAAAAAACCCTGGCCGCTGGTTTTGATCATGCACTGTATTAGGAAGAAACAAAACATTTAACCAAAATGACAATATCCTATGCTATCAAGCGTAAGGTATGATCTCTTATCCTCTCCGTCACCTAATTAAATTAAAAGGCACACGGTGTCTTAGCCTATCTTATCGCGCTTCGCTTGGCGAGTACAGGTTGGATTTTAGGCATGCAGCCTTTCCCCCTCCGACCCGGTAAAACAATCAGCGCACAATGTCAGTTATAATTTAATTATGACTACGCGCCCTTAACAAATATCGCCTGTCATTACTAGCTAGTTGATTGACGGCGTCTACTGTTTTGACACATAATATTAACACTAGTCATATAAAAATTTACACACAATAGAATATAATGCGCATTCTACTCTGTCACTTTATCCGTCACTCATAGCATTATACTTAGTCAGCTAAACCGTATCTTCTGGTGTAAAAAAAATGGTTGATGGATTTTACATTACTGAACCACTGGTAAGAAAATATCTACGTGTTTGCTATTTCTCTAGTCTTAACGCTAGGGAATCGCAGTGAATAAAAATGGTAAAACTTTAACACATTTAACACTTAAGCACAACTTATATTATTACCAGAAAACAGAATAATCCCCACGAAGGCTATTAACGCACTATTTCACATAGGTTCTACCGTACGCGTTTAGATTATCCAAAATTTCCTGAGAGACATGATAACTGACTTGGAGAGAACGCAGTATATATACAGATTTAGGGTAATTATCTCTAAAGAATGTGACAATTCACACCTTCGGCATAGCAGGGGAAATCAACGAGCTTGGCTTCAGAGATAAAAGATGTTCCTGTTCAGTCTACTCGCGATGCCGAACGACATCAAAAGACATGGGCCATGTGAACGGGCTCCCTTTAGATTTCCGTCCGTTTCCGCAAATCAAAGCTTTTGCACGGACAACAAAGGTGGTCGGTAAGTATTATTATCGCTATTGAATTTGTTACCGAGGATCTGGTCTTTTCCCCACGTGCTTTCTGTCACTATCCGATGATTGGCAGATCAGCTCGCGTGAGAACTCAGGTAAAAAAACCAGGTTCGCTCCCCTTGTTTGACTGCCGGGTGCGAAAGTTTGTAAACACTCATTAGCGCATGTAAGACAGGAAAAATAAGCGTGGCTTCAAAAGTGAGTCAACAGACAGCGAATTGCGTGGTTTTGCCTTCGCAAAACATAAACACTAACTGAGGAAGCAAAGGTGGTCGGATTTCTTTGGCTATATTTGCATTATACGTCACAGACACTGAGAAGAGATATGCGTCTATGATTTCCACATTGTCGGTTGTCACCCTTTTTGAATATGGTTGTTATGATGGCAATATAAAAAAAAAAAAATAATACGGTACTTTGAAATCTTAAACTGTGCACAAAACAGTATATTTTTCCTTTTTGAATTAACATTTAAATTTATTGACAACTATATGTTATTTTTTAACTTTGTTAACTCCAAAGATTTAATAAATTAAATACATGTTTTGTACGTGTAAATATAAAAGCAGAGTTGAAGTTAAAGTTAAAAACTATTGTTTGAGTGATATATTTGGTTATTGTTAATTAGAATCGACCTCACTGCACTCCTGGCAAATCCATAGGTGCACAGTCTCCCTCAGCAAATATCTAAGATTATGAACGCTAATTGTACCTGTAGCACGCTGGTTGTACATACTGTCACGTAGGGTTTATATTCATTTAATTTCCTACATCTTCTTCCTATTCTTTCACACGAATTCTCTCTTTTATTATCTCTGTATTTCCTTTTTTTCCTGTATATTTTTCATCCATTCGTTTTTGCGAATATTATTTTCATATAATTCGCAAACTTTACCTGTTTTCCTTTCTCTAAAACTGAGAATCGCACCTGGGTGGTATTGCGTACATGTCAGTCGCGCTGGTCGGACGATAGGCGTGAATTTACAGCATTCGCTAGACATTCGTCTGAGGGTCTCTGGCCTGGGGCGTGAAAATTCACCCGAGGGACATGGAAAGTAGACAGAGAGTCTGCATTTCAGTAAACGCATGAGGTTTTTCGTCAGGAAAAACCCGGCTTAGCGTGAAAATCCACTCCGCACTGCAGACGGTGGTCTGAGATTTGCAACTCATGCAAGCCCTCGGCCACTGATGGCTGTTACGTCACGCGATAAGCGGACGAAGGTGTTATACGGACAGGGGAGACTATTTCGCTTGGCGAAATAAGATTAGGATCCTGTGTCCGATTTTTAAGATGTGGCCAAGTTTGAAACTTTAATTTCATTCTCGCTCATAGACTCACAGTAGATAGGTTGCTCGTAAACAGAGTAGCTGTTAGCGAAGTATCTCAGTTTGTTTCGGCAATTTGTCGAACTTCTAGACTTCCAGAAATACTTTCAGCATTTTATTCTTAAGTTGTGCGACTACCTGTAATTCTGTGGTTGAGGTAACTAATATGATAGATATATAGATTTTGTGAGTGTTAAAGTGTTAAATCGCTTAATTCATTTTAATCTATTTCTTTAGCGCAGAAGAGAAATAAAGTGGTAGGCTATTATATTTTCTAGGGAAGCATTCAGTGGAAAGCAGAATAAAATTAATATTTCTAGCTTATAACGGCAATTGTAGCTATTTATGAATTTAATTTAACCGCTAATACTCAGTCGAGTGTATTTTTCTAAACTAACGTATAAACTCTAGAATCGAGCCTCATGAATGGTGACGGAATACGCACGTGTTCCTAATTCATGAGGATTGCTGATTTTTAAATATAACTTACGTCACGGGAAGTTTAAATGATAAGCAAAGCTCTCTGCTTGCAAGTTTAAATGTAAGTTATAACCAGTACAGATTCTGTTTATTATATTATATGTGTTATTTTTCCTCCACACAGTGAAAGTTTTGGGGTGACCCTAACTTTACCAGCACCTAGTAGTAGTTTCCATACTTGTGAAGAAATAGACAGTCCTTATTTTGAACCACGTGGGTTTCTTAAGTACCACTGGACTAACAGTGCATATGCAACCCGAGTTAGCCAGAAATACTATATCCCAATAACGGGTTTTCAAAGACTGTAATGATAAATACTGGACCTTGGAGCCAGATCTTAATTTCTTCTAGAAAAAAACTCTACGTAATCTTTCTGCCTGGTGGCGCGAAATACTTCTAGTATTAACTAACATTTCCCGAATATATATATATATTTTTTTGTGGACAAATCTGTGGTGTGACTAAAGTGAATCCTATACTGAGGGAAGGCACCGACCTGACATTCATCATTTCTAGAAACCTACGCTATTGACACTGTGCTCTGCTAACTCCCGCGCCTGGAATAATTTTAGGTGACTTAATCAGACATTTGAACAAATTTGCACACCCAAGTAGTCGTTTCCGGAGACTCCAAGTTAAATACGTCTTTTGGAACTGGGGACTTCTTGGCAGAAGACTGCATTTTTTTGGAGTCTGTGTGAAGATCTAAAATCAGTGTGTTCCAAGAGGCAGCGAGCCAAGTCGTGAGTACATGTATGAGAGGCCATGGCGGAATGAATGAGTGTACGCTGGTTTGAGTGATATTTTCACTATTATATCTTTGACACCCTGTTGCTGTCCTAATTGTTTTTTTCAAATCTGCATAATTTGTTGCTAAGGCTAGAGTTCTTGTGTTTTTGTCTTAGGTTAAATCAGATTTTTTTCAAACTCTGTGCATATAATTACGAGATAAAACAAAGAAAACTCTTAGACTCAAACCCTATGTATCTGTGACTCGGGCGCCATCATCTGTTCTCTTAACGGGGCCGGGCTAAACCTAGAGTTAACACTATAACGGGGCTATCATCCTTGCAACATTCCTTGAATTTTTATGACTATGTGTATATGTATTTTCCTTGATGTACTTTCTTTGATGTTGTGAGCCGATTTTTCCTGATATTAAAATCGCTCTTGAACTTAATAATAGTGTTTGGTCAGCTCGTTCTAGATAATATATATATCATTGTTATAGTTTTCCCACGTCTGTGTGTTTACCTGTCGTCACGTGTATGTGCGTGCCTGTGAGTGATAGAAATATACGTAATATGTATATTGGTGTAGTCTGTCTGACGCTGTAACAACTGTTGTAGAAGATAGGTGAGAGAGAGAAGAATTCTTTTCGCTTTCAGAGACAGCCACTATATCAAAATCTATCATCTCACGTGTGTGGAAATTCTATTACCTTTCACTAACTCTCACTGAGTCTATCACCTATTCAAACCTATTCAGCAGGGACCAAACCTAGTCTTAATTCTCCTATCGAAAATCTACGACAAATGGGTTCTCGTCCGTAGGATTTTTGAACTTAGAATAGGAAGACGAGTACGACAAATGGGTTCTCGTCCGTAGGATTTTTGAACTTAGAATAGGAAGACGAGTACGACAAATGTGGACTCGTCTATCTGGATTTTGAACTTAAGATTCTGTATTCTGATATAGAGTAAGAGTGTGATGTCTTGTGACTGTGTATCTTTAAAAAAAATATTACCCCCTAGACTAGCGATCTGTTTACGGGCGTGCTGACCACACAAAGTAATAAGTTTTTTTTCCACAGCATCTTTGAATAATATACATTTTGGTTACAGGTTGATTTTGTCGGGATATATGTTAACTGCTGATTGTAATACTAAATGCTGGTAAAGTGGTGAGTGTATAACATTCACTGGGTACTGAGGCAGAACGGCGTTTGAACTAAGTTAAGGAGTGTGTTTCGGACTTTTTGTCCAGATTAATTCCCTCCCTTACCCGATCTGACTTCAGGGGCGAACTTATACTGGATTTTTAAAAATTTAGGGATTATTTTTCTCTTTAATTTTTGCAATATTCTTTTGCTTTTCCACTGTAGCAACTTATTTTTCAGTTGTAATCTTAACTACCATTTATTTGGCGTAGTCGTGTTTTGCATTGAGTGCTTTATTGCCGATTAATAGCAGCGATAGTTAGATTTTATTTTGGAGGAGGTATCCCAGGGTTAAATATATCATCTTTTGATTTTTTGGTAATTTTTTTCTCGTAAGTGGTAGGAACCAGGTTATTCTTTTTCCTATTTTCTTTCTCCAACAGTCTCAGTCACTGACATAATATGGCCGAGAGGGCAAAGCTTAGACAACTCCTCAGGGACGAAGCGAGAGAGGAGGGACTGGAAGGAGAGGAAGCGAAAGCTTTTGTCAGAGACGAACTTGAGAGATATGATGCGGAGAGGAAAGCAGCTGAAGCTAAAGAGGAAAAAGAAGAACTCAAGAGGAAAGAAGCAGAAGCTAGAGAGAGGGAAAGGGAAGACCGTCTTTTACAGCAGAAGAAGATGGACGAGGAAATGGAAATTCGCAGGGCGAACGAACGAGAGAAGGAGAGACAGCATGAGGAACGAGAGAAGGAGAGACAGCATGAGGAAAGAGAGAAGGAGAGACAGCATGAGAAGGAGAGAGAAGAGAGACAGCATGAGTTAGCTCTTAAAACTCTGGAATTCCAAAGGCGTGGGGCTGCCTCTACCTCCAGCAATGGAGAGTCTTCTCCTCATTCTTCCTTAACTGACCCTGCTAACACTCAATCTCTTCAACTAAATGCTATGTCTTTCACTCTTGAATCTTTTCCTTGTCCAAATGAGAAGATTGACACATGGTTAGAAAAATTTGAGAAAATTGCAACTCTGTACGGGTTAGAGAGGTCGCGTTGGAATATGAAACTTTCCCAGGCCCTAAAAGGTTCTGCTTATGATGTTTATTCTAAGCTGGAAAGTAGCCAACAAGACGACTACGATGTGTTGAAGAAAGCGTTACTGGAGCGCTTTGAAATGAACGCTCGCAAGTTTTTGCAACTGTTTCGCAACAGCCGGAAAGAGAATTCTGAAACTTTTCACCAGTTCTCATCTCGTCTTAAGGGATATCTAACAAAGTGCCTTGAGCTTTCGCAGCTCCCCTCTACCTATGAAGGTCTTGAAGAACTTGTTCTAACTGAACAAATAAAGAACACTTTGTCTGCTGATACCCGGAGATTTCTCGCTGAGCAGGGGGCAGAAGAACTTGAAGACATTTTGGAAAAGTCTGAGCGTTATCACAATGCGCTGGCTGAACTACCGGCCACAAAGCGGAAACCGACAGAGGAGCATTTTCGAAAACATAACCTAGAGCAATCTTCTCAGGCTTCTAACCAAAACAACCACAGAGAAACTGGACCTCAAACCCCCCCTCCGGAAAAATCCAAGTTCTACAAGAACAAGTACCCCAACCACCCCAAACAATCCGATCAACCCGACCGCCCTACATGGCAGCGTAGCCAGAAAGGACAAGGTGGCAAAGGGAGAACCCCTGAGCACGGGACATATGATCAGACCGAGCACACCGAGCCAAAACGCATCGGATGCTTATTGACAGTCTCGCAAGGCGGAATTATTGACAGTGATTCCCAACCTGTTGGGGATAGACCCTCAACGCGAGGTATTGTTATTTTGAACGGTTCTAAAACTTCTTGCTTATTTGACACGGGGCTTTCTTACGATTGCATTGTTGCCAGAAACCTGGTTAAACCCGGTCAAGAGACAGGAGAGACCGTCAAACTTTGTGGAGTTCGTAAGAGTGATGCACCTACAGCGCTTCCCATCGCATTGGTGGAGATACACTCTGACTTTGTCAGAGGTGTGATCAAAGCGGCTGTTATGGATGATCCCATCTACCCAGTCATACTTGGCGGGAGATACGTGTGTATTGGGAAACCGGAAGAGCCGATTGTGGCAGCAGTAACTATAAGAGGGCAAACCAAGAAGGAACGGGAGCCTGCGCCAAATTTGTTACCTATGGAACTTAAAGAAGCGCAATACAAGGACCCTACCTTGGCACCCTGCTTTAGGAAACTGCCCATGGCGAAGGAACCAAAACAGCACGGGGACATTTTTTCTGAGGATGGCGTACTTTATCGGAGAACGGGCAAGCCTGACCAAGGTTACAACCAGCTCCTAGTACCGAAACAGTACAGAAGCCAAATCCTAGAAATGGGGCACTCTCTTCCCTTTAGCGGACATATGGGACAGAACGCCACAAACCAACGTATAACCACTCATTATTGGTGGCCAGGAGTAAATACTGATATTATCAGATATGTCAAATCCTGTGCCCAGTGCCAACGTGTACCACCCAAGCAACGATCACCCCCAGTCCACATGGGTGAAATGCCAATAATGGGAACACCATTCGAACGGGTAGTGATCGACATTTTAGGGCCTTTCGAAAGGACTAAAAGAAGGAACAGGTTTATCCTGACCTTAGTCGATACATGCACTTTATGGGCAGAAGCTATCCCGCTAACATGCGCAGATGCCAAGCATGTCGCAGAAGCCCTCGTGCAGATTTTCACTCGGTTGGGATTCCCTCAGCAAGTGTTGACGGATAATGGATCCCCATACCGAAACCTGTTGATGGATGAGATCGTTAAGATCTTGAGGTCCCAGCACATCCACACTAAGCCATATACTCCGGCCGGAAATGGGCTCGTGGAACGTGCTAACGGAAACCTCACCAGGATGCTAAGTAAGCTGGCACAAGTGAAACCTGAAGATTGGGATCTCTGTATTCCTGCAGCATTATTTGGCTACAGAGAATCTCCTCATACTTCCACAGGATTTCCGCCAGCTACGCTTCTATTCGGCAGACCTATTAAAGGCCCGCTTGAAGCCTTACTTTGGTCGCTGACAGACCAGAAGGCTGATGAGACAGTTGTCTCAGCAAGTAAATATGTGTCGGATTTAAAGGAAAGATTGAAACTAGGATGGGACCTAGCAACGACCAACTTTAAGCGAGCACGCACAAAGCACGCTAACCGATACAGGAAAGTCGCGAAAGAGAGAGAACTGGAAGCAGGAGAGAAAGTTTTGGTGTTACTCCCTACCGGAAACAACCAACTGAGGATCGGATGGCAAGGGCCGTTTACCGTCCTGAAAAAGATTTCTAAGGCTAACTACCAGATCTCTATTCAAGGAAAGGAAAAGGTTTTCCATTTAAATCGCTTAAAGAGATACTTGGAAAGATCAGTGCCAACCTCCGACCATCTCCTGACGATCGCCAAAACTGACGAAGATAACGATAGTGGCAGGGCAATCCCACCGCACACACAAGAAATCTTTCAAAAATGTCAGAAGCGGCGACGCTCTTTCAAGCGCGCATATGAGACATTCCATGGGAAGGAAACTTTGAGGAGTGGACTTGAGTAGGAATTGGACAGAGATGGAGGGGGAAGAGGAGAGGGAAGAAGACAGACACCCCGAAGCTACGGTTATAGGAAATTAAACTCCATAACGTAGACATGGAGTGCTTCCATATCTTAAAGGGGGGAGGCTCTGTCACGTAGGGTTTATATTCATTTAATTTCCTACATCTTCTTCCTATTCTTTCACACGAATTCTCTCTTTTATTATCTCTGTATTTCCTTTTTTTCCTGTATATTTTTCATCCATTCGTTTTTGCGAATATTATTTTCATATAATTCGCAAACTTTACCTGTTTTCCTTTCTCTAAAACTGAGAATCGCACCTGGGTGGTATTGCGTACATGTCAGTCGCGCTGGTCGGACGATAGGCGTGAATTTACAGCATTCGCTAGACATTCGTCTGAGGGTCTCTGGCCTGGGGCGTGAAAATTCACCCGAGGGACATGGAAAGTAGACAGAGAGTCTGCATTTCAGTAAACGCATGAGGTTTTTCGTCAGGAAAAACCCGGCTTAGCGTGAAAATCCACACCGCACTGCAGACGGTGGTCTGAGATTTGCAACTCATGCAAGCCCTCGGCCACTGATGGCTGTTACGTCACGCGATAAGCGGACGAAGGTGTTATACGGACAGGGGAGACTATTTCGCTTGGCGAAATAAGATTAGGATCCTGTGTCCGATTTTTAAGATGTGGCCAAGTTTGAAACTTTAATTTCATTCTCGCTCATAGACTCACAGTAGATAGGTTGCTCGTAAACAGAATAGCTGTTAGCGAAGTATCTCAGTTTGTTTCGGCAATTTGTCGAACTTCTAGACTTCCAGAAATACTTTCAGCATTTTATTCTTAAGTTGTGCGACTACCTGTAATTCTGTGGTTGAGGTAACTAATATGATAGATATATAGATTTTGTGAGTATTAAAGTGTTAAATCGCTTAATTCATTTTAATCTATTTCTTTAGCGCAGAAGAGAAATAAAGTGGTAGGCTATTATATTTTCTAGGGAAGCATTCAGTGGAAAGCAGAATAAAATTAAAATTTCTAGCTTATAACGGCAATTGTAGCTATTTATGAATTTAATTTAACCGCTAATACTCAGTCGAGTGTATTTTTCTAAACTAACGTATAAACTCTAGAATCGAGCCTCATGAATGGTGACGAAATACGCACGTGTTCCTAATTCATGAGGATTGCTGATTTTTAAATATAACTTACGTCACGGGAAGTTTAAATGATAAGCAAAGCTCTCTGCTTGCAAGTTTAAATGTAAGTTATAACCAGTACAGATTCTGTTTATTATATTATATGTGTTATTTTTCCTCCACACAGTGAAAGTTTTGGGGTGACCCTAACTTTACCAGCACCTAGTAGTAGTTTCCATACTTGTGAAGAAATAGACAGTCCTTATTTTGAACCACGTGGGTTTCTTAAGTACCACTGGACTAACAGTGCATATGCAACCCGAGTTAGCCAGAAATACTATATCCCAATAACGGGTTTTCAAAGACTGTAATGATAAATACTGGACCTTGGAGCCAGATCTTAATTTCTTCTAGAAAAAAACTCTACGTAATCTTTCTGCCTGGTGGCGCGAAATACTTCTAGTATTAACTAACATTTCCCGAATATATATATATATATATTTTTGTGGACAAATCTGTGGTGTGACTAAAGTGAATCCTATACTGAGGGAAGGCACCGACCTGACATTCATCATTTCTAGAAACCTACGCTATTGACACTGTGCTCTGCTAACTCCCGCGCCTGGAATAATTTTAGGTGACTTAATCAGACATTTGAACAAATTTGCACACCCAAGTAGTCGTTCCCGGAGACTCCAAGTTAAATACGTCTTTTGGAACTGGGGACTTCTTGGCAGAAGACTGCATTTTTTTTTGAGTCTGTGTGAAGATCTAAAATCAGTGTGTTCCAAGAGGCAGCGAGCCAAGTCGTGAGTACATGTATGAGAGGCCATGGCGGAATGAATGAGTGTACGCTGGTTTGAGTGATATTTTCACTATTATATCTTTGACACCCTGTTGCTGTCCTAATTGTTTTTTTCAAATCTGCATAATTTGTTGCTAAGGCTAGAGTTCTTGTGTTTTTGTCTTAGGTTAAATCAGATTTTTTTCAAACTCTGTGCATATAATTACGAGATAAAACAAAGAAAACTCTTAGACTCAAACCCTATGTATCTGTGACTCGGGCGCCATCATCTGTTCTCTTAACGGGGCCGGGCTAAACCTAGAGTTAACACTATAACGGGGCTATCATCCTTGCAACATTCCCTTGAATTTTTATGACTATGTGTATATGTATTTTCCTTGATGTACTTTCTTTGATGTTGTGAGCCGATTTTTCCTGATATTAAAATCGCTCTTGAACTTAATAATAGTGTTTGGTCAGCTCGTTCTAGATAATATATATATCATTGTTATAGTTTTCCCACGTCTGTGTGTTTACCTATCGTCACGTGTATGTGCGTGCCTGTGAGTGATAGAAATATACGTAATATGTATATTGGTGTAGTCTGTCTGACGCTGTAACAACTGTTGTAGAAGATAGGTGAGAGAGAGAAGAATTCTTTTCGCTTTCAGAGACAGCCACTATATCAAAATCTATCATCTCACGTGTGTGGAAATTCTATTACCTTTCACTAACTCTCACTGAGTCTATCACCTATTCAAACCTATTCAGGAGGGACCAAACCTAGTCTTAATTCTCCTATCGAAAATCTACGACACATACCACGGATGCATCCTCTCTCACTTCCATTTCTGCTAGTCCCACGTTTGATGCCAATCTCCAACAGCCTCAGCTTTGTTGATTCATCCATTGCAGTGTCATTATCCAGCAGGCGATCATTAATAGCCCTCAGTATCTCTCCCTTATCCAGGTCCAGTTTCCCCACTATGGGTGCTCTCTAGGCCAGTCTGTCAGCCCTCTCATTGCCACGTACCCCAGCATGAACTGGACAGTAGATCCACACCAGTTCTTGAAGACTTGAGGAATCTATTGATATTTTCCATTCCTGCCGCATCCATCCGTTCTGAACTTTCCGAAGCATGGCCTGAGAGTCTGACAATACAACTGCCCTGGTTGATGGAGTTTCAGACAGCCACCTCGGTGCTGTAGTAACTGCCTCTACCTCCATTCTCACACTGGAGGTTGTTGTTATGTAGGCTCCACTCTGTTTAGCAACGACCCTGCCCTTTATTCTCACAGAGAAGCTCCATCCTGATTTCTCACCACGCACTACAGACCCATCAGTGTACACAATGGCGTCATCATCCCCAGCATGATCACTTATCAGCTGATTAATCTCCAACTCATTTCCATTGCCCCAAGATCTGCACTCTCTGCCAAGGCTAATGATGATCTGTTGGTAGTTTATCTAGTTCTCCCCTGACTTTCTCCACTCTTCCCCTTTGCATACATTTTCAACCCTGGTCACCTGACCTATCGTAGCCTCTGCCTGTGCCATCCATGACATACGCCTCTTGATTCTTGCTCCTTTGATGTCAGCTACATTCTCATGTAGGGTGTGTCTTTTATCGGTGGTTACCCGCATATATGCTTTTGCCTGGGCCATCGCATATCTGGATCTAATCGACAGCAATCTGAGCATGTATCTCATTGTCACAATGTGGGTATCACGTGTACAGCCCAAAACTACTCGTATCCCTTCATTTTGAATGCGTTCCAGTCGTGCACATAGTGACACTGACAGCGTGAGTATTCCTAGCCCGAATTCGATTAATGAAATCACGAGCTGATCATACAGGAGAAATAATAGTCTCTGTTCCAAGCGCGCAGCAGCCATTGTTTTTAAGGCTGCCAGTCCTCGCTTGCACTTTTGTATGATCAGTTCGACATGATACTTGAATGATAGCCCACGATCAAACGTTACTCCCAGATACTTCAGCCTGTCTTGCCTTTCAATGTTTTGCCCATTGAAAGTGATGCCTGTAAGGTCTGCTTTCACTGTGGAGTTGTATAAAGAGCACCACATCACACACGCTTTGTTGGGATTGACCTTTGATCCGCATTCCTCACACCATTTAGAAACCGCCTGTAGTGTCTCTTGTATGCCTTGGACCATTTCCTGTCTGTCTGAGCCAGTTCTGTACATGAGTATGTCATCTGCGAAAGTTAATGATCGTCCCAGTCCTGTTGGTTGAAAGGTTGCGTGTGCGTGTGTATGTGTGTGTGTGTATACTAGAGGTCGTACCCATTCTTTGCATGGGGCATTTATAATATAACTTTGTTCTTTTTTTTTTTTAACATGAAATTAAACAAAGGAAAAAGTAACCGAATTTAAAATTAAAAAAAAAAAAATATTAATATGGTATTGGGTTAAACTTTGTGACAAAATACAAAAAGTAGAGTAACTAAGACATATTGTCAAAATAGTAGTTAATCTTTAAATGTGTTAAAAGCCGATTTCACTTTTGAAAGTTAAGTTATAACTTCTCTATACACAATATGTGATGTCTTGCTTGATTGTGTCAATAAAAACATATTATTTGGCGAAGTGACCCTTGAACAGGCAACTTAAAACTGTCCATATTTTTTTTTTTTTTTTTTTTTCGTACGCCCGCTAATACTCGAGGCGAAATCTCAGGTTATTATTTATGTCTAACCTGACATTGATTTTACGTGAGTATCCCTTTATTTCTTGTACAGAGACAAGTGTCCCTCGCCATTCAGGCAAATACTCTCCGATTTCGGAGGTACCCATTGCAGCTGGGTCGGCTCAGGAGCCGCCAGTCCCTGGTCGACGACACTCCTTCAAATGTCCTCGCCAGGTCTCGAGTTAATCCAGTCCAAATCCCGGTCGACGAAAAATCCTCAAATGCCGTCGCCCGGGTTTGATCCTGTATCACCCGGTCGCCAGAGCGGTGTTGTAACCACTACGCTAGCGCGGCTCCCAACTGTCCATATGAAAAGCAAGGTGTTTTGAAGCTGATCCATGTGTACATGATTTTTTAAAGACAAAGTATCCCCTTCAACTTTTGATGGGTTACAATATATATAATGTAGTAAATTCAAGATAGCAAAATCTCATTTCCGAGATCTAAATGTAGCATCTTCTTCCCCCTCCACTCAGTCCAAATATAGTAAAACACAACTGTAAAATTAATACACGTAACTGTGTGCAGTTCTCTCTCTCTCTCTCTCTCTCTCTCTCTCTCTCTCTCTCTCTCTCTCTCTCTCTCTCTCTCTCTCTCTCTCTCTCTCCCCCCCCCCCCCCCCAAAAAAGAAGAGAAATTTATTAAAATAAAAAACAAATTAAAAAAAAAGTAAAGTCTCTCATAACTGCCCTGTTGTTAACAAGGTGAAAGGGAGTGAGAAAGCCCGGGGGTGTGACACCCAATACACCAACTATCTGCCATCATATCAGACTACCCCTTATCCTTTACACCATCGTTGATCCTTATATATTAATTTTAGTTCTTGTCTTATATTGTTTGACTAAATTCTCTAGGTCTATCTATTCTCAATACCTCTTCCACAGTTATGGATGAATTGTATGCCTGTAAATAATCTAATATTGGTTTTCTCTGTTGTTCATACTTCCTACATTTTAGTAGGAAAAAAAAGGTAAAGGTAAAGGATCCCCGTTACACACCCATTGAGGCATACATGTATTGGGAATATGGTGTTAGGCCCATATTTTCTCGACCATCGGCACACTAGGGGTGATGTGGTGAGCATCACGCCGGCCGCCTTAACCTTCCCAGAAGTTGCTCTGGTTCCCAATTGGGGCTGGGTCGACCCAGGAGCCGTTTCCGGCCTAAGAAATTCCCACCTCATTTGGGGATCGAACCATGGACCTTTGAGCTAGGATGCTAGTGCACTAACCACTATGCTACATTTTAGTAGGAAAACTCTATATTATTTTTTTTCTAGACGCTCTGCAACGTAAGGTTCTTCTATTCTGAAATAGCCCAGGCGTTCCTAGTTGCAGTCTAAGAAGTTTCTTATTGCTATGAATTTTTAGAACCTGGCGTGTTGTCACGGATTGCCTCCCCTGCTTTGCAGTAGTGGTCCAACAGTGACCAAAACTCAAGAGTATCTAATATTGGCTTTCAAGGTATCTACCAGCGCGCAAGATTACTCTTGGCAGAGATGTAGATAGAAGATTAATGACACTTCTACCCAAGATATTTCCAGAAGTCACAGACAATGTTGCATTGGGCTGAACAATTGTTAAAGCATTATATCTGGTCCGTCGCCTTTTGTGAAGGATTTAAAGAATAGTTTAGTCCGTTCAAGGCCCCCCCCCCCTCCCCCTTTCCCTGGTGTAATCCAACGAAATCCCTCTTATAAGGTATAGCTCTGTTTAGAGGTAAATATATGTCTAAGTATTTATATATATATATTAAATATTCTGGCTCATACGTTTGCTTTCATACATATAACTGAATCAACTATTATTGTTTAGTTTTAAAACAACAGGTAACAAATTTAATGGTGAATTAGTCTTTAACAAGTTAAAATAAATATGGAAAGATTAGTGGAATTTTGATAGATATAAAGTTCTCGTCATTGAGACGTAGGTGGGAATTTAACCTTATACTTAAAGTTTAACTGAAATGTCCTTTTTGCTAGTGCCTTTTAGTTAGCACTTAGCTTGTATGAGTGAGTTCTGCCGCCTAGGTTTTCATCACGTTGTTCTGGCGATGAATGAACTTCTCTCACACGAGTGGCGTAGTAACTTCAGTACTTCATACAGTCTGATAGCTTGTAACTACGTACTTTTTTAGAAACAAATAGAAAGACAAAAATGTCTCTGCTAAGTACACTGAGTTGGAAGCTTAACAGGCGCATCCTCTCGTTGTCCACCCACCAATGTTAATCTCTCAGAAGAGTTAAATTCCTGAGTTTTCACAGTGCAACTCAGGAAAGATGAATACAATTCACCAATATTCCTCTGGGTATTAACTGGGACAATGTGTCTGGTCAGCGCGAGCAATGATTTGTGCCTGAATTAACATTAACAAGTTACATAAATCTCACAAAATGATATGCTACACTTGAGACACATATGATGCAGTCATCACTCATCACTGCTCCAGTCGGAGTCTTGGGTCAACTCTGCTGTCCGGTTTTCCGCACTACTAGCCAGAAGCAATCACCAGCGCTTGCTGTAGTGGTTCATGAATATACTATTTTCATATGTTGAGGTTGCCAGCCTCATATATAACCATTTAGCACCTTACCCCAAAATTTGGGAATACGCAATCTCCTTGTACAGGTTTCAGATGGACACGAGCAATTTCGGTGCATATTCTCTCGAATCAATTTCGTCTGAGAAATTCCTCTTATGACGGTGTTCTGTGATACACTTGGCCTGGGAAACTAGTAATTCCTCTTCGACGGGTGTTCTGCGATACACTTGGTCATGGATATTATTTCTCTTATGACTGATGATCTAATTCCTAAGTTTCCAGTCTTGTATTTATAAAGTCCTGGTCCCTGAAGTTTCACAGTCTGTGTATTTTAATATGCGGGTTTACTCTTAAGGTTTCAGAGTTGCCCAAATACTGTCGATCTGTCACTTTTGGTATAGGAATTCTAGGTCCGATCCTTCTCTTTCTGGCTTCTTGGGAGTTGCTCGGTTGAAGTTGCGAAGCTGTCTCTTCTGTGAATCTTATTTCACTAGATTATATCTCTCATTCTCAGTTCAAATCACAGATGGTGTTTCCGCCGAATGTTCCAATAGAATTCATTGTATATTCCGGCATCTCACTTCAAATCAATCAAATCTCTTTAGCACTGTTTGGGTGGGGAAGTTTTAATTCAAAATATCCCCCGCGTGTTTAAAATATTAATTTTAATATTCCACTCGTGACCTCTATATAATACTTCCGATGACATCGATCTGCCTCTTCACAATCTTGTGACCATGTTTTCCTGGCGTAATGTCTTCCGCCAAGATGTCTACTCTGCCATCTTATCTGCAATCATGATACAAAGATGGCTCAGATGAGACGATTATCTAATTATCGCCTTTATCTGCGTGCCTACGCCAGACAGATTTCTGGTCAGACAATGTTGTCTTCCTTCATCGTACGCACCAGAAAAGCTTGTGTCAACACGGTCAGCAGCTTTTCACTGGGGTCAAATGTTGGACCACCGCGTTTCAAAGGGTGGTCAGACTGAGGGAATAGATAAGCGTTTGACCGGTATAATTACCTAGTAAACAATTCTGCGTGTAAAGCAGATACGTCCGTAGGGGAGTAGATGTTAGAGACTTCATCCTACTAGATTCGGCATAGAGCAAAATAATGAATGAAAGGGCAAAAAATTGCCAAATAATAAGCGAATTGAATAGGAGAAAAAGAAAAATGAAGAAAAAAATTATACTGACGGAGTGGACGTGAGATCGCACAACCGTATCGTCACATATGTTCTTGTTGGAGTCTGGAACAATTTATATGCATGTCTGCCCGTAAGGCTTCCATCCAACTCTACTGTCCATTCCTCAGTTATTATTCTTTTAATTAAGTTTTTGATCTGTGCTTTACTCATCCCCCACATTTATTTGAGTCCTGTTAATTCTACTTTTATTAGCTTCTTGAGACACATTATGGGAGCCTTTTCATTTCCTTCTATGCAAACAGGTGAAGGTATCCAAGCTATTAGAAGGAACATCCTCTGGAATATAGGTAATTATTTGCAAGTAATATCTCTTCTGCTATACCTGGTCTACTGCATTCTCATAAATTATATAGCTTAAATAGCTGAAAATAAGTCTGTTAATATTGTCAATTTATGAGGAGGGTTGTTAGAGAAGATTTCTAGAGCTTTCAGAATTGCAACCATCTCTGCTGTGAAAATAGATATATAATACTTTATCCTTTCACCATTTGCCACATGGGAACATAAATTAGTATCCCTAATTTGTTATCTTGTCCTGGAGATCCATCTGTGTACAGTGTAATAATGTCCTTTGATATTTCTCGAATATATTTCCTGGCTTTGTTTTTGAAAGTTTCCGTATCAGTTGCTTTATTAATTATGCATGCCAGGTCTGTATCTGGTTTCTTGAGCTCCCAGGGTAGTACCACCGGCTTTTAGAGCATCCAAGTGTACTATTTTTTTATAATGATCAATGGTAGATGGAGGCATGCACTACAAGACGTGAAAGTAAGAAGAGGTGCAGATGTGGGAAGTGATCATCACTTTGTAGTAGCAAGACTGAAGATAAAACTCAGAGCTGCTGGACCAATTGCAATCAAACAGAAAAGATATAAGATCATGAAACTCAAGGACTCCGTCACCAGAAAAGCTTTTGTGGTTGATGTAAAGAGACGAAATCAAATTGCCAAAAGCCAGTAAAGTACAGCGACTGATGATGTTCACCAGAAATTCAACATCATTTCAACAATTTACAAGGAAAGCAGCGAATCATGCTTGGGATTCCAGGAAAGAAAAAGACAAGACTGGGTAACACCAGAAACGTTAAACACCATAGCGATGAGAAAAGAAATGAACAGAAAGTTAGCAGAAGCAAAGTCTCCGAGGAGGAAATGTATAGCGTACAGTCAGCTGGACAAAGAAGTAAAACGTCAAACCCGTGCCAACAAAAGGAAATTTGTGGATGACCTTGCAAGACAGGCAGAAGAAGCAGCACTGAGAAATGAACAACGCACAGTTTATAAAATAACTAAAACTATCAGCGGAAACGAGGTGCAAACAACATAACGTTAGTAAGAGACAAGCAAGGAAATCTCATCATCACAGCACAGGGGCAGGAAACAAGATGGGCAGAGCACTTCAGAGAAAAACTGAATAAGGAACCACCAGAGACGCAGCTGAATGTTCCTGAGGCTGAAAGTGACCTAGACGTAAATACAGACATTCCACGAAAAGAAGAAATCATCAAAGGGTTAAAAAATGTTAAAGCGCCAGGTCACGACAATTTAAATGCTGAGTTATTCAAAGCAGACCCTGAACTAGCAGCAGAACTATTAGAACCACTATTAGCACAAGTCTGGAAAACAGAGACAACACCAACGGAGTGGAGTAAAGGAATAATTGTCAAATTGCCCAAGAAGGGCGACCTTGCAGACTGCAACAACTGGAGAGGAATTACTCTCCTCTCAGTTCCCAGCAAAATACTAGGCAGGATAATTATCCAGAGATTTTCAAAAGCAGTAGACCATAAACTGAGAAAAGAATAAGCGGGATTCAGAAAGAACAGAAGATGTGCAGATCATATATTCACCCTCAGGAACATTATAGAGCAGTGCTCAGAATGGCAGAGACAGCTATACATTAACTTTGTTGATTTTGAAAAGGCTTTTGACAGCATACACAGGGACAGCCTATGGAAAATACTGAGGGCGTATGGAATTCCCAGCTGTATTGTTTCCATCATAAAAACCCTCTATTCTAACTTTACATGCAGTGTTGGGTTGAGCAACCTAACTTTCGAGGTGAAGACAGGGATGCCCCTTATCAACAATTTTATTTTTTACAGTCATAGACTGGGTGATGTGCCAGACAACAAAGGGCAGTCCAAGAGGAATGAGATGGACATTTTCTACCTGGAATATGCAGATGACATTGCACTACACGCACATTCACATCAACACATCCAAGAAAAAACCGATAGACTGAATAAGTATAGCCAGCAGGTGGGTCTGAACATCAGTCTGAAGAAGACAGAGGTCATGACACTCAATGTGGGCAATCCTGAGCCAATAACAATAAGGAACCAGAAGTTAGAACAGACAGACACATTTACTTACCTAGGATGCATAGTAACACCTGACGGCGGAACAAGCAAGGACATTAACAACAGAATGAATAAAGTGAGAACAGCCTTTGCTAGTCTCAACAACATCTGGAAGTCTTCCCAGTACAGCACAAACACCAAATTAAGATTACATGAGAGCTGTGCACATTCTGTGCTTCTCTGCGGTGCGGAATGCTGGAGAGTAACAGAGATGGAAATGTCGAAACTGTCCTCTTTCCACACAATGTGCCTAAGGAAAATTCACCGAATCTTTTGGCCAAATACCATCACCAACCAAGAACTACTTATTCCGAGTAACCAAGAGGACATGCACATCATTATAGCTGGCAGACGCTGGAATTGGGTTGGCCACGTCCTCAGAAGGGACACTGATGCCATTACAAGAACAGCTATGCTATGAACCCCCGAAGGAAAGCGAAAGAGAGGCCGACCAAAAACAACTTGGTGGAGAACTGTGGTGGCTGAGATGCAAAGAATGAATTAGAGTTGGCCCCCGACCGAACAAAAAGAAAAAAAAAGGATCCCGTTTCACGCCCATTGAGGCATATTGGGAATATGGTGTTAGGCCAATATTTTCTTGACCATCGGCACACTAGGGGTGATGTGGTCAGCATCACGCCGGCCGCCTTAACCTTACCAGAGTTGCTCTGGTACCCAAGAGGCTGGGTCGACCCCGGAGCCGTTTGCGGTCTAAAATAATCCCACCTCAACTGTGGAACGAACCATGGACCACCAAGCTAGGAAGCCAGTGCAATAACCACGACCGAACAAAGTGGAAGCAATTTGTTGCTGCCCTATAAGACACAACCGGGCGTGAAGGCCATTGACTGCTTTGACAGTCGGCGGTTAAGGACAAAGAAGAAAAAAGAAGTGTACTAGTTTCTCCATGCATTTTCATCTGTCGGGTATCTACTAGTATTTATGAACCTGTTCTGAGTTGTTAATTGATACCAAGCAAATGCTGGAAAAGCTGGATGAGTCTTGTCCAACATAACCTTGGTCATGTAATTTAGTCTTAGTTCCTTTCTCCGAAATTCGAAAGGGAGAACTTTTAAGGCCACTTCTAGACCACTCAATATTGATCTGATTGTGCCCGCAGTTGTGTATAAACGAGTGTACTTGGTGAGCACTGTTAATTGTTATGGCGAAGCAAACTTCGACAGGAAATTTGGGCCTGTTGAACTGGAGGGCTAGTCACTTGGTATAAAGGGTATCCAGAGAATGTAAATACTTTCTCTTTTGCCAATGCCTGTGAGTATGATGGTTTCTACTCGTATAACATTTCTTATAAGCGCTTTCACCATCAGCTGAGTGCCATTGCAGAGTTTGGGTGAATTCAAAATACAGAGATACATGCCATTTTTTAAGTCTAATTTATGTAGGGGCATTCGTGAAGGATTTAATGAATTCAAGAATTCAACACGGTAGTTAACACAATAATTTTCTACCACCATCCAATTTATAGAATGGTAAGTTTTTCTCTTCCACACTAAACAGGCCCATCATCTTTGCATTGAGGTTATGGACAGATTCGTTATTTTTTTTTTTGTTAGCTAGGATGGCTGGTTCGCAAAGACAATCTAGGCTATTTTCCTTTAAATTTGCCAAGTCTGTGTATATTAACTATAAAGAAAGGCAGCCTGTATAAACCTGACTAAAACTTGATTAAAGCAAATCTTTTCTGAATAGTAAGAAAAGGCTATTATGTAATTTGAAGTAGATTTAGTATTTTTTTACAAATATATTTAGAACATGTCTGACATGCCTTCCTTTAGAAGTTACATCAAAATAAAGTTAAAATAAGTTTAAGAACTTAGTACAGATGTACTCTACGCTGGAGCTGGGTTGGCCATGTCCTCAGAAGAGACCCCGATGCCATCACAAGAACAGCTATGCTTTGGACCCCTGAAGGAAAACGAAAGAGAGGCCGACCAAAAACAACCTGGCGGAGGACTGTGGAGGCTGAGATGCAAAGAATAAACCAGAGTTGGGGCACTGTACGAAGGATGGCCACCGATCGAGCAAAGTGGAATCAATTTGTTGTTGCCTTACAAGACGATACTAGGCGTGATGGCCACTGACTGCTTTGACGGTCGGTGGTTAAGGATCTAAGAAGAAAAAGATAGATGTACTCTAAAGTCATCCTGGTTATATCTGATGAATCCATCTGAATATTAAAGTAGTTTTAATTGTTATCTTTGGTTCAATTTTTTTTTAACATTACCATAAACGTTAGTTACAACCTTTCTTAGGAGGGTTAATTTTTTTGGCAGTGTAAGTACTGTACTAGAAATGAAGAAGATAAAAACAGCATAATAAACCATAATGAGATTATGCATTTAGAGATAAGGATAAAATATTCTCACTATCACAACACCAAACTGTGTTTTCAGTTTTAGCAAGGGATTTTTCCATCTTCATTTGACTTGACTTTTCTTGGGTTGTAGAAGAACTGCAAAGTTCAGAGGTTAATTAAGCATCAGAGGGATCGAAGAGGGAAGGCAAACCCGGTCCCCAAAAAATGCCGTGCTGAAGTCGGATGTGTCGGCCGATAGGCGCAGATATTGCAGCTCCGGTGTAAACAGACACAATGCAACCAACGTCCTTTTCAGGACAAACGAGGAAGAAGAAGAATTAAGCATCATTATCCTTCAGCTCCCAATGGAGTATATACCTTCTAAAAAATTAATGTGAAACCTTCTTGTCCTGTCCTCTACCAGTTTTTGAAGGTCGTTCCATGTCTTTTTATCCCTTTCATGAAGTTTTCCTTTTCAACGTGTTTTTTAATCAACTTTTGGTTCTCATACTTTTGGGCTTCCAAAATAAGAAGACCTTGTGATGCTGTCAGCTGACTTCTTCAGTCTGTCTTCTATCAAATGTCAGTCTGTCTTCTATGAGATGCCAGTGTGTCTTCTATGAAATGCCAGTGTGTGTTCTATGAGATGCCAGTGTGTGTTCTGTGAGATGCCAGCGTTTTGTCCTCAACTGCTGTTCCACTAACATTTGTCTGGGTTTTTCTCATATAAGTTTCATATTTGTCTGGGGTTTTTCTCATATAAGTTTCACATTTGTCTGGGTTTTTTCTCATATAAGTTTCACATTTGTCTGGGTTTTTTCTCATATAAGTTTCACATTTGTCATTGTTTCATAGCATTTTTATTTTTGCTGGCCATATGTCTTAGGGATTACTTGCACATACTTAAACACATAAACATAAAAACAAATAATTCAATAACTCAACATATTTTTTTTTTTTTTTTTTTTATAAAATAGGCTTTTTTAATCAACATTCATCTAAAGGAAACATTTTTGTAGGAAAAAATTGTGTCTAAATTCAAAAATCTGTGTATACAATATACAAGGGGTAATTTACACATAAAGTTAACATTGGGATAGTGAAAACAGACCAGGCATGAACACATAATAATTATTTTGCACTATGCAGTAACATCACATATGCTTAAATGCAAATTGCTATGGACATGAAAAAGTATGTATAAAATAGAACACTGATATAGTTTGAGCCAAACAGCGACTACTGCCACTGAAAACAAGCAACTTTGTGCTGTAATCTCATGACCAAGCCAACAGTATTGTGCTACATTGCAAACATACTAGTTTCTTCTATAAACAGGTGAGATTCATGTAGTCTATAAATTAATAATAGATATTAATTCCAGCTTGCCAGATCTGGCAGTAATGCTTTTTCAAGAAATGATATAACACCTAATCTGATTTAGCTTAATTTGTGTGTACTAAATTATAAAATTGATGAAAGTATAACATAATATTTTAAAAAAAAGTATACTTGTCAATACCTCCACTATGCCTGTGGCAGAGGAAATACTTATATATGCTGGAAAAGAAATGTTAGTTCATCCAAAAAGCCAAATTTCATTGAAAATCTAACTCTAATTAAAAAAAATTTGCCACCTGATAAAGAAATAGCAGTGTCACAAGTGTAGCTGCAAATATGCAGCATTTATCAGTTACAATTATAACAGTTTATTTAAGTTTAAACATTTACAAATTATTAATATTGCATGCTTATATTGGGAAAGGCTGATGAAGTAGGCTACCTATCAGAACATATCAAAAATAAATATATTCCTTATATTGACACACACATACCACACACACACACATTCACAGATACCATGTGAGAACGATATTCATGCTCACATTTGACAGAAGTCAGATAAATCTGAATGTTGCAATCAGCACAAAAAATAAATATAACAAATAGCAAATATTTCAAGAATAACAGTCACAATACCAGCAAGGAAATCATTACAGCTTGAATGTTGTAGAGCTGCACATACAGTCAAACTAACAAAATGGATATGCATATGTATTACTCATTAATAAACTATATGCGTTCATAAATGTGTGAACAGACTCAGTGCCTAACTACTGACATATCTCACTGCTATCAAAAACATCTGACACCTTCATGAAGGCCATAACTGGCTAGAGCAGAGTTTTATACTCTCATCTTTGGTAACATTCCAGGATATTAACGATTTTTGAAAGGTATCAAAAATGTAATGTGATTTTTGTATTCAGAATAATATGCCCATAGAACCATATCAATGCTTCACAAAAATTTCATTCTACCAACAACTGCGTCAGTTGTGAACAGCATCTGAAGTACTTCGAGGCTCATCAGCAGTGTAGTATAACTGCCAGTCTTGAAGTTTGTTGTGCAGTATTATTTGTTGCTGAAAAGTTGCATCTGAAATAAACAAATTAACTTTGTTCACACTTATCATCTTATTTGGGACTGTAAACACATGTTGAAAAAAAAAGAAACATTTTTGACTCAGAACAATATAACTTCACCGTTTATTCAGCTAATTTTATTTCGGTAGGTAGAGGGCGAAGAGCAATTAATTAAATGTGAAGTTAAATAGAAGAAAATAATGAAAATTGGTAAACTCTAGACATTCGTAAGAAAGAAAGAAGGAGGATACTAGACTATAGAAAAGAAAGAATAGTAATAGACACTGTGGAGTTTATATCCATATCCCTTCAATTGACACCATCAGCTCACTACAAGAAATAAATATGTTAAGGCAAATAACTAGCTAAGCACTCCAGTTAATTTAAATTTACATAGTAAGTATATACAAGGGTCCACTGCTTAAAGTTACTTAATGTTTACATATGTTATTAAGCAGAGTAAAGCACAAAATATCAGGTTGCATATTATGTTCAGATATCATGTTCTGTGCATAAATGCTTTGTTTATATATGTAATCCAGCATCAAGATAAATTGATCTAGTCTTGTTATGCTCAACACATACACACACCCACACATACATATATATACAGACAAGGAAAGAATAATACTACTGCTCCCACATGAAGTGACTAATACAAGGTTGTACTTGGGCCTGGTAAGCTCATCTTGTAAAACAAATTGCTAAAGAAACAACTGCTGCACGAGCATGTCTTCTTCTTTGATCCTTAGCCGCCGACCATCAAAGCAGTCAGTGGCCATCACGCCTAGTGGCGTCTTGTATGGCAACAACAAATTGATTCCACTTTGCTCAGTCGGCAGCCATCCTTCGTACAGTACCCCAACTCTGGTTCATTCTTTGCATCTCAGCCTCCACAGTCCTCCGCCAGGTTGTTTTTGGTCGGCCTCTCTTTCGTTTTCCTTCAGGGGTCCAAAGCATAGCTGTTCTTGTGATGGCATCGGGGTCTCTTCTGAAGACATGGCCAACCCAGCTCCAGCGTCTGCCAGCTATGATGGTGTGCATGTCCTCTTGCTTGCTCTGAGTAAGCAGATTTTGGTTGGTGATGGTATTCGGCCAAAAGATTCGGTGAATTCTTCTTAGGCATGTTGTGTGAAAAGAGGACAATTTCGACATTTCCTTCTCTGTAACTCTCCAGCATTCCGCACCATAGAGAAGCACAGAAAGCGCACAGCTCTGATATAATCTTAATTTTGTGCTTGTGCTGTATTGAGAGGACTTCCAGATGTTGTTTAGGCTAAAAAAGGCTGTTCTTGCCTTATTCATTCTGATGTTGATGTCTTTGCCTGCCCGGCCGTCTGGTGTTACTATGCATCCTAGGTATGTGAAGGTGTGCACGAGCATGTGAATGCTTGATATAGGGGCCAGCTGATATAGGGGCCAGCTGATATAGGGGCCAGCTGAAATAGGGGCCAGCTGAAGCAATGGTGGCTCCATGCTCCATAAGGAATGAAAATAATGATGCTCATATATACGTACATCTACAGTATAATTTGTATAACTTGAATGTTCTCTCATTTTTTCATTGCATTTAAATGTTTGTGGTAGCACTATTACAAGGTTTTGTGTTCTTAACAAGCAATAAAATAAATACATGAACTAAATGTGACTAATGCAAACAACTGAAATTAAATTTACATACAACACTTTCACCAAATGCTTGAAAACTTGGACGTCTCTGGCCATGAGATGAGCTGCTGCTGCCTGCTGCAAAATCTCCAATGCCCAAGGTACCAAAAATACTGCCCCGACTGCTTCTTCTGTCCATATCCTTAAGAGAAAAAGATTTGCAAAGAAAAATTACATAACAATGTGCAGTAAGGGAACAAGATCTGATGGTTACAATATGTGACATGACACGACAAGCCAGTCACTTAACAAATTTTTTTCCAGAACAGATTGTGGCGCAAAAGGGTGATCAATAGTGAGGTTACTTATACAACATTTCTTTTACACAAAGACATATAGCGAATAGTTAAAATGTCTATAATTAGTGGAGTTCAATTTTAATAGATGGGAAAATATTTTGTCTTCAACTGTTGCCCTCTTCTGCATGACTGTGAATGCATTAATGGGCGTTTCTACATTTTTTCTCATGTCATCATTTCTCATTCTGTCTCTCCTGCTACATCGTCCATAACAAAAATACTGAACATGAAGTCTTTTATAATCTCATAAATTTATTTTTCAATGAACCATTTTTTTGTCTGCATGTATGTAAGTCCTCTGTTTACATGAATTTGATATTTAACATCCTGATATTTAGCACTTTGATTTTATTTGTGAACCCAACTTAAAGCCACATTCTTAAGGAAAGATATTAACAATTTCAAGGGCTGAGTCTATGACTCATAACTTCATAAAATGGCTGGAAGATTTTACTTACTTCACTTTCCTCATATAAGATAGAAGCTATGAAAAGCAGCAGATCATCAAGCCCACTTATTATACATGTCAACAACGTTAAGCTGAAACAGGTTCTAGAGTTTAAATATCTAGGACCAATTTTCACAAAAAATCGAAGACTTGAAAGAGAAATTAAAACAATATGTCAAAAAGCCAATGCAGTGACTTAAGGGGAGAAACTACAGTGCATTTTAAATTTTTTAGTCAAAAAAGAGTACAAATACATTCCATAGGATAATGACACTTTTTTCAGATCCATATTTTGATATCTTATCAAAATTTTGATTTACTGCAAATAATGTAAAATTTAGGAAAAATTCCGTGTGAACTGAAATGTCAGACATGGTCCCTGACCAGGGCACAGGACAGGAAATCAAACTGATAAAATGCTAAAGAAGGGCCATTAATGTTACCAGGAGAGACTGAATGGGAAATGATGACATTAGAAAATATGTAGGAACTATATCCTGCACCATAGAGAGAAAAAATAAAGTGGTTTAGCCATTTCATGAAAATGGAGCCAGATCAGTTATCACTGCATGCTTACAACCAGTAGAAGATATACTTTTAAGGCATGGGGAAGACCAAGAGGCAGATGAATAAGCAACCGTACAGAAATCTGACTATAGCAGTGCAGGGTCAAAAACTTCAGCTCCCCACAACGCTTAATGGCAAGAGTGAACAAACAAAAGTAAAACTAAGTAAAGTATCAAACCATATTTCATCTAGATCTCCTTAACACACTGCATCCACTTTCCTCTTGGCAGAAGGCATTCCCCATTAAAGATGCATTTATGTTAGTCAAGATTTCATGGAATGAAAATCCAAAGCAAGAAAACTATGTACTTAATTCCGCTATCCATAACTCTGAAGGTTCCAACATTGAAGATATCATTGCCATGGCTATTAAGAATGGCACCAGGTTAGCCATAAGAACTGGCTTAGATAAAGTGAAATAAAATGTAACTTGAATATTAATGGAATCGTAGACAGCACACCTGAGCAATGAAGAGTTTTATAGTTAGAGAAGTACATTGCAGACAAAAAGAAGAAGCAGCATCAGCAACATCCGCCAACCAAAAACTACCAGATTACCAACCTACAATGAAATGCCTGAAGGTGCTTTTAACTGCTTGAATCTGGCCTAATGATTTTTCAAGAAAGTAATCAAACATATACTAGAGCTCTATTATCAGGAGTCAATTTTGGTATGTGCTGCTCCCTACTAAGAAATCATACTTTAAATGAGAAAGTTGAATAGTCAGTTCTAGATGCCTTCATTAAGAAATTAATCATCCACTTCTGCACAGCCTGTTTCAGGAGATGAAAAAATCCCCAGCTATCAATCTCGTGTCAAGTTCATTTGCTGTCTCAGCTCCTTATTGAATAAGAAGTTTAGAAAGGCAAAGATGATGATCCTTTGTGAAAGATCCCCAGCCCTAAGATGTTAGAAATGTGTTAATAGTGAACCTACCACTGCATATATTCATGTTTGTAGTGATAGTATGTCATATAGACATTGTCTCATTGGGAATGGAGTATGGTAGAGACTGAAAGCTCAACAAGACTCTCCTCTGCTGTGCAGTGAATTAATGCATTACTTCTGTTTTCTGTACTTTTTATTACTATTATTAAGCTGTACATGTAATGGAATTAAATAACCCAGAGACATTCATATGTATCACTTTTTAATTTTCTGTGGTGATGGAATGGATACTGCCTACTTTACATATGTTTGAATGAGAAAATTGCATTCCATTTAACTGGTTTTCAAATATTCAATAGTTTCAGGTCATGTCATGTAAACAGAGAGCTTACAGTATCATGAAAGTTTATGTTTTGAGATGGCAAACCTATAAACTTCTAAGAAACTCTACTTTTAGATACAGCATCCTTTTAGGAAGAATGAAACTACTCGACATGACATATATGTCTATTAATTGTAAAAATGTTTAACCTCTGAGATATATGTGTAAAATATCTTGAACTTAAACAAAAACAACTACCATATATTTACTGATTCAAAAAAAAAAAGCATTTGACAACATATAGTATGAAGCACTCTAGACGATTATAAAATAATGTAGCGTGGGGAAACAAACTCATCCAAACTACCTAGAACCTGTAACAGTATGCCACAATGAAAATTGTGGTTCTGCACTACTGATTGAGTGAGACATGACTGCTAATTATTGTGCCACCTGTTCAACTTCTTCCTAAAAAGAAAATCATGTAGCAGGCATTAGTAGGTCACACACACAAAAACAATAATTTCCTATTCCTAGATGACGTTGATGCACTGGCTGGAAAACAAGAATACAGGAACTAATAAACAGGCTTGATACCACTTCTAGAAAATATGATATGAAAATCAATGTACAAATGACTCAGCTAATGACAAATAATAAAGAAGGAATAAAAAGAACAATCAAAATTAATGAACAAAGTCAAGAGACTGTGAATCAGTTTACATACCTGGGAACTGTAATTAATTATGAGAGGGGGGAAAAGCATAAGGATAAAGGCTGAGCAAGCAATGCACTTCTAACCAAGCAAAACCAATCTGGAGAGAAAATCATAACTCTTATAACCAAGCTTAATACTGGCATTAGACATCTTTGTATTTGGGTAAACAAGTGACATTTTTATTTTAAATGCTGAAATACAATTTAAAAAAAATATAAAGAGTGGAAATAAGATACCCATAAAGATCCTTGGATTTTTTTATATCATGTGTGGACCATGTTCCAACTGACAGTGTGCACAAATTCATAGTACAGTATGTATGGCCATATACAGAACTACTAATGATCACTAAAACACGCTTATGCATATAGTATGGTCATATGCCATTAAACAACTGGACTGTCCAAGAAAATGCTTAAAGAAACAGCACCTGAAACAAGAAAATGGATAGACCAAAGACATGCAGGGCAGACAATATTCAGAAATGGATAAAAAAGACCTTTCCATAGATACTAGCACATGGCAGATGTAAACAAATAAGAAAGAGTTCATGAAAAAGATACCCCAAAAACCATCTAGTTCAGGCATGCACAACATACTGCATGCGGCCGGCAGTTTCTCACCATGTGGTCCGCCGTTTCTCACCATGCGGCCTATGACAAGTTTTGGAAATAAATGTATAATTTTGGTTTTTATTTTTTAAAGTATAATTATGTGAAAGCCACCTGTAGTTCCGTAATTAAATTATCATTACGGAATTGGTTGCAATGTACATGCTTGCAATGTAAAGAGTTTAATACTGGTATTTGGTATCAATCCTTCTAACACGTTCATTCCCTACTAGTAGAGAGAGTAAGACAGAGCGAGCGAGAGAGTGAGAATGAGCGACTGAGACAAAAAATACACGTGTATTCTTTCCAAAGACAGAATACTGTACCTAGTGTGTTGCAAAATATTAGCTGTTCCAAAATACTACAACCTTCGGCAGCACTTTGAAACAAAACATCCTGTTTTTGCTAAATTGGACCCATATGAAAAAAAAATTAAAGCATCAAGTTTAGTGGAAAATCTTAGCGGCGATTAGCAGATTTTCAAGAAAGTCAACATTGAGAATGAGACGGTTACTAAAGTTAGCTTTCAAAGTTATAATGAAATTGCTGCGGTGAATTAAAAAAAAAAGTGTATATTGATTGATGTATCAGGATTTGGGAGCCGTGCTGGTGTAATGGTTACCACACTGCACTAGCGATCAGGTGTTCAAGGTTCAAGCCCGGGCATTTGTAGGAGTGTCATCGACCAGGATTTTTACTGAATAACCTGAATGGCTCCTGAGATAAACCCTCTGTGGATGGGAAGGAGCAAAGCTCCTGACCGGGTTGAAAGGAAAGTCCACAGGCTCCCCAGCCTCGCAATGACATGTCATTGGGCCGAAGGGCTGAAAGCCCAAGTGCCGCTGGTTAAGAAAAAAAAAATGTATCAGGATTATGTCCAGACAAGAAGAGAATATTTGAGAGCATCAATTTATCATACATGACAGTACAGAGAAGAGTAGCTGGCATTTCTACCAATCTAAGTGACTAGTTATAGTAGTGAGTGAGTGAGTGAATTCTGCTACTATTCTTTAGCTATTGATGAAAGTACCGATTTAAAAGACACCACCCAACCTCTTATTTTTATAGGAGGTATTGATAACAACTTTGTATTTTACTGAAGAACTTGTTGGTATGTGCTCACTGACAAGTATGTGCACAAGTGGAAAAGAAATCTATGATGAAGTGTTAAAATGCATGAAAGATAAGTTGGGACTGGATTTAACAAGCTTGGTGGCCATTTGTACTGATGGTGCTCCAGCTATGTGCAGAAAAATGTTGGAGCAGTTAATCTTCTTAAACAGTTTATTGATAGGTCAATAATCAAGCATCACTGCATCATACATCAGCAGGTTTTATGTAGCAGTCTTAAAATTTGAGCATGTAATGTCAGTGGTTGTTTCCATTGTGAACTCAACCATTCTAGAAGACTAGAACATTTCAAAACAGTACCATACTGAAGTAGGTGGTTGAATTGAGGAAGAGTGGCAACATTCCTACACAGTGAATTAAAAATATTTCTGGAACTTGAAAATGAAACCTGGAATCAAGATCTTTTTCCAGAGTGATATTACAACACACTTGAATGATTCAACTTCAGGGGAGAAAATCAACTTATATTTCAAATGTGTGTCGCAGTGGAGGCTTTTAAAATTGAACCATTTCAGGTCAGCTGTCCACAAGAGAAATGTATCACTTTCCCCACATGTGCTAAATATATCCCTTGCAGAGTTAGGAGAAAAGTATGCAAAAGTAATTGATGTTTTTATTGAAGAGTTTACCAAAAGACTTACTTTATCTAAAGCTGAAGATTTCAGGTTGAAGCTTGTTGAAGGTTCCTCTCCTATGGATCCAGAAAAAGTGCAGATAGATTTGCAGATGAAGTTAATTAAACTACAATGTTTGGCTGTTCATCGAAATAAGCACATAGAAAGCAACCCATAAAAGTCTGGACAGTCGAAAATACAAAAATGTTATTGAAGTCGCACTGAAAACCTTGAGCATGTTTGGAAGCACATACATGTGTGAACAAACATTTTCACTCATGAGCATGAACAAAGACAAACAACGTTCCAAACTTACTGACGACCATATGGAAGACATTATGAAAATATCCACTTCACATTTTGACAAACATGTTGCTGAAAAGAGATGTAACATCTCTCATTAAGTACGAGTATAATGACATTATGAAAAAATATATATGTCTCCTTGTAACTCAACATATACATTTAATTTACCTATGATTAATAAATAATTATATGTCAATTTTTTAAAGGTAATTAATCGTCTCTCAATGAAATACCACCCCAAACTTACACTTGTGGCCTGTGGTGGATTTTCTCACAGCAATATGGCCCTAACCAATAAACGAGTTGTGCACCCCTGATCTAGATTATGGGACAAAGAAAGGAGGGAAGGATTAAATGTTTAAACAAAAATAATTTTAAATGTTTCTGGGCAAGACAAAAGAGAAGAGGCCAAAAAATACCTGGATAAGAGTGATAGGCAAGGATACAAAAGCAGCCATAGCCTTCTAGGCAGACGCATAGAAGGCTGCGCTAAACAAAAACTGGCGGCAAGCAACAACTGCAACTCCATATTACAAAGGGACAAAATAAAAAATTATGCTTCATTATGTGATATCAATATTATAAATAAATGTTAAATATGTTGCTGATAGTTCATTGAAAATACTAATTTTTGAACCTCAATTCACGACTAAGCATATTTATTTAAATTTTTAAAACTACTACTGAAGAAATTAATGAGCTTCAGTATCTCAGAAATGTGCAGATATTTAGCTTCACATCAGCAAGAACATTACAGCAGATATTTATTTACTGTATCTGTATATCAGATTAGGAGTGTAACAGAGGTATTGTTACAGCTGTTTTTTTCTTTTTTGGCTTTAAGTTTCTACAGGATAGGTAGCTGACCTCATGTCCAACTCTCCTTAGAAGCAATTGTCCAATATACACAGCGAACAAACAAATAATGTAAGAATAAATCTAGTTAATGATAACCAGATAGATACACGCTTATAAGATATGGACCTTCTAATATATTGGCAACAGTGTAGACAAAGTCAGTGATATCAAAATAAGAATACAAAAGGCATGAAGAGCTTTTATTGCATTAGCAAATATGTGAAAATCAAAAGAAATCAAGTCATCAACATGAACTTAAATATTAAGGTAGTCCTACAACAGGGCAAAGTGGAGCCGAGGTAGCATAGGGGTTAGTGCACTGGCTTCCTAGCGCAGTGGTCTATGGTTCGATCCCCAGATGAGGTGGGATTTTTTTAGGCCACAAACGGCTCCTGGGTCGACCCAGCCCCAAATGGGTACCAGAGCAACTCTGGGAAGGTTAAGGCGGCCGGCTTTATGCTGACCACATCACCCCTAGTGTGCTGACGGTCAAGAAATTATGGGCCTAACACCATATTCCCAATATGCCTCAATGGGCGTGTAACGGGATCCTTTACCTTTTTTTACAACAGGGCACTGATGATACATGGAGAACAACAAATATGACAAGCAAGAGGTTCCAAACATTCATACCAAGGCAGAACAGAAGTACTAAAATGATATGCCAAGATCACCATTGTGGAGCTGATGGAAAGACAAATATCAGTGAAACAACAGGTGAGGTACAGAAACTGGCAATTGATAGGATGAACACTGAGAAAACCAGGTGGCTGTGTTACAAGGCAGTACTTCTTCTGGAATCATAATCAATCAATCAGTCAATGCTCTTTAGCTCCCCAAGGTGCATAGGCCTTCAACAAACTCATGCCAAATCCTCCTGTCACATGCCAAATCCTCCTGTCACCACTTCAAGCTCTTCCACATCTTCTTTATCATGTGCACTTCTGTCTCTAGTTCTCTTCTCCGTGTGGTTTTTGGTCTACCTCTCTTACTCTGCAGATTCCAAAACAAGGACTGCCTTATAATGCTATCTTCCTCAATGTGTGTCCTATCTACTGCCAGTGTCTTCTTCACATCTCTGGAATCATAAGTGTAAGCAAAATTAAGAGAGATAAAAAAAAAAAACAAATGGAGAAAGGTCTTTGAGACATGAAAGGGAAAAAACATGGAAAGTTCTTGAAAGGATGGCACAGGGCAGGAGGGATTGCATGAATATGTTGAAGGCCAAAGCTCCACAGGGGCTAAAAGATAATGATACCACAAAGGTACGAGTATCATTTAAAAAGTATGCAAGATGAAAACATTGAAACTACTGATGATGCTTCATGCAAGTTTCAATCAAAATGCTTTAGCTACCCAAGGAGCATAGGCCTTCAACAAACACATTCCAAATTCTTCTGTCATGTGCCATTAGCTCAAGTTCTTTCCTCATTATTTTCACTTCTGTCTCCTTGTGTTTTTTTTGGTCTAATTCTGCCTCTCTTTCCCTGGGGATTCCAGAACAAGGACTGCCTTGTAATGCTATCAACAGATTTCTTCAATGTGTGTCCTTTCCATTGTCAGCATCTTCTTCTCATCTCTTGTTCCACTGGCACTTGTCTGGTTCTTGTCATCAGTTCCACATTGGTGACTTTGTCATTTTGTCATACCATTTCAGTCCTTCTATTCTGCGCAAACACCCATTTATGAATGTCTGTAATTTTTTTTTTGTTCTCCATGTTTCAGAGCCATACAATAGGCTGACTTGACATTTGAGTTGAAGATTCTTATTTTTGTGTTGGACTTGATTTCTCTTGATCTCCATATGTTTCCCAATGCAATGAAAGAGCCTTTTGCTTTTTGTATTATTATTTTGATATCAATGTCTCTCTCTCCACCTTCGTCTACATTGCTACCAAGATTTGTCAAAGATTCTTCATCTTGCATTTATTCTCATTATCTTTGTCTTTTCCTTGAGTATTTTCAGATCCACTTGTTGTGACCTCTCAATGAGTATTTTCATTTAGTCTTGCATCTGATTATGGTTATGGGACAGAAGAGCCAAGTCATCTACAAAATTTAGATCATCAAGCTGTTTAGTCAGATTCCACTCCTGTTGTGTGATGTCGATGTATTCACAACCCAATCTATTGCTAGTAAGAAAATAAATGGAGACAAGAGTCACCCCTTTTGCCCTCCCGTTCTTATTCCAAACTGTTCTGTAAGTTGTCCTTCATGAAGAACTCTGCATGTCATGCTTTCAAAAGTTTTCTTTATTAAGTTAATGATTTCCATGGGAACTCCATGATGCCTCATCAATTTCCAAAGTGATTCTCTGTCTACATAGTAAAATGTCTTTTCATAGTACACAAATCTAATGTATTGCAGTGAATTCCATTCCAGACTTTGTTCAACTATGATTCTCAATGTAGCTAACTGGTGTGTACAGGATCTGTTATGTCAAAAACCTGCTTGTTCATCTCTCAGTTGTTTGTCCATGGACTCCATTAATCTCTCAAGGATGATTCTGTTTAGTACTTTCCTGGCACTGATAGTAACATTATTCAATAATAATTTGTGTACTCTTGTAAATTTCCCTTCTTAGGCAACTTGACCAGATAACCTTCCTTCCATTCTGCTAGTATTTCCTCTCTCCCAGACTTTGCCAAGTAGTTTGTATATCTCTGTAGAGGTATCAATATCTGCTTTGATGGCCTGTGCTGGAATTCCATCTGGACCAGCTGCTTTATCATCTTTCAGAAGCTTCAAGGCTTTCGTTATTTCTTCCCTACTTGGTCATTCACAGTTGATTTGTAGCTCCTATTTTGCTGGCTGGGGGATTTTTAGGAGCTGGTCTATTGAGAAGTTCCTCAAAATGTTCTGTCCATCTCATCATTTGTTCTTGTATATTACTAAGCTATTTTCCACTCTTGTCTTTGATGAGGCCATTTGCCTGCTTATATTTCCCTGTTAGCTTCTTTGTGTTGTTGTTCAGGTCCCTCATATTTCCTTTGGCTGCAGCTTCCTCTGCCTCCCTTGCCAACTCTTCAATACATTTTGTCTCGTCTCTGTTGATGTTTTTTCATGCAAATTTCCTGTAAATCAAAACAATTTATTATGCTTGCTTTTGGAAGCATTTTTAATATAAACTCTCCTGCTTTCTCTCTCTCTGATATACAATAAGACGTGTTTGTTTATTTGTTATCAGGACATCTTTCATGGTAACGGATTACTGTAATGAAACCCACAGTGACCTGAGTTTTTCCCTCATCTTTCACTTTCAACAGAATTAACATTTTTAACATGGCAAAAAAAAACAACGATCAGGCATTGGTAATATAGAAGTTAGTGAGGGAAAAAACATTATAGTTTATTACACATTGAACAACAAAACATAATGCTCTAGAACAGCATACGAGAGAGAGAGAAAGCAGTTCTTGGTAGTTAGTTCAAAGCAAAATTCACACGCCAATGATAATGAAATCGTTATCGCTATGCATAAATCTTTTATACCCCTTGCCTTTTTTAATGCCATGCAGCTCTATGCAGCGACTGAAGCCACAAAAGCAGAGGGATTTATGAAATGTATTATTACAATACATTTTAAACCAGGTATGGGCAATACATTCGCCAAACAACACATGCGGCAAATAGGCAACAGCAATGTGGTGAATTTGATTATCAAACCTGGCATAAAACTGAACAAAAATTTCATGAAAAAATCTTTTCCCAGATAGTTCATACAGCTATCACTGCTTAGTGCTGCTAATTCGTTACTGAAAAATTGAGTGCTTACTGGCAAAGCGCTAACCGAAAGTAAAAAAGTGATGAAAAACAAAAACTACAGAGTTAACTACACTTATTAACCACCGAAGTTAGAAAGAAGAAGTCCACTTTTTTTGGGGCATGTTATGAGAAGAGGAAAGCTGGAATATATCATAACAACGGGTAAGAGTGAAGGAAAAAGAGATAAGGGAAGACAAAGAGAGCAAATACAGGACAGTTTGACATCATGGCATGGAAAGAAGTCAACAGCAGAATTGATAAATTGTACTGTAGGCAAGAAGTTGTGGAGAGACATGATCTGCTACGCCACTAGGCACGGTACTTGAAGAAGAAGATTAACTACCAACATTGATCAGAAATATTGAACACAAACGAAATATTACATGTGTACTGTACTTACAAAAAAAAATATAAAAAATAGTATAGGACTTTAATCACTGGTACTTCCATCGCTTGCAGTTACAGATATCACAGCGGAGCTGTCTTCACCATCAGATGACTGGTTAGCAGAAGGTTTTTTAGGTATTGAAAAAGTGTTTCTGGCTCCAGATGTAGAAAGCATGAATATATGGTGAGTGGGGCCAGAAGATATTAGAGGAGACTTTTAAAAAAAAATAGAGCATGCTTTGTTTTCCACGTTCTTTTCTCTACGAGAAGCACCTTGTAGCAATTAAGATCTTGTTCTGTGTTACAGATTACAAAAGAATGCATTCCATTTTGCATTTTGGGGCCATGCTTCATTACACTAATAATGACAATACATCTTGGCCATCCCACCACCCTAAATGAACTTGATGAGCATATGAAAGTTATATTCCTGCCTCCCATGGAATTGAGCACACATTGTAAGATCCAATTTCTTAGATGTATAACAGGCATATCGCATAAAATAGAAACTGTGTTATATCAAAAAAGCACTAAATGAATAGAGTAAGACTGGGGGATTGCTGTACAATGAAATTTCAGTCCTGTCCTGAAAACTCAGAGGGATTTTTCCATTTCCATATGACTTAAAAGGCCGACAAATTTGAGATATCCAGCCAAATTGTGACCAGTTGGTCAAACTGAAAGATTGTAATGTTTCACTATGAATTCATTGCCAATGAGCTTCCTTGAATTGTGTTTGACTCTCTAAGCAAGAATAAGGATTGAGTAAAGTCATAATAAGAAATCTTCCCCTTTTATCAAAGTAATTAGACATTTGTTTTTATTTGATTTGGCCGGCAAATGAATCATAAAATTCACCACACCTGCTTTTCTCCACTTAGGTTGTAAAGAAATTTAAATACAAATTTTGCCATGGCCACACGCAACACAAACTGAGTGGCTAAACTACATAACAGAAGTAGGAGAAATCCTACTCAAAAGAATGTCAATCCCTAGTGAACAAAGACTGAAAGGTGAGCAAGGTGGGAAAATCTTAGAAGATCAACAGCTCATGAAGCAAAACACCAAATTGTGACACATAAAAGGCTTATCGGGACAATAAAAAGATAATGGCTGGCCATTGTAGAAGGGATTGGGGTCTCATCTTGTTCATCCTAAAGAAAGCAACAGATTTAAGTAATAAAAGAAAGTAGTAACTGGTTATGCTCTGTATGTAATTCCTGGTTGCCTGGGGAGGAATATGCTTTAATAGCAATAGAGAAAAGATAACCCCTCTAATGAGCCCAGAAGTGCATAATGCAAGAGATAGAAGAGGCAGGAGATCCACTGCGCATGACCTTCAATGCATTGATGTCTTCTTCTTCCTCGTTCGTCCTGAAAAGGACGTTGGTTGCGTTGTGTCTGTTTACAGCGGAGCTGCGATATCTGTGCCTGTCAGCTGGCACATCCGACTTCAGCACAGCATTTTTTGGGACCGGGTTTGCCTTCCCTCTTCGATCCCTACTCTCTCAGCCAGACTGCAGTGATGCAGCCTGTTTCCAGGACCACCACATGGAGGTGGAGTAGGGTCTTGGTCAGCTCTGGTTCGCTGACCCTGACGCAAGCAGTCAAGCTATGAGTCGCTGACTGCATTCTCTATTGCTGCATCTTTGGGTCCCAATGCATTGATGTCAGTTGATCTTTATTTTGATTGATGCAGTGTTGACAGTGTAAACATGATACAGGTATATTGTGAACTAGGAAAGTGATGAAATAAAAGCATTCTTAAAATAATGAAGCTTATTAAATAAATATGAATATTTGCCCTGGGTCATTCCTGAGGTGTCTTAGCAGACAGAGTACAGCTACTGCTCCCTCAGTCACATGACAAGAAGTGATTAATATGAGGCTTGTCATGGAGCTGGTAACCTAGGTAACGTCAAACACATTGATATAGAAACAACCACTGCACTGCTGTGTTGTAGGCATATTCAATGGGCTATGTGTAGGCATGTTCAATGGGCTAATGTGTAGGCATGTTCAATGGGCTATGTGTAGGCATGTTCAATGGGCTAATGTGTAGGCATGTTCAATGGGCTAATGTGTAGGCATGTTCAATGGGCTATGTGTTAGTGGTGGTTCCATTCTCCATAAGGCGATGATAATGATTATGGATATTTAAAGAGACAAATTTGAAAATAAAATCCTACTCTTACTAAAGAAAATGACAAGAAGAGAAGAAAAATTAATACAATAATGACAAAAACATCAGGTGAATGGAAGTACTACAGCACACAAGAAACTAGCCCAAATCAACAGCATGATAGTAAACCCTAAGATTTGGAGACCCACTTAAAAGGAAACATAAAAAAAATACAATTTTTGTTCCAGCTGTTTGTTGAATGGCAGCCTTCAGAGACCACAGTAGTCTTGAATGCTTACGTTTGCATTCAATTTTTACTTTCTCATCAGGTCAGTATTGTGTTTCAGGTATCTTGTAATAATATTTTTATTTCACAGATCAAACCATCATTCTTCAGAGTAATGGTGGTTGAAATATGTATTATAGGCTTTCTTAAACCTGACTTTAGCGTAGGTAAACACCATGCATGCACACACAGACTCTGATAGGGAAATAGACCGTAAGACACTAAAAAAAATAACAATATCCAACAACTATATAACAGCTTTGTATAGATTTAATTAATAAATTTCATTCTACTATTTTCCTCAAGTCATTATGTGACCTTACTTTTTTTGGAATGTTACAACAGCTTTTTACTCTTACCTTCCACTGGTTTGTTTGTAGTTTACTCTGGTAGCACTTCTGACTTAAAATGACTTACCATCAAGGCAGACTTGGAAGAGGCACAGACACCTCTGTCTCACCAGTGGTTTTGTTCAGAAAAACAGCAAAAGCCCAATCACAAAAAAAAAGACAACACTCCAGACAATGACATAATTGTTTGAAGCAAATTTTTGTCCTTGAAAATAAGAAAAATAATTTTCAAATGTGACTTAGAGCTGATATGGAAGCAAATTGTGGACACTGAACCAATAAGAGATCACAGAGAAATGGTTATATAGGTAAGAATACAATGGTCAGCTAAAGTCAGATGATCATGTCCAGAACAACACCAACATGCATAGAAAGAACACTGGACAGATCAGAAGAAGACTGTTTACTTTCATTGTGCATGCTTTTAAAAATGTTAGAATGCACACAGAGCAACATTTATGGCAAGAGACACTGTCAACCATAAAGAGAAAATCTACTAGGCAGTCTAACCAATGATGCATAAGGCAGTCAAGAACAGACTTAACGGGAGTCAACAGGAATTCAAAGATGTGGATAAAAACGATTACCTATGTGGTTGGTAGAGCACTTGGACATGATGATGTCAGTTGATAAAATGTTGGATTTTATCACTAAACCAGCAAAACAAATGCTGACCAATTAGTTCATTGTTTCTATTGTATATACCAGAATTTAGTGGAATTTATATTTTGTGAAAAAGGACAAAAAGAAAAAAAAATTTCAAAAAAGGTTAATGCAGTGTTCTTACCAGTTGATTACATTGCTCAGGGACCTACACACCTTAACAAGAGACAAGACAGCTGATAAATAGCACATTCATACCGACCTTTGCTGCCAATGTCAAACATGATCACTGTCTAAAGCACTGGAGAAGAAGTTCACAGTATGTAAGATGAAATGTCTAAGGAAAGCTGAAAATATCACCGTAAAAGACAGGATAAATGGAGACTAGAAAGTTGGTGGGAGCAAAACCATGATCAGCTATATAGATAAGCAAAATTTAAACAAAAAAAGTGACCCTTTCTTTGAATTATAGTTGGTGTTTTGTGTCTGTAACCTTATGCAATATTTGTTTTATGCATAAAATAAATACCCTGTTGTATAACCAAGGACCCATGAAGAGACATAGAGTAGGACCACAGATCCCACCAACAGGCTGGCTATAAGAGGCATCAACGGTGAGATTGTGCATGGAGCTAGCAGCCCCCAACATGCTTTAATCAAATTGCTACAGAAGCCATCACTGCCAGAGCACATGAAGTGCTTTGGTGCAGGCTTCCTGCATAAGGACTCCTGCAGCTCAAGCAGCTCCTTAACAGTTGGCATAGAGAAAAACTAATGCTGGACCAAATCATGTTCACTTTATATTAAGATCATGTGATTCGTTGCTTTCAATGTATGTAAAAAAGAGAAATCAACAAAGGTAATGTACATATTTCAGTTAAAAAAAACAACAGTATTATGTTTTATGACACACTTAATAATTCCATTGTGTAAATGACATAAAAATGATTAAATTTTAAAAATGCTGAAATCCTACTGCTCAAGGGCTTTAATTAAAAATATTCTGCTGCTGACAACAAGCATGGCCACTGTTGACAATGGACACTGTATTACAATATTTGGATAACAACATGAAAAAAATGTCATACCCTAGAAAGCATAGAAGACTTCAGTACAGCTAAACTATTGAGAGTATAAACAATCACACCTTAAGGAACATGACACAAAATCATTGTTTGGGGGATGGTGAAGAATAAAATACCAGTCAGAAACATGGGAGAACTGGGGCTAGAGAGATGGGGCAACCAATAATTCAAAACTTACGGGTACCACTAGAGGGCCTAAGCTGTGTGTGCTACATCTTCGTGGGCGCTCCGGTTTGTCCTCACCAAAGCAGCCAAAAGGGAACACACCTAGACTATGTGTGCTAGGTCTCCTAGGCTTTTCTCCACCCTCACCAAACATGGAAATAGGCAAGAAGCCCACACTATGCGTGCTGGGCCGTCTACTCTCAGCTGGGGATACAGGAAGTATGCCAATCATGCTTGGCCGTCGGCTTGTGAAGCCACTGTTCCGATCACTAGAGCTACTGCCTCGTTGAAGAAAATCAGTTAGTCCACTTACAGAAAAAGGTCCCAGGCTGTGAGTGCTGGGTCGTCTAGATCGGTCAGGACTAAGGTCTTCAGTTGTAATGGATATTGTTGGGTTGTTGCTAGCTGTAGTTCCATTGCTGGTCATAGCAGAGCTGCTAGAGTGTGGTGGTACCAGGCTATGTCTCCTCACAGTATCAGCTGGTTTTTCCAAAGTAGACTTTTCATCCTTGGGGAAAATAAAAGATGTATCAAGCAAAGCTATCAGTGCAGATTTAAAAACAAAATTGTATGCATAATTCAAAGTTTTGAAAATAAAATAGAATGAAATAAAAAACCACAAAATGTGTTGCCATTTTTCACTTTTCAGACAGTGCAGTCGTGAACACAATCATCATACCAGTCAGCACTCTGTGATGCATAGCCATTCAGCTAATTCCCGCCAAGGAAACTATGCCAGCCTTTCAAGTTATTTCTATGTCTTTTAAATATTATTTTAGTTCTGTCTCCATTTCTCTTATCTGAGTGGTTTTTTTAATCTCCCAAAATTTGTTAACCCTGGAAACCCCAAAAATAAACTGCCTTTTAATGCTAGCAACTGGTTTCCTAAATGCATTTCCTTTCCTAAGTCATCACTCTTGTTCTGCTAGTGTTTGTCTGGTTCATTCCATCAGTTCAACATTGGTCATCTTGTTATACTATTTCAAGCCTTTTAATTATAGGTCTTTAATATTTGAACATGCGCCCTAATATAACCAATGTACCCAGTATCTAGGTTGAATGAGATGGGCCTCACCAAATGTTGGCAAAATTTAATTTAACAAAAAAAAAAACAGCTCTTTATTCTATGCAAGTGTCATGTATGATTTATCAGGTAGGTATTAGATGTTTATAGCCCTGAATGAGCAGAGGTGATAGTGATGACAATGTGAAAGTAAGGGGTAAGATATAGTTTTTATCATGAGGGTGATCGTGTAAGAGAAAGGACAGTCTCTGGATAGAATAATTTATCTAATCCAGCCTATCTGGACGACGATATTTAAATCAGACGCAATTTCTCTCCTTGTACAAAAATACAAGTTACACTGCACTCACATGCTCACAATTCTGTGACAAATACGCACGAATGTGAAAACAAATTATGGATATAATGAATAGGGGTTGACCGACACGATAACTAAAGGTTTAATAAAGTTTATTATAAATAGAAAATCACAACATAAATCATATGCATCAAGAGATCATGGTTTACAGACAAAATGGAATTTAATCAAATAGGTTTCTCCTCTCTGGTAAAGGAAAAGAAAGGACGATCCCAACAGAGGTTAATTAACCCAAAAGATCAAAGGTTAACAATAAGTTATGAAATAGTCAGTATGGGAAAAGAATAGGTTCCTAATGTAAACTATCCTGTGACTAATCAGATTATTGAGATAAAAAAAAAAAAGAAGAAACCATATAAGTATATGATGTTAACAAAAGACATAAGTTTCTTTCTCTGTTCATTCAATTCACATACACGCAGTGGCCACTTTCAGATATACTTACCCCAGTAGTTGTCGCAGGCATTCCAAGGAAATACACTAATAAGTAATATATATATATATAGTGTCAAATTTAAGTTTGCCAAATCCAGACCCAGACTCTCCGTAGTTGCTGACTGCAAATTTCACAGGAGTCGCTAGAGTCGGTGTTAAATTTGTACTGGATACAATAAGTTATCTATGCCTTCAGTTGGTTGGAGTAAGGTTCATGCATGGTGATCGCCGATGTAGAATAAATAGAACATATACAGTTCCTAGGTTGTTTAGCCTCAGGTGGCGGAAACGCTAGGTTTAAGTTACACAAATGTTGCTGACAATATATTGCCACAGTTGGCTGATGAGATATATATATATAAGTAAATCTGGTAATAGTTCTGGCCCAGTTAATATTATAATTCAATGGTTCTATTCTGGTTTCTCTCAGGAAAATGAGGAAAATTGGACCGCACAGGTCACAGCAAGAAGCTCATCAATATTAAATATTCTTGGATGCTTATAATATTATAAGTTCGTATGATCATAAGTTCATATGGCCATAAGAAATTAACTGCTAGTACTCAGGTTTGATCAGCCTATATTTTAGGAACAGAACATATAAACATTTAACCAAATTATCAATATCATATCTAACACGTGTTAAAAATAGGACCTCTACACCCCTCTGTTATAAATTAGATTTAAAACACACGTGTCTAGCTTATCCTATCATTCTGTTATCGCGTGATATGAACACTAGTCATTTAAAAAATTACATAAAATGGATAGAAGTAAATAATATATGCCATCAGTAGACAGTTATTTAATGTATGTACTAGTCAATTTAAAACATCTCTTACTGGAAAAATAGCGAGTAATTAAATTTACTTTACGGCTGGAAAGTTAGCTATAAGTTATTTAATTAGCACAGAAAATCTCAGTGAAATATATATTGAAAACTTTAAACACACTAAATCACTTCACGGCTAGTATATAAATTACCGCAATCAGAAAATGAAACACTCCATGGAATCTATTAATTTTCACTCTGTACGAGAAATCTTAAGATAACGAGCTAGTGAATTCAGATAGATTTCTGGCAACTGATCATGGCTATCGGAGAGACATGGTATATATTGAAAAATTCCGTTCTATCGTTCTCTGATGCGAAAGTCACACTTACTGCCAGACCCAAGCCAATTTGCCGTTCGATTTCTTGAATCAAAGATAATTTTACCACCTCTTGACTTTCATCATCTCTGCCTTGCCGAATATCAGCTACGCAATTTTCACCTGAAAGTTTTACAATCCAAGGTCCGTCTCACTGAATATCGTGTGTTCCCCTGATCAAAGAATCTATTACGCCAAGCTACGCTCTCTGTTTCACATAGGGCTTGATTGCCAGATGGCCCCCATGTTAATTAAACTGGTGAATCCTTCGTTCATGTAGCAAAAGTATACTCTAGATGGGGAGGGGCAAAAAAGGATGATTACTGCTGCACTATTTTCATCTGTGACAGCAAGCACCTACTTATAACCTCTTCGTTGTAGTTTTTGTTGTTCCCCACTTTTAAGATTCCAATAAAATGTCTTAACATTTGAGCTGAACATTTTGATTTGTGTCCTGGGTTTAATTTTTTAATGCAGTGAAATACCCTCTAGTCTTTCGTATTCTTATTTTGATACCGCTGGCTATTCCTCAAACTTCATGTTGCTGCCACGATACCAGTCCATATCTTACTGGGCATTTCTCCAAGTATCTTCTTCTTATTCTTGATCCTTAGCCGCCGACCGTTAAATCAGTCAGTGGCCATCACGGCTGGTTGCGTCTTGTAGGGCAACAACAAATTGATTCCACTTTGCTCGGTCGGTGGCCATCCTTCGTACAGTGCCCCAACTCTGGTTCATTCTTTGCATCTCAGCCTCCACAGTCCTCCGCCAAGTTGTTTTTGGTCGGCCTCTCTTTCGTTTTCCTTCAGGTGTCCATAGCATAGCTGTTCTTGTGATGGCATCAGGGTCTCCTCTGAGGACATGGCCAACCCAGCTCCAGCGTCTGCCAGCTATGATGGTGTGCATGTCCTCTTGATGGCTCCAAGTAAGCAGATCTTTGTTGGTGATGGTATTCGGCCAAAAGATTCTGAGAATTTTTCTTAGGCATGTTGTGTGAAAAGAGGACAATTTCGACATTTCCTTCTCTATAACTCTCTAGCATTCCACACCATAAAGAAGCACAGAAAGCATACAGCTCTGATATAATCTTAATTTTGTGCTTGTGCTGTACTGAGAGGACTTCCAGATGTTGTTTAGACTAAAAAAGGCTGTTCTTGCTTTGTTCATTCTGTTGTTGATGTCTTTGCTTGCTACGCCGTCTTTTGTTACTATGCATCCTAGGTATGTGAAGGTGTCTGTCTGTACCAGTTGCTGATTCCTTACTGATATGGGCTCAGGGTTGCTCACATTGAGCGTCATGACCTCTGTCTTCTTTGAATGATGTTCAAGCCCACTTGCTGGCTAAACTTATTAAGTCTATCCGTTTTTTCCTGGATGTGTTGATGTGAATGTGCTAGTAGTGCAATGTCATCTGCATATTCCAGATCTTCCAATGTAGAAAATGTAGTCCATCTTATTCCTCTTGGACTGCCCTCTGTTGTCTGGCGCATCACCCAGTCTATGACTGTTAAAAATAGAGTGGTTGATAAGGGGCATCCCTGTCGTACTCCTGTCTTCACCTCAAAGGTTAGGTTGCTCTGCCCAACGCTACACGTAAAGTTGGCATAGAGGCTTGTTATGATTGACACTATGCAGCTTGGAATTCCATTAGCCCTCAGTATTTTCCATAAACTGTCCCTATGTATACTGTCAAAAGCCTTTTCAAAATCAACAAAATTAATGTACAGTTGTCTTTGCCAATCTGAGCACTGCTCTATAATGTTCCTGAGGGTAAATCTATGATCTACACATCTTCTGTTCTTTCTAAATCCTACTTGTTCTTTCCTCAGTTTGTGGTCTACTGCTTTTGAAATTCTCTGTACTGTATAATTATCCTGTCTAGTATTTTGCTGGGAACTGAGAGAAGAGTGATTCCTCTCCAATTATTGCAGTCTGCAAGATCTCCCTTCTTGGGCAATTTGACAATTATTCCTTTGTTCCACTCCGTCCGTGTTGTCCCTGTTTTCCAGACTTGTGCAAATAGTGGTTCTAATAGTTCTGCTGCTAGCTCAGGGTCTGTCTTAAATAGCTCTGCATTTAAGTTATCATGGTCAGGAGCTTTTCCATTCTTTAACCCTTTGATTGCTGTGATGATTTCTTCTTTTCGTGGAATGTCTGTATCTAGATCATTTTCAGCCTCAGGAACATTCAATTGTGTCTCTGGTGGTTCCTTGTTCAGAGTTTCTCTGAAATGCTCTGCTCATCTTGTTTCCTGTCCCTCTGCTGTCGTGATGAGATTTCCTTGCTTATCTCTTACTAATGTAATATTGTTTGCATCACGTTTTCCGCTGATGATTTTAGTTATTTTGTATACTGTGCTTTGCTCATTTCTCAGTGCTGCCACTTCTGCCTGTCTTGCAAGATCGTCTAGGAAATTCCTTTTGTTGGCTCGGGTTTGCCGTTTAACTTCCTTGTCCAGCTGACTGTACTGTTTGCTATATAGTTGCTTTAACCTGGGGGACTTCGCTTCTGTTTTCTTTCTTTTCATTTCCTTTCTCATCGTTATGGTGTTTAATGTTTCTGGTGTTATCCATGCTTCTTCCTTTCCTGGAATCCCAAGCATGATTTGCTGCTTTCCTTATATATTGTTGAAATGGTGTTGAATTTCTGGTCTATATCATCAGTCAATGTCTTTTCCTGACTTTTGGCAAATTGATATCGCTTCTTTATATCAGCCGCAAAAGCTTTTATGGTAAGGGGGTTCTTCAATTTGCTGATGTCAAACCTTTTCTGTGTAGTTACAGTTGGTCCAGCCCTTCTTATTTTCACTTTCAGTTTTGCTACTACTAAATGGTGATCACTTCCCACATCCGCACTTATTCTTACCTTCACATCTTGTAATGCATGTCTCCATCTACCGTTAATCATAATGTGGTCTATCTGGTTTCTGTCCCGACCATTTGGTGATTCCCATGTTAATTTGGGAATTTGTGTGTGTGTGTGGAAAAGTGTTCCTCAAATGACCAGGTTGTTAATGCTACAGAAACTTATTAATTTATCCCCATTTTCGTTTGCTGTTCCGCAGCCGCATTTCCCCATTACTCTTTCATTATATGTATTGTGTGTTCCAACTTTCGCATTGAGGTCTCCTATTACTAAGATAAGATCATATCTAGGTGTGTCTTCCATTTATTTCAACAGTTGTTGATAGAATTCATCCTTGACCTCTTCATCGCTGTCATTCGTTGGTGCATAGCATTGTATTATTGTAGTGTTGGTGAATCTCCCTCTCAATCTTATTCTTATCAGTCTGTTGTTGATGGGTTTCCATTCCAGTAATGTCCTTTCTATTCCTTTCTGTAGAATAATGGCTACACCTTCATTGTGCTGTCCATCCTCTCTTCCAGAGTAAAGTACTGTTTCTCCTGTTGCTGTTTTAACTTTTCCTGCCCCTGTCCATCTGCTCTCGCTTATCCCTAGAATGTGTAATCTATAGTTTCTCATTTCTGCCGTGACCTGTTTTAGTTTACCCCCCTCATTTATTGTCCTGACATTCCGAAATCCTATTCTTATTTCACCTTTTGCGGTCAGGACTTCCGTTTTTGTGTCAGTGGCTTCCTTTTGGCTTTCACCACTGACAGTCATACGAGCCTCAGACTCCGGATGTCTGTCCCACAGCAAAGTTTGTTCATTTGTTGTCGTTTCCATAACTTCATTTCTTTTTACATAATGTCAGCCCTATGCTAAAACCCCCAACCTGGAGGACCAGGGTGTCTGCTTTAGTCTGACACCTGCCTGCACAAACCTGTCCAGCTTGGTAGAACCTTCCAGGATCTCCAAGTATAGTCTGATTCTAATTTACATTATGTATTCTCATAAACTTTGTCCTCTGCAGATATTCAAACCCAATTGCTGTGACCTCTCATCAAGTTTTATCCTTCTGTCTGATTTTGGTTATGGAACAGAGGGATAAGGTATGTGGCTAAATCTGAATCAGCAAGTTGTTTTTGTCAGAGCTCACTGAATTCCATGACTTGACTTTGATCCACTGTCACTGAGCGTCAGCTCTTGGTGAACTGAATTCCATTTCTGTTGGTTGCTGCTGATTTCATAAACTATTCTACAGCCACTTGGAAGGGAAAAGGTTACAAGTGGCATCTGTGCCACACTCTGTCTCTTATCTCAAAAGGCTCTGTAAGATCTCTTTCATGAAGAACTCATGTCATCATTTGTTTTCCATATTTGGTTTTCACAGCATGTGTAATTACTGAAGGTGGCTTATGTAAAGCTGATAAAAGAAATAGTAAAGTGAAAAATGGTAGAGTGAGTTTTTCAAATTAATAATTCCCCAGAAACACAAGTTGTTCTGGTATTACCCTTGACCATCCACAGGCATGAAACAAAGATGAGAAATATAAATATACTATGAGAAAATAACAAGCAGACACGTGAAAAAAGTTATAAAAAAAAATCAACTAAGCAAAATAGAGATATCAACACAAAGAAGCTAATTACAATAACACAGCAAAGAGTATCAAATAAAATAAGTAAAAGAAAACAATGGCTTGATGTAAAAGTTATGTCCAGAGGTGAATCAATGTCATTTTAGAATAATTTATGTCAACCATAAGCAGGAACAGAAAGTAATGTCAAGAATAATTGATATCAACATCTATATTCTGAATTAGCATTAGAAAACAAGTTGACAGAAACTGGATGAGAGCAAGGAGAAACTGGATGAGAGCAAGGAGAAACTGGATGAGAGCAAGGCAAAGAATGGCAATTATAAAAAAAAAGCTTGCTGGAACAGCTTGAGGTGCAGATGAGAGAATGCTAAAGATCTTATACACAGGGCGATTGAGACCTGACTCCTTGAATTTATCTCTGAGTCATGCCATTAACCTCTTAAGCATTCTACTAACAAGGAACGTTTTAGTTAATATTAAATCTTACAACGTAATAACATTGCACACATGAAATAACTTTACCAGACTCATCCCAAGAGACTGCAAACTTTGATTCTTGCGAGCATTTTTGGGGCTAGTATTTATCTTACAGTGCTGAGATTCAGGGGTACCTGGTGCTAAAAATATTAGTTAAAATTATATTGTTAACTTTGCATATATATGTTAAAAACTGTTATGACTGTGCACAAAAAATAATCATGTTTCATATCACAATCATGGAATTGTACTCTCAAAGCCAGGTATCAACAGCCTAGTTAATGTGGCACACAAATATTGTGTTGTACCTGCATTTCCATACTACAAAGCAAGAATTAGACTATCAAGAATCACCCTAATAATGCAGTTATACAACTTGTAATGGTACAGGCAAGTAAGGCATGCAAGGAGTTGGTGTTAAGTGGATTATACAACATTGCTGTAGAAATGCCACTGCAAGAGCACATGAAATGTTTAGGTACTTCTTCTTCTGTGTACACTCTCAGACGTCTGCTTGAATATTTTCAAAGAAAGCAGTGGTCAGCTTCAAGTTATTTGCATCTCCATAAAGTTTTTCAGATAATAGTACTAGTGACGGCCATATGTGCTTTCTATGTTCCTCATATGTTGGGCATCTTTGAAGCAGATGTTCAGCAGTTATATTATCAGTGTCACATTTACACTCACAGGTAGTTCCTATCTTTAGCTTGTTGAAAAGATGGTATCCCAATCTGTTGTGGCCAATGTGGAGTCTGAAGATTACCACTTGTTCTTTTCTGCTGAGCTGGTAATATGCATCATTTTGGAGAAAAGCTTCCTGCATGGGAGCTATTTGCAGTGGTGACCCCTACTCCTTAACTCTTTCTACCCCATAAGCCATATCATGCATCATGATATGATACATTATTCTCTCAATTGTTGCATGGTACACCCATTTGGTTATAACCAAGTTTCTTAAGTTCACACTTGACATGATATAAAACAAAATCTTTTGTTGCATATATGATTTATAACCCTTCAAACTATTCTTTAGTACATATTTATTATTTAATAAATATAAAGATATATTTTCTTATATATACATTTACTGCTTGTTTTAAAAACAAAATTTGTATCCATTTTGATCCTTTGGTAAAGCAACAAAACTGCTTGGAACTGAAAGGGGCAAAGAGAGACAGAAATTAATGATTTTTCCATATTTAACTCATTAACTACCGCAAGCCGCTGTCAGCGGCTCACAACATAATCACATTTGGACCGCAAGCCGCTCAGGGCGCCAATCTAATTTTAGTAATAAAACGAAAGAAAAATGTACTGAAACACTCTATGATCTGGTTCGAGATTTTAAGTTGCCACCGGAAAACAAATTCCCAAAGCATGGTTGTTATAGAACACTGAAAAATTGATATTATGTTCATATTTTTCAGCGTTTTGGGTTAGTTACCAAATCGTGTAAAACTGTTTACCGTGGCATCTAGTGCTAGGACTACAAAAAATGCGTGTACATCTCGTCTAACGGCTGAATAGGATAGAAACATGTTTCAACAATTGACTGAAAGATCTAGCGACGAAGACAAGAGTGAAAACGGTGTGCACATTGATTGAAATTGTGATTTTGATAGAGATGGGGCGCAAGCAGTTATAATTGTGAAAATATTGCAAGTCCTCGGCCATCGGAGGGCCGTTAAATAGCAACAACCTCTATTAGAGTTGCAACTAATGTTTATTGTAATAGTACATTCATTTATCTTTAAAATGACGTGTAATTCATACAAATCTGTAAACAATTACGAAAACTACAGCTTACTTTGTGCAAACACCTACAGGATGAAAATGGGAAAAAAATTTAATTCGGCCACAGTGTGTTTTTTAATTCGGTAGTTAATGTGTTAATCCAGAAATTTCCATTAGCCTGTTTTACCATTTTCATACTATTTCTTTTTACTAGTCTGGTATTTGACACAATTCTCATCTATTCCAGATAACAGTCACATTCTATAGCCAACTGTACATGAGATATGTGACAGAATGTCATAAAATATATAACATGTAGGCATTTTGAAATATTAAAATATTGCTATAGCAAGAAAAAAATCATTAAGATGCTTGAAGTAATATTACAATCACAAAATGTAATCAAAAACTATACATTGGTATCCATGCCCAAGATTTCAAATTCAGAGAAAATTTGATTTATTGTTGGTGCCAATGTCATTTTTCTGACTGGGTCAGTGTGTTTAAATACATATAAGAATTTAAGAATATTTTTGACAAAAATAATTTATACAATTTGATAGCACTGAATTTAATAATCTAAAGTTTCAAAAATTAATACATCTGGAAACATACTTTTAATTAAATTAAAGGTTATTTGCATTTTTTTAAAGTCAGATGTGATGACAAGCTACTGATTTTGCTATATCACACCATCTTATCAACATCACTCTCTGTTTATGCTTCTTCAAGAGTATGAGGCCACCACTGCTGTGCCCCTTTGCAGGAAATCTGTATCAAGGTACTTCATGTGATTGTGCAATGATCATTTTGTTTGACAATGTTGCTGGCCCTATGCACAATCTCACATTAATCACTCATTACAATATGCTGAGAGTGCTGTGGTTCCTTTCTGGCATTGTCTTCTCAGAGAACCCAGAAACCCCACTGAGTGTAAATGACTGTGTGGCACAATGGCGATATGTGTTGTCTAATTGCTTGTCTGAATTAAATTCCTGGTTGGATAAGCTGTTAAATTTTCTTTTATGCATACATTCCTCTTACTAACTACATTATGCAGATATCTTGAGATATGAATTGACAAAACAGACTTGAAAGAATTAGTCACTTATTAAACCTAAACTTCTCCTAATGAATGTTGCAGTCTGATATACTTTCCAGCTATTCTAATTTAATCTAATATATGATAATCAGCTATGAGGAAAGATATTGATTAGAGACAAAAAAATAATACAAGGTTTTAGTATTAGGGCCTACCAAATTCAGTTTATTTTAGTGGTGATTTTGAAACAGCAAATAATCTAGAGTCCATGCTTCCTCTAGAAAAAAAGACCCATGGATTTCTGTGGGCTAGAAATTACCTCCAGATCAATTGTAGAAGAAGAAAAAGAGATAATGCATGAATTTAGCATTGTTATAAGAACACAAAATAAAAAAATGTAAAACAGTCTTCCTTATTTGTATCTTAAAATGAAGTTACCTAAATCTGTTGACAGCACATACATGTGTCATTACTCACCTGTCTTTGTTTTCTGTAGCTGTTGTGACCTTGTGCTCTCCAGCAAGATTGCCTGATGTGATGATGTAAGGTTATCATCTGAGTCATTTTCCCCACTGACCATTTTCAGAGATCCTCTGACAAGTTGAGAATAATTTGTCATTATAAAAGACTGCTTCAAAAATATCATGGAAAGGAAGCATAACAGCTTCTGCAACATAGCATTCATTAACTGTCACAATGAATTTACCTCAGGGAGGTAAACTGACAGAATAAAATACAAAAGAGCAGAAGAAAAAAACAAATACCCCCTCCTCCACTTTACAAAAAAAAATTTGAAGAAACATTCCCCAAAGCATTTAAAAAAAAAAAACCGCCAGGTGCAAAAAAGGATGGATTATGACAGATATCAGAGAACTTGAAAGCCATAAATAATGTGTGATATAAAGCAGAATGACTATGCAGAATAAGAAAGAAAACAGGGCTAGGAAAAGATTCTTTGAGGAATCTTTTAGGTTTGCTAAAGAACATCTAAGGAAAAGCTTATTCAGATGATCTCACAACAAAATTTCAAAATTCCACAGATATCAGTCAATTCAGGACAGTTTCATTACTCAGTGTAGAAAGAAAGATGTTCTTCTCAGTGATTGCAAAATGATTCACCATGTAACCCCTTGTGAATTGACACTACCATCCTGAAGCAGATTCCCAAGACATCTAACACCTGCCACTGAGATATGGGAAGCTGTGACGTGTACTGGAAAAGAGCCTACAGTAATCTGACAGCTTATTGTAACCTTATAGCTGCTCTCTGATTTGCTAGGTAAACATGCATTATACCAACTGTCTATTTCTGCAACGTACCATGTTCTCCCCACCTTCTTTTCTGTAAATACGGGCTAACGCAGTGTTTACCATCTTCGTTGACCTGTCAGTCATAACAGGAAACAAATCCCACTTGTTTTATCGCGTTCCACTCACGCGAGCTTATCTGTCAATCATATAATACTTGACAGACAGCATGTGAGAGAGAGAGAGATAACAGACTTCTTTGAAGTTGCTCAGGTGAAATAAAAAAAATTCATAATATCCTTTGATCTCGGAACACGAGCATTCTACAGGTAAAACCGCTAGTAGAACAGAAAGTCTTTGATGTTGGTCAAAGCTCCAGACGAGAACCTCTGGAAGACGAACCGTAAGCCTTTCATCTTGATACCTCTAGCTTCTGAATTTTTGGTCTCACACAGGGGCGCGAAATAACTCATTAGAGATGAAAGAAATCCAATGATATATATTGCTGTTTTCTATAACCCAACTATCAGTCGTCACTCAGAATTTGAGAAGATTCTAGCGCGCAGCCTTAAACCATTTCTTTTGGATTGTTATAAGTGATTCGTAGAGATTTAATTCTGTATTTCTGGAAAGAGGAAAATAGTTCTAAGTGTTAGAAGTATTTCACGGTGATAGCATTTAAAGTTAAACACTTATACTTCACTTAGATCTTTTCTTGCTAGTAAGGCGTATTAAATAAAATAACGCGTAGCGATTTTCATAACCAGATATTCAATTAAAATGTTAAACCACACCACCGACGCTACCTAGCTAGCTGCGAGAAGGGGCGGGAGAGTCTTCATTGACTCAGTCTGACCCACCTCCGCGGCCAGCGGTGTCTGTGTGTTAGGGGTAAGGAAAAACACTGTGTATCTTCTAAATTCGTCAGGATTTGACAGAGCGGAGGAGAGACTATCGTGTCCCCATCTATACATATTTATATTTACATAGAGTGGTAGCATTTTCCCATAAAATGTTTCTTGTATTTTTAGCAGACCTGATCCCAAGTGGACGGACCAGTGGTCTTTTCTTTTCCTTTTCCATGGTTAAGCATGTACAAGCCGAAGATACTGTATGACTATAAATTATCCTACTGGACTTACAAAATCCAGGATACTATTTTATCAGCCAACAGTGGTGTATACCTGAAACATTATTATTATTTTCCCCAACACCTGACAGTTGTAATCCCAGTGGAGTACCAATCAATACACTGTGCAGGAGTGACCCTCTGGCAAAGAGTCAGCCGATAGAAAATCCATTATGATCATTTGTAACATTTGTAACAACCGGATTTTTGCAGATTTTCTAGAAGTGTTCCCCTCTCTTAAAATGGTAAACACCAAGGATTCTCACACTATTCCATATTTGTAGTAACCCTATAACCAGATAGAAGTCCCAGAACGAGCGGGAAACAAGACTGTTTTTCCCCGCCCACCCTCAACACTGCAAGAGTTGTCGCAACGGAAATATTCAGTTGTAGTTCCTGTGTCTATACTCACATTCCCCTGTGTACCCATCGGAGGAACAGTGCTAGTTTTTAGAACAGTGAAGACACCCCTTTATGACTCATATCGTCACCAGGATTTATCGTGGAAGTAAACTTATTCGGCGTTCACCTCATTAGTTTTTTTGTGGGATGAACTGGGGCCATTTTGTATCCTCGACAGCTGGGGTGATACATTAGTCAACAGAAACAGTAAGGATTATGTTCATGAAATAAATGTACCAAGGGATACCACAGACCCAAGGGAAGAAATACAAAATAGGTAGGTGAGAGGTGGTCACATGAATGAGAGAGCGTGTGTTGATTTTATTGTTGCTGGAAATTATCTATTAATCTTTGGTGGTTTGATTTAATTCTGTTTACTTTACTTGGTCTTTTATTGTACCAATATTATTATTCTGTAAACCTAGTGCTAACCTTCAACCTTTGGGTAAATATTTTCTTCGGGTTATTTTCCTTTATACGGTGAAGGCGCACCACTCTTCTTTACTTCCTCTATATGTAAATGCTTTTCTTGATATCTTTGGGTAACTTGATGTTGTAAAACAGTTTAGTGATAATAAACAACAAGAAAACTTAACTTTGTGTGTTGGTCAGATTCATATCCATTTATCCTTAGTTTTTTCACGTTTGTGTGTCTTGTTGTCACATATTGTTGTGTGTGTGTAGAGTAACCTGTTCTTATTTTAGATAGGGAGGCAAAGACTGTCTTGTAACAAAGCATAGTTGTACGGATAGGCTGGATGAGAGAAACCTACTCACTCCAGAGACATATCTTTCCCTCAACCTACCACCTGTGAAACCTATTTTCTATACATTCTCATGTATCAGTCAACCTTTACTCTTTACCTAGACTGGGCCCAATAAACCAATTAACCTACCGTACGACAGGAGCAAAGAGTGAAATCTGAAGGAATAAATCTCTGTGAAATCTAGCTGGATCTAGCTAATGCATTTGGATTGATTCCACACTAAATGTTGTGACATTCTCATAAAATGTACCCTGTATCACAAGAAACTAGCAATGCTGAAGATTTATTTAATAGGGTTCTCAGATTTTCAGTCAAAATGGATTGACCTGCAAGTTGGGATCTCAGTATGATGTACCATTTTCCCTGATACCAGTTGCAACAGTTATATAGCTAATTCTTAAGACAGTTATAGGACATTTCCAAGAGGTTCAGTGCTAAATGGAAGGTGTCACCTCTTACTAGATAAGACATTCATAGATGACACAATAATCCTGATGAATAATCAGATGAATACCAGGCCTGGAGAATGCTAGCCACCTGGATGAACTAATTTACTGGAGCAGAAAAAGCTTCAAAACTAAGAAGTTTAAAAGCCTATCAATCAGGACAGGGAAGACATTTGTGATCACATACACGATATCAAACCAAAGAATTCATCATTGAGGAACCTGTGAAAAGTCTTGTTTTATGCCTCATAAGACAAAAAAGCAGTACAACAAATAGAAGAGAGGACTGCAGATATGCCAAAGCAGAAAGCTCAAAATATGGTTCCTCCTATTCACGTTGATCCCCTAACTACTATGGCTACTGCTCATAACTAAGCACAAGTAGAATGGAAGTAATTGTTTTTTTGTTTTTTTTTTAACAAAGTTTCCCATTCAACCCTTGATGGGTTATAATTAGGACATATAGTGGAATAAATTCCAGACAATAAAATCAGATTTCTGATATCTAAATATAGTATCTTCTTTCCCCCTTCACTCAGTCCAAACAGAGTAAATTAAAATCAAAATTGTGTGAATGTATTTGTGTGTGACCTGCCTTTTCCAAGAATCAAACAAACAATAAAAATAAAAAAAAACAAATGCAAAAAAAAAAAAATAAAGTCTCTCATAACTGCCCTGTTGTTAACAATGTGAAAATGGGTGAGAAAGCTCGGGGGTGTCCAAGACTAGACCTAATCCACCAACTATCTACCATCATCAATATGAGCACCCCATCATACTACCCCTTATCCTCACACCATCACTGATCCTTATATATTAATTTTAGCTCCTGTTATATACTGTTTTAGTGATTGTGACCTTGAAATAACCCTATATTCTATTAATTCCATTATATTTTGGTACAACAATGATAGGTGCTGTCCAACTGCTTGTCTGAATCGGCTTCACAATTCAGTATTCAAGTTTGTGTATACCATTCAATTTCTTACTGGGATGTATCTTTTTGGGGAAAAAAGACACTGGGAGTGGTATTGTGAAACTTTGGCATTTTGTTTGTTTGAAGATACAAATGTGCTTTGAAATAATGCATTTTCCTAAACCTTCTGAAAAATATTTTGTAAGCTTTATCTTTTTTTTAAGATGACGGCTATGCCTTCACTGTGTTGACCATCCCCTTTTCCAGAGTAAGTACTGTTTCCTCTGTTGCTGTTTTAATTCTATCTGTCCCAGCCCAACTGCTCTTGCTTATCCCTAGGATATGTAATATGTAGTTTCTCATTTATCCTGTGATTTGTTTCAATTTTACTGTCTCATTCATTGTCCTGGCATTCCCAAATTATATTCTAGTTTCATGTTTTGCGACCAAGACATTCGTTTTCATGTCAGTGACTTCCTTATGGCTTTCACCACTGGCAGTCATACATGCTTCATACTCCAGATGTCCATCCCGCAGCAAAGTTTGTTCATTTATTGCCATTTCTGTGACGTGATTTCTTTTTTACATAGACAGTGGTGTAGGCCCTGTGCTAAATCCCTCAACCTAGAAGACCATGGTGCCTGCTTTAGTCTGACCCTTACCCATGTAGACCTGTTCAGCTTGGTAGAATCTGGCAGGAGTAAAACTCCCACTATCATAGCTCTAGAGGTTGTCAGGGTACTCAAGCTGCCATACCGTGACAATAAGAGAAAATAATAGATCCATATTGTCACTGTATGTTAAAGATTTGTGGTTTATGTTTCCTGAAACATAAGAATATCAGGAACTTTGTTGTAGTTATCACCCAGTCTCAGACAGAATCATCCCATTATGCCTAAAAGTGGTAACAGCATTACTTTGTAAAAGTAATATCACTTTTATAATTGATATGTCTTTTTTGTGCTCTTTCTCTTTTGAAGCTGGTTATAAAATATTTCAGACTGTTCATTTAGTAATCTATAGAACTGAATAAAAGAATCAACAAGATAAAGTGCCTGACATCAGCGGTGTCAATACCTTGTCGAGGTATGGCGGCTTGCGTACTCTGATTACCCCCAGAGCTATGCCAGCGGGAGTTTTACTCCTGGAAGGTTCTACCAAGCTGGACAGGTTTGCGCGGACAGGGGTCAGACTAAAGCAGACACCCTGGTCCTCCAGGTTGGGGGTTTTAGCATAGGGCTGACACCCCTGTCTATGTAAAAAAAAATTGAAGTTACGGAAACAACAACGAACGAAAGCCGAAAGGAAGCCACTGACATGAGAACGGATGTCCTGACCGCAAGACATGATACAAGAATAGGATTTTGGAATGTCAGGACAGTGAATGAGACAGGTAAACTAAAACAGGTCACGGCAGAAATGAGAAACTATAGGTTACACATTCTAGGGATAAGAGAGAGCAGATGGACAGGGGCAGGAAAAGTTAAAACAGCAACAGGAGAAACAGTACTTTACTCTGGAAGAGAGGATGGACAGCACAATGAAGGTGTAGCCATTATTCTACAGAAAGGAATAGAAAGGACATTACTGGAATTGAAACCCATCAACAACAGACTGATAAGATTAAGATTGAGAGGTAGATTCACCAATACTACAATAATACAATGCTACACACCAACGAATGACAGCGATGAAGAGGTCAAGGATGAATTCTATCAACAACTGCAGAAAGAAATGGAAGACACACCTAGATATGATCTTATTATAGTAATGGGAGACCTCAATGCGAAAGCTGGTACACACAATACATATAATGAAAGAGTAATGGGGAAATGCGGCAGCAGAACAGCAAACGAAAATGGGGATAAATTAATAAGTTTCTGTAGTATTAACAACCTGGTCATTGGAGGAACACTTTTCCCACATAAAGAAATTCCCAAATTAACATGGGAATCACCAAATGGTCGGGAAAGAAACCAGATAGACCACATTATGATTAACGGTAGATGGAGACATGCATTACAAGATGTGAAGGTAAGAAGAGGTGCAGATGTGGGAAGTGATCACCATTTAGTAGTAGCAAAACTGAAAGTGAAACTAAGAAGGGCTGGACCAACTGTAACTACACAGAAAAGGTTTGACATCAGCAAATTGAAGGACCCCCTTACCAGAAAAGCTTTTGCGGCTGACATAAAGAAACGATATCAATTTGCCAAAAGTCAGGAAAAGACATTGACTGATGATATAGACCAGAAATTCAACACCATTTCAACAATATATAAGGAAAGCAGCAAATCATGCTTGGGATTCCAGGAAAGGAAGAAGCAAGACTGGATAACACCAGAAACATTAAACACCATAACACAGAAAGGAAATGAAAAGAAAGAAAACAGAAGCGAAGTCCCCCAGGTTAAAGCAACTATATAGCGAACAGTACAGTCAGCTGGACAAGGAAGTTAAACACCAAACCCGAGCCAACAAAAGGAATTTCCTAGACGATCTTGCAAGACAGGCAGAAGAGGCAGCACTGAGAAATGAACAAAGCACAGTATACAAAATAACTAAATTCATCAGCGGAAAACGAGGTGCAAACAATATTACATTAGTAAGAGATAAGCAAGGAAATCTCATCACGACAGCAGAGGGACAGGAAACAAGATGGGCAGAGCACTTCAGAGAAACTCTGAACAAGGAACCACCAGAGACACAATTGAATGTTCCTGAGGCTGAAAACGATTTAGATGTAAATACAGACATTCCACGAAAAGAAGAAATCATCACAGCAATCAAAGGGTTAAAGAACGGAAAAGCTCCTGGCCATGATAACTTAAATGCAGAGCTATTTATGACAGACCCTGAGCTAGCAGCAGATAGAACTATTAGAACCACTATTTGCACAAGTCTGGAAAACGGGGACAACACCATCAGAGTGGAACAAAGGAATAATTGTCAAATTGCCCAAGAAGGGAGATCTTGCAGACTGCAATAATTGGAGAGGAATCACTCTTCTCTCAGTTCCCAGCAAAATACTAGGCAGGATAATTATACAGTACAGAGAATTTCAAAAGCAGGAAGAGACCCCGATGCCATCAGAAGAACAGCTATGCTTTGGACCCCTGAAGGAAAACGAAAGAGAGGCCGACCAAAAACAACCTGGCGGAGGACTGTGGAGGCTGAGATGCAAAGAATGAACCAGAGTTGGGGCACTGTACGAAGGATGGCCGCCGACCGAGCAAAGTGGAATCAATTTGTTGTTGCCCTACAAGACACCACTAGGCGTGATGGCCACTGACTGCTTTGATGGTCGGCGGCTAAGGATCAAAGAACAAAAAGAAGATAAAGTGCAACTAAAATCCTTTTGATAAAACAAAAAATTGTAAAACTTTGCAACAGCTCAAGAATCAGAAATGGAAGACAGAAAAAGATATAACTTTATAAACTAACCACATGACATGTATGGAAAATGAGGAAGGAATTAATTCAAGACCCCAAAGACTGTAGGAAAAGGTGAGATGCGATTATCAGCACTTGTTGGTTTAGCATTCAATGACAATGAAACTACATACATGAAATATATTGTTTATCTTTGTGATGAATGTGTAAATTGTCTGCTCAGGTGAAGAAAACTCTCACCTTGGTGGTACAGGTATTGTTACAGTTTCTTGCTTCATCTTGTCTCGTCTTTGTTTGTCTACTTGTTCAAGCATCTCTCTAAGTACCTCCATTAGTGAACCAAACTAGAGCAGGAGACAAAAAAGCAAGCAGAAAAATAATGAAACTGAGACAATATTAAATAAATGTTTGGCAAAATATTTTTTTTAATTGATGCTTTTTTAACAAGCCACATATAGAAAGCTAACAGTATAAACATGTAGGGAAAAAAAAATTAAGGTAAATCAAAAGAAACAAAAAGTTTTGGATGCATGTAAAGTAAAAGTATCAGTATACCTTGGTAGCTAACTTTTACTTGTTCTGTCCACTCTTGCCATGGAAAAAGCTGAAATTGGCATTCTTGAAACAAAGTGTGCTACTTTGGCTGTTGTGAGCCCAGGCTGTTGTTGGATTTGTGTAATGTTGTCTATCTATTGGTCAGATCTTCTACTGTTGTAGGTGTGCAGATTTACCTGAATGAGCTCCATTCTCATGAGATGGCCAAACTACTTAATTTTTTGTCTCTCTCTGTGCTTGATGCAGGATGTATTTTCTACAATTTTTCAGATGTCATCTTTTCTCATTCTGTCTCTCCTGGTAACATTAATGGGTTTTCTTAAACATCTCATTCCAGGATGTGAATTTTCTCTTTTGCTGTTTAATTCTCTCTGTGGTAAGGGACTATATTATACACTGATAGCATTTTATATACTATTTATCAGCTACCATTTAGTTTCTGTACTGATATTTGGATGTTTGAGTATCTGGTGATACTTGGTAAGGCACTATGATGGCTTTTTGACATCATGTTTCAATGTCTTCCATTTCTGCAAAAAAATGCTTCCTAGGTATTTTAATTCTGTAACCTGTTTAAGATTGTTATTGTTAACATATATGTTAAATGAGCTTGGTGATCTGGTTATCTTCATAATTTCTATCTTTGATGTGCTGATCTTCCTGGTGTATCTTTGATGTGCTGATCTTCCTGGTGTATCTTTGATGTGCTGATCTTCCTGGTGTATCTTTGATGTGCTGATCTTCCTGGTGTATCTTTGATGTGCTGATCTTCCTGGTGTATCTTTGATGTGCTGATCTTCCTGGTGTATCTTTGATGTGCTGATGTTCCTAGTTTTTATCTTTGATGTGCTGATGTTCCTAGTTTTTATCTTTGATGTGCTGATGTTCCTAGTTTTTATCTTTGATGTGCTGATGTTCCTAGTTTTTATCTTTGATGTGCTGATGTTCCTAGTATTTATCTTTGATGTGCTGATGTTCCTAGTTTTTATCTTTGATGTGCTGATGTTCCTAGTTTTTATCTTTGATGTGCTGATGTTCCTAGTTTTTATCTTTGATGTGCTGATCTTCCTAGTTTTTATCTTTGATGTGCTGATGTTCCTAGTTTTTATCTTTGATGTGCTGATGTTCCTAGTTTTTATCTTTGATGTGCTGATGTTCCTAGTTTTTATCTTTGATGTGCTGATGTTCCTAGTTTTTATCTTTGATGTGCTGATGTTCCTAGTTTTTATCTTTGATGTGCTGATGTTTTTAGTTTTTATCTTTGATGTGCTAATGTTCCTAGTTTTTATCTTTGATGTGCTGATGTTCCTAGTTTTTATCTTTGATGTGCTGATGTTCCTAGTTTTTATCTTTGATGTGCTGATGTTCCTAGTTTTTATCTTTGATGTGCTGATGTTCCTAGTTTTTATCTTTGATGTGCTGATGTTCCTAGTTTTTATCTTTGATGTGCTGATGTTCCTAGTTAAAGCCTTTGATTTGCTGATGTTCCTAGTTTTTATCTTTGATGTGCTGATGTTCCTAGTATTTATCTTTGATGTGCTGATGTTCCTAGTTTTTATCTTTGATGTGCTGATGTTCCTAGTTTTTATCTTTGATGTGCTGATGTTCCTAGTTTTTATCTTTGATGTGCTGATGTTCCTAGTTTTTATCTTTGATGTGCTGATGTTCCTAGTTTTTATCTTTGATGTGCTGATGTTCCTAGTTTTTATCTGTGATGTGCTGATGTTCCTAGTTTTTATCTGTGATGTGCTGATGTTTTTAGTTTTTATCTGTGATGTGCTGATGTTCCTAGTTTTTATCTTTGATGTGCTGATGTTCCTAGTTTTTATCTTTGATGTGCTGATGTTCCTAGTTTTTATCTTTGATGTGCTGATGTTCCTAGTTTTTATCTTTGATGTGCTGATGTTCCTAGTTTTTATCTTTGATGTGCTGATGTTCCTAGTTTTTATCTTTGATGTGCTGATGTTCCTAGTTTTTATCTTTGATGTGCTGATGTTCCTAGTTTTTATCTTTGATGTGCTGATGTTCCTAGTTTTTATCTTTGATGTGCTGATGTTCCTAGTTTTTATCTTTGATGTGCTGATGTTCCTAGTTTTTTATCTTTGATGTGCTGATGTTCCTAGTTTTTATCTTTGATGTGCTGATGTTCCTAGTTTTTATCTTTGATGTGCTGATGTTCCTAGTTTTTATCTTTGATGTGCTGATGTTCCTGTTTTTATCTTTGATGTGCTGATGTTGCTAGTTTATATTTTTGATGTGCTGATGTTTCTAGTGTTTTTTTGTGATGTGCTGATGTTCCTAGTTTTTATCTTTGATGTGCTGATCTTTGATGTGCTGATGTTCCTAGTATTTATCTTTGATGTGCTAATGTTCCTAGTATTTATCTTTGATGTGCTGATGTTCCTAGTTTTTATCTTTGATGTGCTGATGTTCCTAGTTTTTATCTTTGATGTGCTGATGTTCCTAGTTTTTATCTTTGATGTGCTGATGTTCCTAGTTTTTATCTTTGATGTGCTGATGTTCCTAGTTTTTATCTTTGATGTGCTGATGTTCCTAGTTTTTTATCTTTGATGTGCTGATGTTCCTAGTTTTTATCTTTGATGTGCTGATGTTCCTAGTTTTTATCTTTGATGTGCTGATGTTCCTAGTATTTATCTTTGATGTGCTAATGTTCCTAGTATTTATCTTTGATGTGCTAATGTTCCTAGTATTTATCTTTGATGTGCTAATGTTCCTAGTATTTATCTTTGATGTGCTGATGTTCCTAGTATTTATCTTTGATGTGCTAATGTTCCTAGTATTTATCTTTGATGTGCTAATGTTCCTAGTATTTATCTTTGATGTGCTGATGATGTTTTTATCTAGTGCTGATCTTCCTTTTTATCTTTGATGTGCTGAGCTTCCTAGTTTTTATCTTTGATGTTCTGATCTTCCTAGTTTTTATCTTTGATGTGCTGATGTTCTTAGTTTTTATCTTTGATGAACATAGCGAGCCTTACATGATAAAAACCTCCAGCAAAAAAATAGGAGGTAGACACAGGAATAAAGGGTAGAGTCGTCGCTGAGCATAGCGAGCCTTACATGATAAAAACCTCCAGCATAAAAATAGGAGGTAGACACAGGAATAAAGGGTAGAGTCGTCGCTGAACATAGCGAGCTGTTACGTACATTTATTACCTAAGGGGGTAGTCTTCGGTCCTGCCAAATGTACGCACCAGTCTTGATATAGTTATATTATTTGTGCGGTCGAATGATTCGCGCACTGACGTGCACGAAGCAGTGAGTGTTCCTTTGGGACGCACGGGTAACCTAGTTGAGTAGTTTCTCACGTCATGATTTGAAGGGCAACATGGAACTTGTTTATGTCCATGATTGTTATATTATATTTGTATTCAATGGCATGTTTATGGAAAGCCATTTATTCTAGTGATCTGTATTGGTCTTCAGGTCGAAACCAATAGCAGCAATGTCACGTAAGTTATCGCCCCACTTCTTATTTAAAGCTGTATTATAAGGCCGCTCTAATACTAGTCTAGCGGGAAGATGTTATTCCTAGAATGGATCTACAGAGTCGTTTGCCTTTAGGATTTGTATCGTAGAAGAAGGATTCCTACGAGTGGAAGAAGTTATTGATTACCTTATGCACATGTTTTAATATGCTGTTACAACAATGCCAGAAGCGTGGCATAGAATGGGAGAGGTTAGCCAACTGGAATCTCTAACCTGTTCGTATTATCGTGTATGACTTTGTTTGAAACTATATGCTATCTAACGTTATGTTTTGGAGAACGTATGGGATTGTGAAGTATGATATGGAAGATTTTATCCTGGAGTATGAATACGTTACCATGATAGACGTCCTTGAGAGAAGGTCAACGGACTTGAATGAGAAGAATATTATACGGTAACAGTTTTTGTGATCCTTAGTCACTTGAGTCAGAGGACTTTATGGTAGAGAATCTTCAGGAACTTTAAAAGTAATTACCATTATGCTGATGTATCATCTTTGCGCCTGTGACGATGTTAGTCTTGTCCACTCCGTCTGTGTCATGTTGAATAAAATCGATGTACAGTCATCACCGACTTATGTACTGCCAGTACTTGCCCAGTTCACTACTTGTTGAAGTTCGTTTTTTTTTTTTTTTTTTTTTTTTTTTCTTAACCAGCGGCACTTAGGCTTTCAGCCCTTCGGCCCAATGACATGTCATTGCGAGGCTGGGGAACCTGAGGACTTTCCTTCCAACCCGGTCAGGAGCTTCGCTCCTTCCCATCCACAGAGGGTTTATCACAGGAGCCGTTCAGGCTATTCAGTCAAATTTCCGGCCGTAAACATTTCTTCAAACGCCGACGCCCGGGTTTGAACCATGAACACCTGGTCGCCAGTACAACGCCAAACCATTACACCTCGTTGGAAGAATATTGTTGACATTCGTTCATTTTAACCATTCGCGTTTGAAGCTACCTCTTCACCAGTATAAACTGTACTCAACCATAAAACGAACTCAACAGTAATTGGTGCTCCAGTGTGTTTATGAAATCTAGAATTTCACAGGAAACGTACCCTATACAAGTATCAGCAATGGAAGATCTGAACTTTCAAGGCGACAACATCTTAGGATCATCTGAAGATCTGAACTTTCAAGGCGACAACATCTTGGGATCATCTCTTAGTCACTATTACGTGAGAGCTGTGGTCTAATACTCAGAACGAAGTATTTTATCCTCAAAAGTACATACACGGGGACGAGGCACATTGATTTTTTTCCTGCACGCGAGTTAAGTATAACGTGTTCTCCTTATACGCTTTATTACTTTTAGCTGTGCCTTCCGTGATATGTCCATATTTATATTTTACATGTTACATGTTATATGTGTTGTATTCTTCGTGTGAGGTAGGGAGGTTGATCTGACGAACGAGATCCATCTCGAAGCCAATTCGGGCTCTTCGTCAGACGTTCTGTAGGGCTCAACTTGTAAGTTTCAATTGAGCGATAGTTCCGGTACAAGGCTAGAAACCTTGCCGAAGTTCCGATCGCTAGTTGCTTCTTATAATATTATCTATTTCGCTGTTTCGTCACGTTTAATTGTTGTTTTTGGTATTTATTTTACTCGTACCTTAGTTTTATGATGAATTTTGTTTGTATTTTGGGTCCATCTCACTTTTCCTGTCGTTCAGTTTTTTACAAAACCTATGTTTTTACACTGTGTTGTCTATTGTCTTATTGATTATTTGATCGCAGTTATCATCGTAACTCTTTACGACATTCTATTTTTAGTTTCACATTTTTATTTTTATTGGATTTCTGCGACTGTTTTCTATCGTCTTTGATTATCGTGTCTTGTCGGTATTGTTTCTATTGTTTGTCACGTTATTACTTTCATGACATTTGCTTTCAGGACATTTGATTACATAAATTTATTGATTAATAACATATTTAATAATTATATGATAACATTATACCGTTCTAAGGACAGGAACGAAGACCACTAGTTGTAGTAACACTTTTAAATAGTATTATTACATAATAATATTGAATAATGGCTACCTTAGACTATTTTATTAAGCAAGCTAAGGCGCTTAATATACCTCAGGAAGAGATTAGATCATTTGCTATGACAGAATATAAAGAATCTCAAAGGTTGGAATCTCAAAGATTGGATGCTGAAAAGTTACGTTTGGAAAATTTGAAATTTGAGGCAGATCAAAAACGGACTGAGGCTGAGGAAGATGAAAAGAAGAGGAAATTTATAGCTGAGGAAGAGGAGAAAAAAAATGAGATTAACTGCTGAGGAGGATGAAAAGAAGAGGAAATTTATAGCTGAGGAAGAGGAGAAAAAAAATGAGATTGGCCGCTGAATTAGAAGATAAACGATTTCAGCGAGAGGCAGAACAGAAGCAAAGGGAGGCTGAAGAAAGACTTAAGATTGAGATGGAAAATAAACAAAAAAGAAATGGAAGAGAGGAGATTAATAGCTGAACAAAATGTAAAACGACTTCAGCTTGAGATGGAAGAGAATGAAAAAAAAAACGACAGCATGAACTGAAATTAGCAGAGTCAGAATATGAGAGAATTAGGTTTACTCAGGAAGCTAATTCTCAGAGAACTTTTGAAAGCCAAACTCCATCCAGACATGATTATTTTAAGGAAATTCACCTTAAATTACCAAAATTTAATCCCCCGTCTGATGACGTGATATTCTTCCTAGATAGGTTTGAGGCCACTTGTGGGTCTTATAACGTGGATAAAGCGCTATACTGTACATATTTATCCAGATTACTTACAGGGGATGCATTAGCAGTTTATCATACCACCAGCATTGGTGAGAAAAAATGACTATAATGCTCTTAGAGCAGCACTTCTGCAAAAAATTCCAAATGACAGAAGACGAATATCGTTTAAGATTTCATACATTACTACCTCAATCTGGCAGAAATTTTAGTGATTTTCTGTCACAGATACGACTAACATTAGAAAGATGGATCGAATTATCCAAAATTGAAAAGTCATATGAAGGTCTCTTCGATTTACTGATGCGCGATAAGGTACTATCGTCTGTAAATCCTACATTTCTCGCATTTTTACACGAAAGGAAACCTTTATCAATGAAAAATTTAGAAGAACATGCAAAAAATTTTTGCACTGCTCACCCAACCATGGATCTAAGTAATGCACAGATTAAGAATGAATTGCCTGTTGCTTTTGCAGCACAACAAAACAATTTTTCACGCAATCGTTCTTTTAGTGCTGATAGGTATGTCAATAAGGGAAATAATTACAATTTTAACAATGATAACTTTTACAAAGGGAAGCAATTTCAACAATCTGCTCCATTTAATGTTTCTTGGAACCAAGCTCACAGATCGCGAGATTTTGGTAACAATAATTTTAAAAATAATCAAGGACATTATAATAAACAAAAACTGGAGATCAAGATCTCAGGGTCCGCAAAACAGACAAGGTTCTTGGAATAAAAATTTTAAAGAACAGCATAACTTTAATTATACAAAACTATCGGACTCATCCAAATTTTAACTCTAGTAGAAAAGACAATTATGGCAATTTTAATGCAAATAATCAAAATCGATCGCGCCGACGAGATAGATCGTCAAGTAATACGGTTAGACATTCTAATGTCTCTTTAATTGATACACAGGCTAACATTGAACAGGGTAAAGTAGCTGAAACTCACAATGCTATGTCTTGTTCTCTTGATTGTACCCAGGTGAAAGACTGTCCAGAATGCTCTACTCTTTTCCAGCCCAAGGCGATCACGACGCTGCGTTGCGGTCATACTTTGCCTAGTCTACCTGCAGTCTGCATGGCCACTCCTGCGTCAGTACACCAGGGACAGGGCTCTCTTAAGTTTAACAGAGGATTTGTTAACAATATTTCATGCTCTCTATTATTCGACTCATGTTGTACCACTGTGGGCGTCCGGACTTCGCTGATCGACCCTAGTTGTGCGACGGGCAGGGTTGTGAAATGTGTGACGTTTGGCGGAACTGTGGAAACATTTCCCACAGCCATTATAACACTTCATACACCATTTTTTTCAGGACAGATCCAGGCTTGTCTTCTTCCAAATCCAATTTGTGATTTAATACTTGGTCGCATACATGGTATTAAAGAGTGTTCACCACAGCAAATTGCTGAATGGGAAGAGCGACATATTCAAACTGCAAATGCAGTAGTGACTAGAGCGCAAGCTACTAATATGTCGCATGATACACCTATTGAACCTACAGTTCATACCACTTGTGATGATGATGCTCCTATCTCACTGGAGTTGTTTGCTACATTGCAAAAAAATGATGATTCATTAAAAAAAATTTTTCAGTATGTTAACAAAAAGAATACAAGCAACAAACTTGCAAAATCTAGACATGACTTTATACTTAAAAATGGGATTTTGGTGAGAGCAATACGGGAAAAGGATTCATCCTTATGTTATCAGATCTTAGTCCCATCCTCTATGAGATCTCGTATATTACGACATGCGCATGACTCGCAATGTGCGGGCCATATGGGTTTTTCGCGTACCAAATCCAGAGTGCTTTCGGCATTCTACTGGCCAGGCGTCCATAGGGACATCACTCTCTATTGTCGGTCCTGTTTGATATGTCAGGAAGTTAAGGTACGGGGTCCATTTCATGCGGCTCCTATTCAAGCTGCGGACATCCCGATTAGACCATTTGATAAAATGGCCATTGACATTATTGGTCCGATACTTCCATCTGCTAGAGGGCATACTCATATCCTTACGTGCATTGGTGTGTGCACTCGTTGGCCTGGGGCCATCCCTCTCGGGAACACTTCGTCTGCCGGTGTGGCGGAGGCATTGGTGTTGGTCTTCTCGCGCGTTGGTTTTCCGCGGAGGGTCTTGTCGGATCGTGGGGTTCGGTTCATTTCTGAATCCATGTCTCAAGTTGTGAGGACATTGGGTGTGGACAGATCTCTTGGTTCTATTTATCATCCGATGTCGGGTGGGTTAGTTGAGCGTCTCGGTAGGACACTCGGGCGGTTGTTGGGTGGGATGGCTCGGGGCCGTCCCCGGGACTGGGATCGGGTCCTGCCCGCTTGTCTCTTTGCGTATCGCGAGGTGCAGAATCGGGCGGCGGGGTTTTCTCCATTCCAGCTTGTTTTTGGCATGCGGCCACGCGGTCCTATGTCGTTAGTCCACGACTTGTTGGTTGACGAGAGTGTTGAGGAGGAAACTCGGTCCTCTTATGGGTGTGTGATCTCTCTGAGGGGGAGGGTCATGGATGCTTGTGGACTGGCTGCTGCATCGTCTGAGCGGGCCAGGGAGAGGGCTCGTCTGTTTGCAAACAAGTGTGGACGTCTTCGCCGGCTCATACCTGGTGATGAAGCTTTTGTCTTGCTACCTACGCATGGCAATCGTCTTTTGATTGCCTGGGGAGGTCCTTTCGGGATCATCTCGGGAGTGTCCGATGTCGACTACATCGTTGATGTTGATGGTGAACATGGAACCTTCCCCATTGACATGTTGAGGGAGTGTTGCTCACGTCCTGATTGTCTGCAGTCGGTGTTTCAGGCGGCTGGCGATCCTACACCACCTGTTCAACACTATTCTAGTTTGTCGGTCATCCAGGAAGAGGAGTCTTCTTTCGATGATGTGCGGCTACCGATACCAGTTGTGCCACTCCATTCCACTGAGAGGTGGAATGATGTTGCGATCTCGTCTGCTCTTTCGGCTGATCGGCGTCGGCGGGTCTCTGGTGTTCTACACTCGTGTGGGGATGTCCTCACTGACATCCCAGGTCATGCGTCGGTCGTCCGGCATGACATTGTTCTGACTGACGGTGCGCCTGTTCGAGTTCGCCCATATCCTATTCCTTTACACTTTCGTGATGGGGTTGATAGGGAGTTGGATGAGATGCTCCAGTTGAATATGGTTGAGCCATCTTCATCTCCATGTTCTTCTTCCGTGGTGGTCATTAGGAGGAGGGACAACGGTATACGTCTTTGCGTGGATTACAGGAAATTGGACAGAGTTGCGGAGTTCGATGCGGAGCCGTTGCCTCTTTTGGATGACTTATTGGAGAGGTTGTCTCATGCTACATTCTTTTCCAAGTTTGACCTTTCAGGGGGATATTGGCAAGTGCCACTCGCTCCTGGGGCAGGGCCATTCGCCGCTTTCTCGACACCATGGGGTCTTTTTCAATGGAATTTTATGCCATTCGGGTTAATGAATGCGCCAGCTACCTTTGTACGCATGATGCGCCGCATATTGTCTCATCGTCCCGATGTCATTACTTATATAGATGACATCTGTCTTTTCAGTGACTCTTGGGATGAACATATTAAGGGTTTAAAATCTTTACTTTCTACCTTACGGGATTATAACTTAACAGCGAAACCTTCAAAGGCTTTTGTCGGTTTTCATGACATCTCCTTTCTTGGTCACCGTATAGGTCGCGGTTTAATGTATACAGAAGACAGTAACGTCTCTAAAATTTTAAACATCTCAGCACCTAAGACAAAAAAACAAGTGAGGTCGCTCTTAGGACTAATACAGTTCTATTCTAAATTCATCCCTCATTTGTCTACTATAACTGCACCTCTTTCTTCGTTACTAAAAAAAGGCACATCTAATGTAATAAAGTGGTCGCAGGATCACCAAACGGCTTTAGACTATATAAAACAATTTTTTTCAAATAAGCCTTTTTTAAGGTTGCCTAACAAAGATCTCACCTTTGTTCTTCGCAGTGATGCTTCTTTCTACGCTATTGCGGCAGTTTTGATGCAGGAATACGGAGGCACCTTATTTCCGGTTATGTACGTATCCAGAAAGCTCACAACGAGCGAGATGAAATATTCCGTTCTGGATAAAGAGCTCCTTGCTCTTGTCTGGGCAATCACTAAACTGGATCGTTATCTCCTCGGATCACACTTTGTGGTGGAGTCTGACCAGAAAGCTCTTACCGCACTGAATACAGGGAACGTTAAGTCATCAAAGTCAGCGCGTTACGCTATAGCGCTTCAACCGTTCCATTTTGAGATACGAGCTATTCCTGGAGTGCAGAATGTGTTCGCAGACTGTTTTTCAAGATGCCCAAGTGAACGTGTCAAAACTAAACCACTTCCAGATGGTGAAACATCCTCACCGAAACATGAATAACTTTGTACATTGTTATTGATACTATATTAACATTTTCTTAGTACGCGAACATTGGTACTACAGTAACTTTTTATTAATATGGCAACATTGTTAAGAGCTACAAATATACATTTGTTATTCCTATGGAACATATTACACTACATGGCGTGTGCGAGAATATATTTTATCTTGTATGGAACATTCAGTACATCGTCGCGTCTATTACTAACTAGTTACAACTGAACATTGACAATGAGTGATACTGGAATTATTTAGAATATATTGTTAACTAGTTATTTGTTAGTAATTAAGGAATATATAAATTAGATTAATTCAACTTAATCTATTTGATTGATTATAAATCACACATCTACTAACTTTATTAGTTTCTCGCAATACGTGTATTCACGTATCCCACTACATGATATCTCACTTTTAGATAACTAGTCAAACTTACTAGTGTTAGAAAATAGTAAGTGTGTTGCTTCTTAAAGTGTTTAATTATGCTTTGTTTCATTTTGCATGTTGTATTTTAAAATTTCTCTGTTTTATTGATTCTCTTGTCATTGATCATCATCAGTGTTGCTGTTCATTTTCATTTTTGAAATCATATGTTTCAAATTTTTTTTTAAAACTTAGTTGAATTTTATTATCATTTTTTTTAAATGGTTTCTTCATTTTCATTTTTCAACTTGTTTTACTTCGAATATTACCACATCGTTCCAAAGTAGGTCGAGTGTGGATGTGTGCTTTAATGCATACTGTCATTTAGTTATATTGATTTCAATTTAATATTCTTTTCTTAATATGATATAACTTTATGCATTTCATATCTTGTTGTAGTTTTTGACTCACCTCTCTCGAGTAATTAGTTCGAAAAAAATTAATAGAATTAATTTTTTTAAGGGGAGGTGATAAGGTAGCTGTTACGTACATTTATTACCTAAGGGGGTAGTCTTCGGTCCTGCCAAATGTACGCACCAGTCTTGATATAGTTATATTATTTGTGCGGTCGAATGATTCGCGCACTGACGTGCACGAAGCAGTGAGTGTTGCTTTGGGACGCACGGGTAACCTAGTTGAGTAGTTTCTGACGTCATGATTTGAAGGGCAACATGGAACTTGTTTATGTCCATGATTGTTATATTATATTTGTATTCAATGGCATGTTTATGGAAAGCCATTTATTCTAGTGATCTGTATTGGTCTACAGGTCGAAACCAATAGCAGCAATGTCACGTAAGTTATCGCCCCACTTCTTATTTAAAGCTGTATTATAAGGCCGCTCTAATACTAGTCTAGCGGGAAGATGTTATTCCTAGAATGGATCTACAGAGTCGTTTGCCTTTAGGATTTGTATCGTAGAAGAAGGATTCCTACGAGTGGAAGAAGTTATTGATTACCTTATGCACATGTTTTAATATGCTGTTACAACAATGCCAGAAGCGTGGCATAGAATGGGAGAGGTTAGCCAACTGGAATCTCTAACCTGTTCGTATTATCGTGTATGACTTTGTTTGAAACTATATGCTATCTAACGTTATGTTTTGGAGAACGTATGGGATTGTGAAGTATGATATGGAAGATTTTATCCTGGAGTATGAATACGTTACCATGATAGACGTCCTTGAGAGAAGGTCAACGGACTTGAATGAGAAGAATATTATACGGTAACAGTTTGTGATCCTTAGTCACTTGAGTCAGAGGACTTTATGGTAGAGAATCTTCAGGAACTTTAAAAGTAATTACCATTATGCTGATGTATGATCTTTGCGCCTGTGACGATGTTAGTCTTGTCCACTCCGTCTGTGTCATGTTGAATAAAATCGATGTACAGTCATCACCGACTTATGTACTGCCAGTACTTGCCCAGTTCACTACTTGTTGAAGTTCGTTGGAAGAATATTGTTGACATTCGTTCATTTTAACCATTCGCGTTTGAAGCTACCTCTTCACCAGTATAAACTGTACTCAACCATAAAACGAACTCAACACGAGCCTTACATGATAAAAACCTCCAGCATAAAAATAGGAGGTAGACACAGGAATAAAGGGTAGAGTCGTCGCTGAACATAGCGAGCCTTACATGATAAAAACCTCCAGCATAAAAATAGGAGGTAGACACAGGAATAAAGGGTAGAGTCGTCGCTGAACATAGCGAGCCTTACATGATAAAAACCTCCAGCATAAAAATAGGAGGTAGACACAGGAATAAAGGGTAGAGTCGTCGCTGAGCATAGCGAGCCTTACATGATAAAAACCTCCAGCATAAAAATAGGAGGTAGACACAGGAATAAAGGGTAGAGTTGTCGCTGAACATAGCGAGCCTTACATGATAAAAACCTCCAGCATAAAAATAGGAGGTAGACACAGAAATAAAGGGTAGAGTCGTCGCTGAGCATAGCGAGCCTTACATGATAAAAACCTCCAGCATAAAAATAGGAGGTAGACACAGGAATAAAGGGTAGAGTTGTCGCTGAACATAGCGAGCCTTACATGATAAAAACCTCCAGCATAAAAATAGGAGGTAGACACAGGAATAAAGGGTAGAGTCGTCGCTGAACATAGCGAGCCTTACATGATAAAAACCTCCAGCATAAAAATAGGAGGTAGACACAGGAATAAAGGGTAGAGTCGTCGCTGAGCATAGCGAGCCTTACATGATAAAAACCTCCAGCATAAAAATAGGAGGTAGACACAGGAATAAAGGGTAGAGTCGTCGCTGAACATAGCGAGCCTTACATGATAAAAACCTCCAGCATAAAAATAGGAGGTAGACACAGGAATAAAGGGTAGAGTCGTCGCTGAACATAGCGAGCCTTACATGATAAAAACCTCCAGCATAAAAATAGACACAGGCATAAAGGTCTTAAGCAGCATAATCATCATCATTTTCCTTTGTGCTCCACCATTGCAGCTGATCCTATTGCAGGAAGCCTGCACCAAGTATTGACATGCTCTTGCAGCAGTAGTGTCTGCAGTAATTAGTTTTACATGATCAATTTGTCAACCTCATGCAAAAACTCACACTAGTTGCCTTGTAGGACATGCCTGAGGATGCAGTAGTCGTATTCTTTCTTTGTCAGAAACACAGCATAGCACAGCACAGCATAGCATAAAGTTATTCAGTAGCATAGTATGAGTTATAACACAGGTGAAGCTGAGATGTGCAGCCACATGACTGAGTACACTAGTTTCATACCAGTTTTATCCAGTACATGACATTCATTATTAAACAGTGAGAAAGATGACAAATGTATTTGTCAGGAGCTCTGTGCAGAAAATGTTAAAGATTAAAAAGTACCCATTTTTTTAATGATAGAAAGCCTGTAAGTTTCAGCAAAAAACAACTTTTATCTATTAGTCAGGTTCAATGACGTTTTTGTGAAAGCTTTTTCAGAATACACTGACAAAGAATTGAATATGTCTGACATGACAAAATAAGATACCAGAAAGGTGAACTAATTTCTGGTTTTTCATTGAGACTTAATTAACCTTTTTTGATGGAAGCACATTGTATATGATGTTTCTACTGCATATTATGTCCTTATGATAGCTTGTCTAAAAGTCATGAAAAAAAGTTCTTTCAATGCAACAGAGTAGTAATAAAACCATGTGAAATAGCAACATTAAAAGTACTCAACATTTCAATAATACCAATACTTTTTAAGACAGGCTTGAAAAATCTGCAACAATCTTATTCATATAACATCAATTTAAAAAAAATTAAAATCATGTGAGCTAAGGCAAGTGTTGAGGCTTGTTTTAAGTATTATTATGGATGGTTAATAATCTTGAGCATCGTGCTTATGGATGTTTGCGAATGGTTTGGGGTTGTCAAGAAAATTACAGTTCATGCACGGACTCCAACAACTGGTTGATTTTTGGGTCCACAAATACCGGCATATTTATTATAACATTAAACAAGTTCATTTGAAAGCATGAATTATATTAATGATTTGAAAGCTCCTACAGTCCTCCTTGGAACATCACACATCTGGAATATTTACTACGCAGTACCATCATGGATCATTGAAGTATCGAACCCCAGACGTGGAATTAATATTTATATATTTTAAATTGCGATAGCAATACTTCTCTGTGAAAATACTTCTTCGAACTCAATCCTTCTGTTCAGAATCATATATAACATCAGTGGCGACCTTCGTACAATATACAGCCACGTAGAAGATTAGATAATCTTCAAAAAATAAGGAGCAACAGCTTTGACGTCCTTCTTGATCAAAATCTGATAACGAAAGGCCCCGTCTAACGATTTGCATAAATTATGTTAAGCACCAAAACCGCGTCATCATACACAAATGACGTCAGACTAATATCGCGTTCATTTAACATTTATATAAGTGCAAAATACATCATGCTGGCAACGAATAGAACTGTTAGCGCGTAGATTAACTGATAACAGAACTAAACATGGTCAACATGTAAAATACATGATAAATCATCTTTAACAGCAAGCTCACAAAAAATGTAGGAAAGTTTTCTAGCAATGGAACTAAGGAAGAGAGTTCTGAAGTGTTGTCTATAATCATATGCTTTATGGATGTAAATAGTGAAGAATGAATAAACAAAGTGAAAAATCAACTGCAATGGACAACAATTTGATACAGAGAGCATCACTACACACACCACTGAAATCAGATGATAAAGTATTCAAAGAAAATAATATTAAAATGTCACTGTTAACACAAGTAAAAAGGAGACAGGCAAAACTCATTCATAAGGACATAAACTCATAAAGATGGTCCAGGAAACCAAGTGCCAATGAGAAAGATTAGTGGTAAAGAACTCTGAAGACTAAGAGAAGAATCTGAGATGGCATGACATTATAGCTAGGAGAACAATGAGTATGTGAAGTACTGGTAGGCTCGTCAATAGAGAATGTTCAGGGAAATGATCAACAGCACATTTGACACCTGAGAAAACTGCTGCCACAATGCACAGCATCTGTAAACTGAAGCAGAGAGACAAGAGTGTGCAGCAGAAGATATTACCTGATCCATATTAAGACCTGGATTCACTGTGTGTGGAATTAAGTTTGGCATAACTTTTGTTGCAATCAGGTTATGAGTTAAGCCAAACTTTTTGTCACTTAGCATATGCTTGTAGATTCCTGGAAAAAAGTTCAAAAACAAGCCCATGTTGTTGTGAAGTTGAAAGTATATCCTAAATGTTCATGTTTAAATTCAGAACCCTGATAATTATCAATGCTGCTGTGGTGCATAAGCTAACGACTGCATATTTTTGTTCATCTTGTCTTTTTGTCACTCTTTTCATCTTTCTCTTGATGTATCCACCATGTTGTTGTTTGACCCATGCACAATAAATTGGTGTTTCTTATGCAGAGAATAAGCCCATGTTGGTTATAATCTGGGTACATAATGTTCTTGTATCTCCATCCCTCAGTTCAGTCATAGCCACTTCTCTATTGCAAGACAAGTCTTGACATTCCATTGCCTGGCTAGGTGGCTTCCTCTGTGTTTATTCATTCTCACTTTCATCAGATGACTATCTGTCATTGCCTCTATGGAATATCATTGTTCTCCAGCAAATGGTATTTCATTTAGATCACATGGCTATTTATTTACTTTGTTTATGATGTTGTTCCTTCAGATCATAAGCAGTAGTGGTACACACCTTTCTCTTATGCCAGATGTAATGGCAAACCACTTTGCTTTGTTCTTGCATCACTTCCTAACACATTGCTTCTGTACAGTCCAGAAGCTGACCACTAGTATCTGTTTATTTGGTAAAAAAAAAGAGATGTTTTCTTAGTTTATTAAAACTGCATTAAATTCCATTGCTTTTTTTTAAAGTAAGCCGTTTTCTTGCAAGCTGTATATGTGCACCATTTCAACTTTCTAGATGTGAAATACACTTGTAAAAATACATGTTCCACACTGGTACTATTATTATTCTATAATTTTGCATTTTTTAAAAAGTACTAAGAAAGATAATGACTCAATCGATGATACATATCTCCTTTCTTCTTCTAAATGAATGCAACCATGGCTCTCTGCCAGTCTTCTGGTGCTATTCAAAAAAATTAAAAAAATGTTATACTTTATTAAATACAAGTAATAATCACTTCATTTAAGTTTTCTTACGTTTGATTGATTTTTAGCCCATGTACAAGGAATATTGAGCATCTCATTGGACAGAGTGGTTAGAGTGCTTGTCTCTCAAGGCAAAGGTGCCAGGTTTGAATCACCGTACGGACATGCTCCAGTCTACCCAGCTGTAAATGGGTACCTGACTTGAGTTAGGGAAGAAAAAGGCAGCGAGGAAGGGCGTGGTCACCCCATCTCTTGATGCTGGAACTAGTATTGTGAACTCTCTAACACTTCACTCCCCTTTTACAAGGAATATTGTGTTTATCCTGTGCATGGAATACATGGTTCAGCACCAAGTGGTTTGTAATTCAACTGCAAGTGATTTATAATTTGGATATTTAGTGTTCTTTACTCTAGATCCTGGGTTCCCAACCTGTGGGTCGCGACCCTCAAGGGGGTTGCAAAGTGTTTTCTGGGGGGTCGCCGCGGTTATTTTTAGTTGCAATTATTTTTATAGGAAATATTCAGAAGACTATCTAAAATTTAGCTTTACCACCTTGCTCAGCAATGGCAAAGAGAAGCCACACTGCGTTTTGTGCAATGTTGTTCAGAGTGCTGAATCTAAGAAACCTTCAAAACTCAAACGTCACTTAGAGACAAAGCATTCAGAACATACTAAAAAGGATTTAGAGTTCTTTCGACGCCATGAAACTTGTCTCAGACGTCAGAGACTTGATCCTACAGGAAGTTTTCAGCAACAGAGCACAGCAGCAGTGCAAGCATCATATGAAGTCGCATTGGAAATTGCCAAACAAAAAAAACCTTACACGATTGGAGAAACGCTCATCAAACCCTGCATGTTGAAGATGGTGAAGTTAATTCTTGGGGAAGCCAGCGAGATAAAGATGCGACAAATATCTTTGTCCAATAACATTATTCAGAGGCGCATTTCAGATATGTCCGTAGACGTGAAAGAGCAGGTTTTGAATGAAATCAAAGTTTCTCCATCGTTTTCTTTTCAAGTTGATGAATCAACGGACGTAAGTTCATGTTCTCAGTTGCTTGTCTTCGTGAAATACATTCATTCAGATGACATCAAAAAAGAGTTCCTGTTTTATAGTTCACTTGAAACTACTACAAAAGGTGAAGATATTATGGAGAAGATAAATACCGTTTTTGAAACTGGAGGATTTGGAAAAACATCTATGGGGTTTGTACAGATGGAGCACCAGCTATGCTAGGGTCAAAGTCGGGTTTTCAGACAAAAGTGAAAGAACTTGCTCCCCAAGCAAAGGGCATTCACTGCATGATTCACCGATATGCTCTTGCCAGTAAGACTCTTCCAGCTCCTCTGTAAGAGGTACTTGATTCTCTGATCAAAATTGTGAATTACATCAAATCTGAAGCCCTCAACACCCGTCTGTTTAAAGAACTCTGTAAAGATATGAATTCTGATCACGAGGTTCTTCTTTTCTACACTGCTGTACGCTGGTTGTCGAAAGGAAATGTTGTCAATCGTGTCTTTGAGTTGAAAGATGAAATCAAGTTGTTTCTGGAAGTGCAAGGGAAACATGACCTTATGGCTTACTTTAATGATGAAGCTTGGAAGAAAAGAGTTGCTTACTTGCAGACATTTTAGACCAGCTAAATAAGCTGAATCTGAAACTTCAGGGGAAAAAAACACACATTATCCTATTTCAAGACAATCTTAAGCATTTGTATCCAAGCTGAAAAACTGGCGTTGGAAAGTAAATCTTAGAAACATTGCCATGTTTGAAAAACTCTGCAGTGTGGTAGAGGAATCTGAAGGTGAACTAGATGAGAATCTGAAGGAGGAGATGGTACTTCCCTGAGCTTACAGAAGAAGAAGCTGCACTGGTACAAAACCAATTCTCTGCTTCCCTGAATGTAGCCAGCATTCCCGATGAAGTACAGGATGAATTGTTGTATCTGCGGAACGATTCCTCGGCACGTAATTTGTTTTATGAAAAATTACTGACTCAGTTCTGATGTGCTATGTATCAGTCATATCCAAATGTCACCATGCTTGCCTTTCGAGTTTTACTTCGATTTGCCTCTACATATCTCTGCGCTTCTTCATATCAAAACAAAGGCAAGAAACAGACTGAATGTTGAGGATGCCATGAGGTTGGCTTTAACAAACACTCAGCCGCAAATTTTGAAGCTGGTTGCCCAGATGGAAGTACAACCATCGCATTAAATATTAGGTTGACTAAATATTACGTTAGAATTATATTCTGAAAAATCTATTTTTAATGTGTTTTCTTTACCCTATTAAATATGCCTTTTATGCTAATGTGGGGGGGGGGGGGGGGGGGGGGGGGGGGGGCCGCAGGTTACTTGGCTATTATAAAAGTTGGTTGCGACTCAAAACAGGTTGGGAAACACTGCTCTAGATAGTTTATTATATAAAGTATATTACATTTGTAAATTTTCTCTCGTTTGTTCTTTGGGGCTGCAAATTCTTTGGCATTTTTAAGGTGTTTCATAATATCTATAGTGAATATGATGTACTTTCTTTGCTCTTTAATATATCTCTCTTTTCACTGTTGTGTATGAGGGACTTGTAGAGAATGTTGTCTTTTTTTTTATGGTCTGTTGTATGACTATCTTATTAGTGCTTCAAAATATTCTACGTCTGACATAATTCTGTTCTGTTGTATATGTCAGTCAATAGTTGTGATGGTATTGCCTCCCCTGCTTTGCAGTAGTGGTCCGACAGTGGCCACAACTCAAGAGTATCTAATATGGGCTTCAAAGGTGTCTACCTTCACACAAGATTACTCTTGGCAGATTTGTAAATAGAAGGGTAATGATGCTTCTATCTCAATTGAGTGTTCACAAGATATTCAGATAAGCGAAAACAATTCTGCATTGGCTGAGCACGTTAATTCTAGAATCTGCCAACAACTTTTGTCAAGAATTAAGCAATGATTAATCTTAGCTCGTTCAAGCCCCCACCTCTGATTTACTCAGTGGAATTTTTATTATTCTGGTATAGCTCTGTTTAGAGTGTGTGTTGTAAATTGACTGAGACAAACATGCAGTACATTTCAAATGATTGAATCAAAGTTAAATTTGTAAATTTACAAATAACAAAATTTAATAATCACTTGAGTTTTTTAACAGTTTGAAAATAATTGAACAGTTTAAAAAAAGCAAAGGTTCATCATTGATGGATAGTAGGTTCTATGGAAATAAAGTTCACTTTGGCAGCTTATATATTGCACTTAGCTGCCAGTGGTTGTTTCTGCTCCCGCTGGGTTGTTTCTTTTTACACTGCTCACTCTCATTGCTGGTCAAGGTTGTAGGGTGCAGCTCATTCCAACGAGTGTCAGGGAGAGTCTACAAAGTTGGTCCCTCATCTTAAAGCTCAGGCCACTGTTCCCTTCTTGTTCCAGAGATAGTACCCTTCAACTGGTACCACCACCAACAACTATAGTAAAAGAATAGAAACGAAATGCTCTTTTGAGTATTGCATTTCCCGACACATACTTATGTGTCCCCTTTCTTATTCCACCATCCCATTTACTCAGAATGTACCCTCAATGAGAATTAACTTTAATCCCTCGAGAGAAAACTTTCTTTACATTTAAATTGAATAGTTTTTATAGTTACTTTACATTTAAATGAAAAGGTTAATATGTTTACATTTACATTTCCACTGATTGAAAAGTATTCACAATATAAATTGAATATGTTCTCATTTATTTTTACACTGATTTGAAAAGTTTGAAACTTCCATTAATTTTATAGTGAATATGTTAACATCGACATTTACTCTGGTTTGAAACTGTAAGTATTATAATTAAAATGTACATCATTTCTTTCATCTTTTCCTCCCTGCTCCATACAGAACTTGGGATTACCTTTTTGAATTCTATGCTTCACTCTGGCAAGGTCTGGTTGTGTCTTCTTGGCAAGTGATCTTCACAGCGTCTTTACAATGAAATGTGTCAGGTTATATTCACTGTCCTGCCCCTGCATCTGTTTGTAACGAAGCTAAGATAGCGCCAATCATTTCAAACCAAAAGGTGGGGGGGGGGAGGGGGGGGGGGGGGGTTTCAAAATATTCCTGACATGGAAAAATGTTGAACATAATGTAGAGGTCAAGTCTTCTGTATATGATATGAAAATATCCAATGCCTTGGCAGGCAAACTCACCAACACATCTGTAAACTCATACAACAAATGTGCTTTCAGAAGTAACAAATTTATTACTTTATCAGAAAGTAATCTATCCACAGATGGGTAATCTCGTTATCTGTCCCACACTCTGGCCTTTATCAGCGATTTAAGCAAACACGCTGGAGATTGTAGGGCTAATCTGTAGCGGCCAAGCTTCGGTACACAAGAATTTACCAACTTGCCTGACATTCAATATTACCTCAGCCGCTCCTTACAAATGTGATGTGTTTATCATCAACAAGGAGTGTCAAATGTTTGAACACACAAACTCTCTGCTACATAGCAAACAGAAAGAAAAGGGTGCGACCATGGAAAATCATGCAAATAAAATCATTACAAAATGTAACTGATTACTGCCTTAGTGAAAGAGAGATTGGAAAGAGGTTACCCCAGAATCCATCTTGTGACAATAGTTTACAGATGATTCTTGATTTATACTGCTTCCTTTGTTTTCTTAATTCTAACGGTGCTACAATGGATGTGTTAAACTGTCTAAAATTAGGTTTGTCTTAAATTTCTGCTGAACACTTTTTAATGTTAACATTTTTCTCTTCTGTATTTTAACAAGGTTTTTTTCCCGCTCATTTCTGCTGTATGTTTTCTTTGAAATCTGCTCATTTAGCTTCTTTACATTTATAATTTGAACCCTTTTTCTCATCAGATGTTTGCTAATATTGTAATGTTTAAGACAACACAATAAGGCTGTGGCCTCTGTTCAATGTAGTCTTTGGGATCATCTTATTATCTGTTACATTCTCCATCTTTAACATATGTGCTAGAATAAGATCTGTGATATTCTAATCTGTTATTGTTCCATGTGTAGCATATGTAAATATGGCTCTCTCTTTGTTTACATCCCATGTTGTGCACACAACCAATATATTTCTCATTGTATCTGCAACCCGCATTGTTGCCACTGTGTAGGTCAAGATATTCTTCCCACGAGCTTTGTCTCTGTCCTGTTCATCCATCAGTCACTTATAACAAAGAAGTAATAATTGGAGTCTATATTTTGATGGCATCAGACTGTCTGTCCTCACCGCTGTAACTATCATAGCATGGTGCATATATCTGTTTATGGTGGTGTTCGTTCCGTTTACTTGTGGTTTGAATGCTTAAATCCTTTCAGATGTGCAATCTCTGCTAGGTAGTTCACCTCTTGTGGATAGAGAATGACATTTGTTTTATGTGATTCACACTGCTCTTTTCCTGTCCTACACCAAGTAGTTGTTCAGTAGTTTTATCATTTTTTTATGTAGCTGTTCAGTACAAGTTTATGCTTTGATATTTCCTACTATCTGATATTTCTGTAGTTGGCAAGTTGTTTTGTTTGATGAATTCAACTATTTCTTTTTTTAAATTTAATTATTCTTTGTAAATTCTTTATTGAAACGTGTCAGGTTATATTCACTGTCCTGCCCCCGCATCTGTTTGTAACGAAGCTAAGATAAAGGTTCACATATTCTATGTATATTTTCAGCGTCAATCATTTGATCACTGATTTTAATCTCTTTTTTGCGTGTGAGCAATACATATTTAGATAATCACACAGATAGTGGTGCTGTTGAAAACTGAGCCATAACTCAAAAATTTGACATGAAATGCGCATAGAAATTCTTCAGTAACATCATAATAGGTTGTTGAAAAAAAAATTATTTAACAGGGTTAAAATACTATTAGATCTAAATTCAACCCTTCAATGCAGGAACATAAAACATCTGAGTGAAATTTACAGCTTAACAAAGCAACAATTTGTGTCGTAGACTTAAAAAAAATTTAAATGTGTGAAATTACATGCAGCTTTGTTGCTAAAATATAAGAAACAAACTGTAACAGTGGCTTTGTGTATCTTTTTAAAAAATTAGAAATTTATATTATAAAGAATGAAAAAGGTAAAGTGCTTCTGTTGCCATTTTCATGTCTGATAATTTTACACTTTGCAATTTTTTAAAACATTTTCCAATCATCTACTAACTTTTACATTAGTTAGTAGCTTAACTCTTTCTGGTCCAGTCAGTTTTTAGGTTTTACCAAGGCAAAAAAGTGACAGTAAATTTACAAGAAAATAACTGATCATATGTACATAAAATTGTTGCCAATTTGCCTTAAAATATTTTGAAGTGTTGAAGGTCTTTTAACAGCAAATATGCTTCTTCCATACAGTATAAAGTGCAGGCATGAGGAAATCTATGAGCAAATGGGCATTCAAGGCAGTCCTTGGGAGAACAATGTATAACAATGTTATGGCATGCTAAACAGCTAATTGGGTAGAAAGTGTTAAGATATGTATTTACAGCTATTAAATTGTTCACTGTCATTAAAATGCGCTAACAAGCTGTATAATTATATTAGCCACATGCATTTAAAAAGTGGTTCAAACTGGAGATTACTTACCCACTACACACATGATTACATCAGGGTCTTGACCAGGAATATTGGCCAAAAAAGGAAGAATGTTATCCAGAATTAACATTTTATCCAAACTGTTCAGTAAGTGATCAATACATGTGAGTGCATTTACACGAATCTGGAAACAAAAGTCAAATATTCATTCTTCTTTAATTTCTTTCTTTCCTTATTTTCCACAAATGATCATCTTCTTGCTTCTCTCCTTTCAACATTTCCCCTGATTAATTAATTCCTTCTTTGATAACTTTAGGTCTGACTGGCTGTTTTTTCATTAATATATTACCCTATATGTACTGACCTTTAACTGATGTTCCCTGTTTAATGTCCAATCCAAATTTGGATTATAATGTTTGTGTGCAGACGAATTATGTTTTAGTTGTTTCAGGATTGAAGCAGACTAAAAGGTTTCAATGAAAGGTGCTTGACTCTTTTTTCTGAAATCATTGTCAACTCCCATGTTTAGTTAATCTATAGCCAAGTTATTTAAAAATTTATATTTCTTTTTGATGATATCATCCATTGTGATATTTGTAATTGTACTTTACAAACATTCAGTTTAAATGTTTCTGTTGTGCTAATCTTTATAAACTTTATATCCTATACATATTGTGAGAAGATTTATATATGGAGTCTTCTGGCAAAATTAGTAACTTACTGGCATATCTGAATGTGAGGAAAACCACAGAAAATCCTTAATTTGGTTAGCAATACTGATTTTCAGATATTTGCCTATTATGAAACTTTATAAATATACCTTCATTAACTCTTAAAGAACTTAGTGGTCTCCCATGTTTTCATGCAAGGAATTCTCTGTCACCGAGTTTTGCACATAGTGTTAACGTTTAAGGATCAGCTCTTTCAAGTTTTTTAATGGTATAGTAATGTTATCATCATTGTTTATCATTGCACTCCTAATGGAGCATTGAACCACCATTACAGCTGGCCCCTTGCAGTAAACTTGCATTAAGCTCTCACATGATCTCATAGGAGTGGTTATGTGGCAATTTGTTTTACATGATATGGTTGCCTCCCTTTTAGTTGCTGTGTATGGCATTCCTGAGGGTGCAGTAATCCTATTCATTGTTTGTCTCTTCAAAGAACTACACAAGTCTCTGGTATTTAGTTATACAAAGTTGTTAAGGAAATTTAAAGAGGATGAATAAAATATAATATTGGACAATGTAGACTTCTTCAAGGAGGTGGCTCCATGCTCTACTGATATTAAAAAAGGAGAAGGTGATGTTTATAATAGTTGTATGCTTTCTTACTGCATCCATTTGGTTGCCTTTTTTCATTGCTTCTATAATGAGTTGATTAATGAATTCTGTAAAGTTGATTAATGCCATCAATCAACTCTTGGAGAATTTTAGTCTTCTCTATGATGGGAATGTGAAATCAAAGGCCATCATTGCTGAGAGAGAGTTGAAGTGTAATGTATGAAAACCAGAAAGATAGATAGGATGGGACCTCATAATTCTTACACACAACCCACTACCAAACAAAGAAATACAAAATCTAAACAATAGAATACAGTTAGTGATACTAATAAGCTGTATTCTGCTATCACTCCTAATGTTATAAAAAACCCATTTGAAAGAACTGTTTTGTTCTGAAAGTCTATTGTGGAGAAAAAAAAAACAGTGTTTGTAGATGCTGTAATTTCCAAAAATCTAATTTCCTCTTGACTCTCAATTTTTTAGCACCCTCATGAGGAGAGCTTTATTGACTTATCAAATGTTACTCCAAGATATTGCTTGCTTTTGTGTGAATATTCTATTTGAGCAATCCCTTCCACCTGAATCTGACATGTGATTGGCTAAGTATTGATTGCAATGACACAACATTTTCATTGTTCAATAATTATAGCAAAAGTCTTCATATAGCTAAGATTGAATGTTCTTTTGACCATGCCTTAATTTTTATCCCCTTATGTTTTTCCATACTGATCTTCAAGTAGCTATAAGTCAACACAGTGAATATGTGTGTTCTTTTCATCAAAATCTAATTAGATGTGTGCCATTATCATTCCACTTTTGCTTGAGTGTAGTATTGCACTGTTTCACCTATTGTACTAATATTCTGGAAGTTTCCTTATTTGAGCTTTCTTGATTGCTCTCAATCTTGCATTAGGATCACAGATCTGTATGATTTAAAAAAATAACTCATGTTATTTGCTTTCTTATACCTGGTGAACTCACAAGTATTTTGGTATTTTCTCATCTATTCAAGACGTGGCACTAAGAGAGCTGACAGACTGGCCTCAAGAGCACCCATAGTGGGGACACTGGACATGGATAAGGGAGAGATACTAAGGACTATTAATGATTGCCTGCTGGATAATGACACTACAATGGATGAATTAACAAGGCTGAGACTGTTGGAGTTTGGCATCAAACGTGGGACTAGCAGAAATGGACGTGAGAGAGGATGCATCCAATGTATGTACAACCAGCGTGTTACAGGTACAATTAGCATTCATACTTTTTGACATTTGCTGAGGGAGACTGAGCACCTATGGGTTTGCCCAGAGTGCAGTGAGGTCGATTCTGATTATCAATAACAATAACAATTTTCTTATTTCTAATCACAAACTGGCTTTACTGTCCATAAACTTTACTGGGAAACAGGTGTCATTTCATTGTTGCAAACTGAGCCCAAAGTTATCTTTGGCTTGTTAATTTATCAATATTCTCCTGTATCTGGTATTCACTTCTTTCCTAGTTGTCAACTAAATTTAGCCTATCAAAGGGATTTTCTTGTGCTTCTATTACTTACCCTGACACTGCTTGAGCGAAAAAACAGGGATTTAGCTTTTGGCAGAACAACCTTCCTTAGTATGTTGTCATCCAGAAATTCCTTTATCACACCAACAGCACCCAGAGCAGCTTCCTAAATGTGTTGAAAAATAACTTTGCTTATAAAATAAAGCAAAATACAAGTTAGGCTTAAACCTGTTTTGGCTATTCATAATATGTTTACAAATGGTAATTTTCTCTGATTTTAGAAAACTTATTTAGGGGGAAATTCAATGTTGTCCTTACATATTTTAAACATTAAAATAATTATAACTACTTATACTATGATTGTTTCACATAGAGATCAGCTGCATTTTGCTTAAGAATATGGATGTCAGAACCAATGCACATTTACCCAAGACTAACCCAGGGTTCTCACTATCACCTGTGCTGTTTAACATATGTACAACTAAAGTAGCCACTTTTCAACCAACCTGGCTGGGTGGAACATTCATTTTTGCAGATCATTTACTCATTTACTGAACTGACTCAGACAGACTGGAGGTGGGCAAGAGCATACATGAGACACTACAGGCGGTTTCTAAATGGTGCAAGGAAACTGGCTCATAAGTCAGTCTCAGCAAGCCCTGTGTGATATGCTCCTTGAACATCTTCATAGTGAAAGCAGACCTTCTAGACATTACTCTCAATTGGCAGAAAGTTGAAAGGCAAGACAAGCTGAAATATCTTCTTCTTCTTTAATCCTTAGCTGCCGACTGTCAAAGCAGTCAGTGGCCATCACACCTAGTGGCGTCTTGTAGAGCAACAACAAATTGATTCCACTTTGCTCGGTCGGTGGCCATCCTTCGTACAGTGCCCCAACTCTGGTTCATTCTTTGCATTTCAGCCTCCACAGTCCTCCGCCAGAAAAAATATACCGGAGTAAAATTTGATTGTGGGCTACCATACAAGTACCATGTGGAACTAATCATACAGATGTGCAAGCGAGGTCTGGCAGCCCTAAAGACAATGGCTGCTGTGCACCTCGGGCAGAGACTACTATTTCTCCTGTATCATCAGCTAGTCATGTCAATAATCGAGTATGGGCTTACAATACTCAAGATGTCAATATCACAATGTAAACAACTTGAACTATTAAAAATGAAGGGATGTGTACAGTCTTTGGCTGGATGGAAGATACTCCCATTATAACAATGAGGTATATACTTGAGCTGCTGTTGATTAGATCCATATATATGAGATGGCCCAGGCAACAGCTTACATGCAGATAACCAAAGATAGGAGACACACCCTGCATGGGAATATAGCTGACATCAAGGCAGCAAGAACAAAGGGAGGAATGTCATAGATGGTACAAGCAGAGGCTACGACTGGGCAAGATACCACAGTTGAAAATATATCAAAGGGGGAAGAGTAGAATAAGTTATGTGAGAACTGGACAAACTACCAGTAAATCATCATTAGCTTCGGCAAGGAGTGCAGAGCACGAGGCAATGGGAAAGCAGAGCTGGAAATTAATCAACTGATTAAATGCACATGCCAGATATGATGATGCCACTGTATACACTGATGGGTCTGCATTCCATAGTGTAAAATCAGGATGGGGTTTCTCAGCTAGAGTAAATGGCAGGATTGATTTGACAATAGGCTCAGCATGAGAATGTAGATAGAGGCACTACTGCAGCCCTGATGTGGCTGTTCGAAACTCTATCAACCAGGGCAGTTATTGTGTCAGACTTTCAGTCCATACTTTGGAAAGTCCAAAATTGATGGCTACAGCATGAATGGAAAACATCCATAGAAGCCTAGAATCTTCATGAACTGGTGTGGATCTACTGTCTTGGTCATGCAGGGTTATTAGACAATGACTAGCTTCAAGAGCGCCTTCAGTAAAAACAATGGATATGAATAAGGGAATGATACTAAAGACAATTAATGATCGCATGGTAGAGATTGTTATGTTACGTTCTAAATATGAAAAAGTTGGGGTCTAAGTAACAGATGAGGGTTTAATCGGAAGAAGAAAACAAGATGGTTGACCAATGCTGACCACTATTGCATCCTCTAATGTCAACATCCGGGGGGGGGGGGGGGGGTAGTGGAGTTTCTGTTATGAAAAATATAAATGAGCCCAAGGGTTACATAGAAACATTTGTGCATAAAGATAACACTACAGAGAGCAACACTGCAATAGATGAATCTATAAGGCTATTTTTGGCATTATACATAAGACTAGCAGAAATGGATGTATGAGTGGATGCATTCATCGTGTATACAACCATTGCGCTACAGGGACAGTTAGCATTCATACCCATTGACATTTGCTGAGGGAGACTGAACACCTAAGGGTTTTCCTGGAGTGCAGTGGTGTCAATTCTGATTAGCAACAACAACAACAATAACTATGCTTGTATACTAATATTCTTTAAATAAATTTCTTGAGGCTGGAGGTGAATCAAGTTTAAATATACAATAATAAACCATTTTGATGCTGCTTCATTATCAGACAAAATTTTACTGGTCAATGTCCTTTTATTTTTAAATATGCTTATGAAATGCTATTTATATTGCATGAAACATTATCAAAATTGGAGAGGAATCACTCTTCTCTCAGTTCCCAGCAAAATACTAGGCAGGATAATTATACAGAGAATTTCAAAGGCAGTGGACTACAAACTGAGGAAAGAACAAGCAGGATTTAGAAAGAACAGAAGATGTGTAGACCATATATTCACTCTCAGGAACATTATAGAGCAGTGCTCAGAATGGCAAAGACAGCTTTACATAAATTTTGTTGATTTTGAAAAGGCTTTTGACGGCATACATAGGGACAGTTTGTGGAAAATACTGAGGGCTTATGGAATTCCAAGCTGCATGGTGTCAATCACAAAAAGCCTCTATGCCAACTTTACGTGTAGTGTTGGGCAGAGCAACCTAACCTTCGAGGTGAAGACAGGAGTATGTCAGGGATGCCCCTTATCAACCACTCTATTTTTAACAGTCATAGACTGGGTGATGCGCCAGACAACAGAGGGCGGTCCAAGAGGAATAAGATGGACTACATTTTCAACATTGGAAGATCTGGAATATGCAGATGACATTGCACTGCTGGCGCATTCACATCGGCACGTCCAGGAAAAAACGGATAGACTTAATAAATTTAGCCAGCAGGTGGGCTTGAACATCAATTTAAAGAAGTCTGAGGTCATGACGCTCGGTGTGAGCAGCCCTGGGCCCATGTCAGTAGGGAATCAGCAACTGGTACAGACAGATACCTTCACATACCTAGGGGGCATGGTGGCACCAGACGGTGGGGCAGGCGGGGACATCGGCATCAGAATGAATGGGGTGGGAGCAGCCTTCTTTAGCCTAAATAACATCTGGGGGTCCTCCCAATACAGCACAAGCACAAAATTAAGATTATACCAGAGTTGCGTGCTTTCTGTGCTTCTCTATGGTGCGGAATGCTGGAGAGTCACAGAGAAGGAAATGTCAAAATTGTCCTCTTTTCACACAGCATGCCTGGGAAAAATTCACCGAATCTTTTGGCCGGATGCCATCGCCAGCCAAGATCTGCTTACTTGTAGCAAGCAAGAGGACATGCATACCATCATAGCTGGCAGACGCTGGAGCTGGGTTGGTCATGTCCTCAGAAGAGACCCCGATGCCATCACAAGAACAGCTATGCTTTGGACCCCTGAAGGAAAGCGAAGGAGAGGACGACCGGAAACAACTTGGCGGAGGACTGTGGAGGCTGAGATGCAAAGAATGAGCCGGAGTTGGGGCGCTGTGCGAAGGATGGCCACCGACCGTGCAAAGTGAAATCAATTTGTTGTTGCCCTACAAGACGCCACTAGGTGTGATGGCCACTGACTGCTTTGACGGTCGGTGGTTAAGGATCGAAGAAGAAGAAGAAACATTATCAAAAACAAACATTCTTAATAAACAGTACATCCCTTTGAGTGCTGATGTAAAATATGAAGTTTTTAATGAGGAACTCATAAAATATAATGTAACATGCAGCATATGAAAAAATTTTCTTCCAAATTTATTCAATCCTCTTTATTAAAGTAAGAACTGGACAAATAATGTGGTAAATTATGCTTGTCTCTTTTTATCTGAGTACCTGAGCTTGCAATGATGAAGAATCCAGTGTACTGAACACAAATGGTAATACTTCGCCCTTGATTTCCTCCAGAGGTGATTTGGTCAAGATTATATCCAGCTTGTTTAATATGTACACAGTGGCCTGATAGGGGGTTAAAAGATGATGTCTCAAAATAGTCATTCAAGAAATGGTATTTAAAAACTAAAAAAAAAGAAAAAGAAAGTTTTGATGGAGTAAAACCGGAAGAAAGCTAACAACTAAAAAAAATGTAAATTGCCATTTCCTTCTCCTTTAAGTGCCATAGTAATCAAAACTAATCTTTGCACAGATTTTGGCCACTAGTGCGGTTTATAAATTATGTAACTGACATTCTTATACCAATGGAATAAAGTATTCAATAGCTCCTCCATTTTTCATTCACCATCTCTTTTTTCTGTCAATATTGCCAGTTTAACAACAATCTAACTTTCCACTTCAAATAACATGTCTATTAAAGTAGGCTGCTTCTTTCTAATGTGTGTTACAAGCTCAGTGGTGCACCACTTCATATACCTGTGGTCTACCATCAATGACAAACTCTCTTTGGACACAGAAATTGACAGGCACATTGGCAAAGCTGCAGCCACCTTTGTCCACCTCACAACACATGTTTGGGGAAACTCCAAACTCACAATAAATACCATTTTTATTGTATCAAATTTAGTGTCAAGCATTTACTTTACAGGAACTGTATAGTCTACGTATACATTTGAACATATATTTGAAAAAGTTAATTGTCTTTGTCTAGGTCATTCAATCAATATCTGCCTCAATTTTGAATTTATTTTTTATAATAACAAACAGTAACAGAGTTCAAATGCGGACATCTCACTCAGATGCCACTGCATTTTTTGGTGTAAATTTGATTTTTAAGGACCAGTGGATTAAACTTTTTCTCTAAACCATACAGATTTAGAATAATATGCTATTTCTATACATTCCCTAACCACAATGTGATCTCCTTTTTTTTTTTTTTTTTTAAATTGCCTTCCAAAATAGGTTTCTGTTCAAAAAGTCAAAACCTTATACCTGGTTAATAAAGGCGGGTCTAAGCCCTAGTTGGTTGTTAGGGAGCTTATTTCTTCTATAATTTACTCATGTTTCTTGTCAGGCTGGGCATTGCTATAATGACCGTTATATCCAGCTCCCGCGTGGACTCATGTCTGATTTTTGAATTAAATGCATATAATATTAAAGATGTTCGTTGGTTAATTTACTTTGTCCGTTGTTATTGAGAGTTCTTCACATAACATTTTGTATGGAATTACACAGCATAGTTCATACACATTAGAAGTCACTGCTATTGGAATTTAATCACAGATTCTAGGAATTACTTCTGACCTAGTTCTTCGGTACTTTTAGTGACTATAATACTGTCCACAGTTAGTTCTTCTTCACAGCTTTAGATTAGATTTTCTAAGCTATATCTATATCTTTCATTGCTACGATTTGCTTCACATTTTCATCTCTCGTATGAAGAAATTTATTCTTTTGGCTTCACACGCCATAACATCTGCCAGTTTTAATCTCGTTACGTATTTCAACTTGGACGGCAACGTCCTTAAAAATGTCTCTATTATTAGAGCATTTGCTAGGCAGGTATTTTCATTTATATCACCTTATCGTGAATATTATTGTATTTATATTTGAACACTGTGAACATGGCTTTCCAAAGCCTTCTTAAACTTAGTCTATAAGGACACTTTGTAAAGTGGATATACCACACAATTATGAACACGTCCGTCAAGCCCCAAAGGCTACACAAAGAATCCCGTTAGGTAACCATGCGTTCTACGTAACATTGTATAGTATGCGCTGTTCATAATATTGTATCAATGAGGGGTGCTCCATGGTGCAACAATCATCGCGACTAGAATAAATCTGTCATGACAATTCCCCACCATGGAACGACCCTCAACATTGGTATATGCCTTCGTGCTGGGCTTAGTGCAAATAAATGTGTCCCTGCAACATCTGCAATTTCTGATCTTAATTGTGCTTGAATAGTCAATATTTTTCTAAAAAAAAGTCAAAAATTATTATAACTTTATAGAGGCATAATAATAGGAGCATAAAAATATCTCCAACAGTAACAACAGAAATTATGATACATTAACAACGTAAAGATTTCTACCTGAACAGGTTTGGAGTTGGCGAGAATGGCACGAAACTCTGACATAATTATGTCAATGTAGTCAGCCCTAGTGGCATAATCAATGACTGTGATGAGCGTAGGTAAGGCAAAAATTATTGAGTCCGAACATTTGCATTCATTCAGAATTTCAGGCAGCACATAGCCATACAGGATTTTCTGAACCAGAAAGAATCACATAATGTCAAGAAACATTTGGCTGAGGTATGTATTTCATGATCACTTATAAATTCTAGAGGAAATGAAAAATAAAGGCATGAAATTCCTTCAGGTCAATATATCATTGTTATCATTTCATCATTTCCCTTTTTCACTCTTTATCAGCATTGAACAGCTACCAATGCAGGTAGTCTGCATAAGAGCATGCATGTGCTCTTGCTGCAGTTTTTTCTGTAACAATTTGATGTAGATGTTGAGTTTGCTAGGCCCCCATGCACCATCTATTATGAGATGCCTTAGGGAGAAGTAGCCCTATTTGTTCTCAGTCTCTTCACAGACTCCCATGAACTACACAGGGACGTCAATATATGGAGAGGAAATAATGATGAAAATGGAGATATCATAACATTATCAGTTTTATTATGTTTAAAAAGTTCATAACATATTTTGTTAGCACTGAAGTATTGCAAAGACAAATAAACTAAAAACAACAATACAAAATGGTGATGGCATTTTTAGCAGGAATTTCTTTTTTTTATGACAAGGGATTTTCCTCAACCCTCAGTTGTTTAAGTTTAAAAAAATGGATATATGAAGCACAAAAACCAATTGACTTTTGTTTTGTTTAAATGAAAGAAACTTGAACATAACTGAGCATGTCATGCTAAAACAGATACAAATTAAAATTATTTCTTCTTCTTCTTCTTCTTCTTCCGTCCTTAGCCACCGACCGTCAAAGCAGTCAGTGGCCATTACGCCTAGTGGCGTCTTAGGGCAACAGCAGATAGGTTTTCTTTGCCATTGTTTCCCATCACGCCTATTGGCTTCTTTAGGGCAACGGCAAATCAATCCATTTGCTGTTGTTTCCGTAATCGAAGTGACTGGCAAATGGGTGATCAGCCCGTTGGTTAAAATTATTTATAAGGCAATATTTCAGCTTGGTTGCCTAAAACTATGTCTACAGATTGATCAAGTCAGTAATTTATGGTAGAACAGTAAAATATAAGATTTGTTAAAATACCAGTAAATCTTTACTATAAAAATGCTACAATAAAAAAAAAAAAAGAGAAAAAGATCCAGTTAAAGCAAAATAATATAACAATGTCACAAAACAAGCACAGCAAACGCTGATGTAGAAAACTGCCTTTAGTTATGTTTTTTACATTAGGCCTACATGCTGTTTCTAATGGGTGCAGAGAATCCAGCACAGTGGTCTATCTCAACTAGGCCTGTGTGATGTCGCGCTTCTTGAACAACTCCATAGTGAAGGTAGACCTCCCTAATATTACTCTGAAGATGTAGAAAATTGAATGGATGGACACGATGAAAAATCTTGGAGTAATATTCAGTTTCAGGCTATAGTACAAATATCATGTTGAGCAAACTTTACAGAAGTGCAAGCTGACATGACAACAACCTCCAGCATGAGTATTGGAGAAATAGGCAGATAATGCAGCCCTACAGTGACTGTCTTACACTCCATCAACCAGGGCAGTTATTGTGTCTGACTCTCAATCCATGCTTTGAAAGGTACAAAATGGATTGATGCAAAATAAATGGAGAACATACATAGAGACCTCAAACCTTCAGGAACTGGTGTGGATCAACTGTTCTCGTCATGCAGAGATATGTAACAATGAGAAAGCTGACATACTAGCCTTGAGACAACCCATAGTGGGGACATGGATAAGGAAGAGATTGTAAAGAGAATTATAATCATCTGAAATGGAATGAGACTGTGGTCAATGAATGAACAAGGTTAAGACTGCTGGACTTTGGCATCAAATATATTATTAGCAGGGATAGACACATGAGAGGACAGATATAGCATGAATAAAACCAAGAAACAATAGGAATGATCAGCATTCATACCATTCCACATTTGCTGAGGGAGACTGAGCACCTATGGGTTTGCCCTGAGTGTAATGATGTTTATTCTGAATAACAATAACAGTATTTATTTTTCATAGACAGAAAAGTATATTTGATTGCTTTAAAGAACACTGGTTTCATTTTCTTACCCTAGGTATATTTGGCACCACTTGAGAAAGATTGGCATAAGCCTCAACTCTCTGAGCAGGGTCTCGGCGGTCATGCATGTCCATTCCATGAAGACTTATCACAACCGGATCATTAAAATATTTCAACTATCAAATGATAAAAAACAAAAAAATAAATGAGAAATCAATTTGAAACATTTCTTACATTGAAGTAATAATTTGTTTCTGTAAAAATATATGGCATATGTGATATTGAATTTATGCTTCTATACTTATTTTCTTTTTATCACTGTAGAAGTATGAAGAGATTTTCCTGCTCTTGAAGGTTTTAATTACACATTCAGCTTACTAAGTTTCTTGTTATTCTTTTTAATTTGAGAATTTATGGTACTTAGTCTGTTTAGTATTTCTTCTGATTGTGCCATAAATATTACTTTGATGGCATATTTTTCCTGTTTATTTGAAAATTTCTAGTTTGATTTTAATACCATGTGTTAATTCAACATGAACAGGTTTTATTTCAATTTCTTTCATTAGTGCTTTTGCTTAATAATATTTTTCACTGAAGTAGTATTCCATAATTGGCTTCATTTCTTTGAGCTATCAGTCTTATGCCACTAGCTTTTTCTAGAATATTTATGACTAGCAATAACCCGTCAATAATGATGGAACAGAGGAAAAGGTCGTCTCTGCTCTCCTTCTTGCTCCAACAGCACTGTACCTTTATGGCATCAATATTTGAGTGTACCATCGGTTGATCTTTCCACTTCAAAATTGACAGAGTGACAGAACTGACATTCCTGATCCATTGGGTCACAGTTGTGTACAGCAACTGCATTCTCATCAAAGGCATCATGATTTGGAATTGTTGGACTACGTGCAGCTCTTGATCATCTCACATGTTGTGCAGCTGCTGCTCTATGTTCGGTTGCTTTTTCTAAAGTATCCTTTGCTCGTTGTGATGCTCTCAACTGACGAATGTGAAAAGCTTCTGCAGCGCGTTGACATTCATGCTCTTCTGCAGACGGATTTGCTCGTTGTGACTGACGCTGTGCTTGTCTTTGTGCCACTTCATGTTGTCATTGTATTGCTGCTTCTTCTAGAGTCTCGCTTGCTCGTTGTGATTGACGCGAACATCTCTTCCTCTTAGCATCTGCAGCTTGTTTTGCAGCCATCTTATCATTTTGATCCATTATAATAAGTCTGCAATACTTTAAATTAAAATTTTGTCTTGAAGAAACAATCAAAAACTTACATTTTAAGGTTATTTTTAACAAAATGATGAGTTAAATCCGTTTCTGGAATGAAACTGGGTTCTACACCGACTTTTCTTCGTTGAGGATTACTATTTTCGGGAGAGTACATATAAGGGAAACAATACAATTAATGTCTAACTTTCAACCACAGTTGCATCCCTTAGATGTGACCGGCGTACAAATGGAGAGAATTATTGAGTTTGATTTTACTGTCAAATAATGCTTTAAATTTTACATCTTCCCCTGCCTCTTGAGGCATCTATATTCTTGATTGTAACAGTTTATCATGATGAGTGTTTCTTGACAGTCTTCTTCATGATTTGCTTGCTATTTGTGTTAATGTTACGGTATTCTCTGTTTTCTTCTATCTTTGTCGTTTGATTTCTTCCTCTGCTTTTAATGTTTTGCTTTCCTGTTTCTTCTTTTTTTTTATATCAATCTTGTTTCTTTATTTTCTTGATACCTCTTGTTTTCATTATGATTATCTTCTGTGTTTTTATTTGCTCTTAAAATGTAATAAACTTAATTCATACTACATAAAAGGTACAAAAACTAGTACCGGTACTAGTAAATTTAATTAAATCTTAGATTTAAAATTTGTGTCAAAATGGACAGGATGTCCCTGACCTTTGATATGCAGGTAGGCACAGATGCAGAATAAACAATACAATTTAAGAAAAGAAAGTTCAAATAAAGAACACAGCAACTTAGATATCTAATGTTCCAATGAATTAAGCTATCAGTTCTAAATTACATAAACAAAACTATTAAGGTCCCTGCAAAAAAGTAGCTTTTTTGCACAAAACACTAAGAAAATGAAATAAACACTGCCAGCATTATATACATATAATATGTTTTTAAAATTACCCTTTTAGAAAATGAATATTGTCAGTGATTCTTTCTATCCTGCTGGTATTTTATTTTCTCCCTGTATTCAGCCTATTTATTTTTAGATAGCTTTGCAATGTTTGAAAGTTTAGGATGAAATGACTCAGTGCAACAACTTACCAAAGAAAATAGTTGAGCTGTTGGACGATAACGAACATCTTTGTTGATCATTTTTTCAACAGGTTCTACCAACTGTAGGGGCATTCTGTGAGCAACTAGCCCAAATGTGTCATGCATCTGTATTTAGAGGATGTCAAAGTGAAAATTCAACACGTTTTAGTGCAGATATTGTTGACTTGTCAAAGTATTGTTGTTGCTAAAGATAACTGTTGCACTATCAAATCTAATCAAGTTGTAAATGTTCTGCTTCTATTAAAATACAAGCACACCTAAATTATTGCAAAAAAAATATATTATATTATATTACTTTAAACAGATACCTGATCCAACTGTTTCACATACAGACTTGGATTATGATCAGCACAGATAAGGGATTTTCCTTCATTATAGATAGCGCATATAACCATTCCAACTGAAAACATATCACTTAGTGGGGTACATATTTTGTTCAGCTGAACTTCTGGTGCCATGAAATTAAGATCAGGCTGCGCCATTTTGGGAATTTTTGTAGTCCATGATTGACCAGTGCATCCCTCCTGAAAAGCACAGAAAGGAAATATGATCAGAATCTGCATACAATTAGTTGTGAACACAGTCAAAAATTGACAGAAAATAACAATTGCAATTAAATGATCTTGAAAATTTATACATTCTGTTACAGCAGATACTAAATAAAACATGAGTAATTTAGAAATACATTGATTTCATGGCCATATGGTGACTAGTAGGTGTGGTCATGTAAATTTATGGAAGATACTCAAGCACTTAAATTAAATGCTCAGCCCAAATTCTAATAGGAATTTTTCAAATCTCTTTTTTTTAAAACCAGATGCATATTTAGATGTGTTCTATTTTCTTTATCTACTAGTGTCTGAAGATTTCCATGATGCTAGTTTTAAAAATTTTTTTTTATAGTTTGGTATTTCTAATATTTGCATGCTTGTTTTTTATTTTGAAGTCTTCTAATCCATTTGTCTGTATTTACATCATACAGGTTCTTAATTCATACATAAAAGTGGATAGTTTAAAATATAATCATGTATATATGGCTTTTGTTTAGATGAACAAGTCTCTAGAAGGCTGAAATACCACATGAACACTTATTTAGTTAATTTGATTCATATACTATAATGCTGTTTCTTAGCTATTCCAGGTTCTACAGAGTATATGTGAAACATGTTGTGGTTGAATTCTTGTGATTTTATTTTTAACTCTAAAAACCTGTACTTATATAGAGATTTTCCCTATTTTCTTTGCCTCATTATCTCTTGTTAGAACCCCTGTTTTTGTTTTCTAAATACGATATTCAGATTAGCAACATGTATTATGCTTTCTCAAGCCAACACGGTGTGGTTTATATTTTCTTCTGGGCTAATGTTATGCAGTCTACAAGGAATAATAAAATGTTGATTGAACAGTATTTAAAAAAAAAATGGTGTCAGTTAACAGTGAAATAATAATAGTTATTTTTCAAAAACCACTTTTGAGTATACTTTTTCTGTATTTTGGGACTTTGATATTTCAGGTTTGAGTTAATCTGTGTTCACTTATTATGGGGTACATCTTTCACTTGATAAAGTGTTATTTTAGCAGTCCACAAAATGGCAGTTGCAGAGTGACAAGTCAGCATATCAGTATTTCAAAGAGGATGTGAATGAAAATCTCAATGAACATTTCTTTCAGCTATGCACAGCAGTTTTTCTGTTACTCTAAATGAGGGGTGGCCAGCCTACGACTTCTAAATAAAGTTATCACAACTGTCATATCATGGGCAGCAGTTGCTGGCATTGTGTATTTTAGTCTCCACACACACATGACTTTTTGTTGGACATTGAATAAACTGGATAGAAATATTCATCGTACTAAGTTTGAGGTTTTCATGAACTGCAAAATGTTTCAGCCTTCCCTGTTGATAAATTTACTAATTAATTTGACTTTTATTTTAAATGTAATCAATACGAAATAAAAGTCATACTAATTACTGAAGCAACATTCTTAGCAGTTTTATCTGTTTCACTAGTCAAATCAGTTCCATAATCCACATACATGAAAGATTGTCAGATATAATGGTTTTAGGTAGTCACATCAAGTTCATGTCTCACTAGTTCCAGTACTGTAGTGTATCTTATGGAAATGAACATTTAATCTAGCTTTTTCCATCCTGCATCACATGGAAAAGCTGATTGATTCATCATAAATTTTCTGTCGAAATTGTAGAGATTTGCTGCAGATGGAAAACTAAAAACCACACACTGATAAAATACTGTTTACCCAGTCCAAATAAAGTTTAAGGTAAAACAATTGCTTAACTATTGCATCTTCAATAATCAATCACAATGCCGCAGGGGGGAAAGAAAGTCATGCCAGTGCAAAGGCTCTGAATTTCTTATTTGTGACCCAGTATTTATGAAGAATGTTGCATGCCAGGGCATCAGTGTGCTTCATGGTCACATTACTAAATCTACGGGACACATGTGATTTAATGATCTATTTGTCTGAAGAATTAAAAACATGCACAGGAAACATTTCAAAGAACATTTCACATAATCCTGATACCAACGATAATTTCCTGCTGAATCAAGAAATTGTGGAAAAAAATGAATAGACTGAGAAGCACCTAGTTTGAATACTCAAATACCAGTCAAAGTTCTAAGTGATCATTTGCCTTCTCCTGAATAATCTAAGCAGCATCAGCACAACTAACCTGTCATGGATTATGAAATTCATCTGCACTAGTCTGAACATCAGGATTAATCACCTAGGAGATAATTACCTATTTTCTTGATTTGGTGGGAAGGAGTGTTATTGACTTAATTTTGCTATGTGACAAAAATTCAGACATATCGAAACAGGTATTCTGTTGGCCCAAGATTCTACCACAGTGTTCTTTTATTATTCACTTTCACATCAGCGCTAAATTCATTAATTAGCTTTAAAATGAAATGTTGATATGCTACTAGAAGATTGTTGCTGTTACTGAAGTTTTTGTGGCTTAAAGTTTCTAAAGGATGGGGCAGGCTGCCCACGCCCAACTTTAATCACCTTTTATGACATGCATGGTTGGCTACAGTGTTACTAATCTTTGCTCCCCTTTTGGGCTCTGGTAACAAGTGAGAAAACAAAGACAATGAGGCTAAATGCTGGAATCAATAATAAGATAGCACTTGAAGATGTAGAATCATACATATAACTTGGCAGCAGCATTGACAAAGTTGGAGGGACAGCCAGCAATATCAACATACTAATAAAAAAGGCAAGAGGAGTTTCAATTTCATGAGGAAATACACCACGGCTGTTTGTGCCTTATACCCGAGCGATCTTTTAGTTTCGGTGACCTTAATTCTGACATCGGGTATAAAACTTTCATATGCACCGTAAAAAACTACTGAGGGTTTTGGCGGGGAAAATCAGCTGATGTGTGTGTAAAATAAGTAAAATATAAATCATTACACACTCGTTCTGGATAAACACAGCGCTAAAATTCTTTTGTGTACTATAACTTTGTTCTGTATTCTATTTTTGATTGCATTTTTATTTGTTTGAAATTAGTTTTGACGGAGTTATAGACTTTTGAAAACAGCGTCATCATTTGAGGAAATTCATAAAATAAGTAATCTTTTTATTAATTTAATATCTAAAAATCGGCCCATTCGTTTGAGTTTATAATTATAAAGACTTCTCGAAGGGAAGCTAAAGATTATTTCCACATACTTTTTTGTTTGGTTTCATATCTTGAGAATGTGTGGTAGTCAGTTTTGTGAGTTTGGCATTACAAGAACAAGCATATTGTCACCAGATTTTATAACATTTAAATCACTGTAAACGCATTCCTGATACTCGCAAATCTTAAATAAGGTTGTGGGACCTCAAGACGCAGCAATAGAGACCGCAGTCAGCGACTCATAGCTTGACTGCCTGCGTCAGGACCAGCGAACCAGAGCTGGTCAAGACCGCACTCCACCTCCACGTGGTGGTCCTGGAAACAGTCTGCAGCTGTGCAGGCTGGCTGAGCGAGTGTGGATCGAAATGGGAAGGCAAACCCGGTCCTAAAAAATGCCGTGCAGAAGTCGGATGTGTCGACCGAAAGGTGCAGATATCACAGCTACGTTGTAAACAGACACAACGCAACCACCGTCCTTTTCAGGGCGAACGAAGAAGAAGAAGAAGAAGAAATAAGGTTGTAAAAAAATAACTTTTTGTAAAGCACCATCTTTTTTTGCATTTTCATTCATTTATAATGATATTTAGCTGCGTATAAAAGCGTCAGAAAACATGTAAAGCTATAGATAGATTACTTCCACAATACTTTGATCTATCTTTCAAGTCTTGTTAATCTTGTATTTATAATATGAATGTCTTTTTTTATTGTATGTGAGATAAGGACTGTTCCATTAGTGTTCTTTGGTAGACAATCCTGTGCACACGACGGCTGCCAAAGAATTCTAAGTAAATGTTTGTATATCTTCTTTCATTCAAAGTTACAATGCAGGTAGTAAATTTAGAGAAACCAAATTCTAAATCTAATACCATCCTTTTATCAATGGCTAGAGTCAGAGATACATATGATAATTTAGAAATATTTATGAATGGCATGAAAGCTCAGATAGAGTCACTAAAAGATTTAGAGTGGGATGGTAAAAAAGTTGTTGTTTTCTTATTCGGGGATTATGACTTTTTGATGAAAATGTTTGGTTTGTCTGGCGCTCAAGGAATATACCCATGTATGTGGTGTCTCCAGCAAAACAAGGAAATAAAGACATCCAGAGAGCATACAACTTGCAAACCAAGAAGTTTGGCAATGTTGATAAGAGATTACAATAGATATATGAAATATGGGAAAGGGAATAAAAGGCAAGTGGCATGTTACCATAATTTTTACACAAACCAATGTTAGAGATTGAAATTGAAAATGTAGCTCCTCCTTACCTTCATATTTTATTAGGCATTGTTTTGAAACACCACAGACTTCTAGAACAGGTAGCCGATACAATAGACGCAAAGATATTTGAGAATCCGCAAGAGATACATGCAAACATTAGTACTATTAAGAACTTGAAGAGATTTGGTTGGAACTGGAAACAGGCAGGAGAATTAGAAGCTAAAATTGAATTTTTTTTCAGGCAGGTATTGAACTTTGTGAGGATAAGGAGGAGACAGTTTAAAAGTTAAACTTGAAAATGCACAAGATGCGCTGGCCAAACTTCAGTTTCAAGATCTGTGTGCTAGGTCTGGTCCAGTTTGCTCACACTTGGACAAGGTACTAGCCAAAAACAAAATCATACCACAGGGTTATCATAGCAGAGCATTCATAGGGAATCACTGCCACAGATATCTCACACAAAAAGTTTATAAAGATCTTACAAGAGCAATCAACTCACTGAAAGAAGCATTTGAGAAAGTACACTGTCGTGAAACATTCTAAATCCACATATATAAATTATCAGGTAAATGTAAAGGCTAACACATAAATTCAATAAAAGGGAAAGAAGAATGGTAAAGTACAGTGCTGTCGCAATGGCGTACAAAAATCCCTCTTTTTTTATACTTCGTCTGCAAATTGTAACGTTTCCACGTTGATAGTAAAGCCTATAGCAGCATACACGCGTTTCCACAAAACAATAAAACGTGTACTGCATTTCTAAGAAAACCTTGAGATACGCAAGCTGATTAATGACCTAAATTAATACTAGCATTAATTTTATTTTATACACTGCGTGATGAAAAGACAGATGGAATTAGGATAGAGAGAGGGAGGGCTGAAAGCCGGAACGCATGCAAAACTAACACGCGTCTCACGATATACAATTAATGCCACCCCAAGCGCAAGGCATGAAGCACTGACTTTTTTTTTTCAAATCGACAGTGATAAAAAACACTACCCATACGAGAGTTAGGTTTAAAAACCTGTAAAATGCTTATTAGGAAACATGACATTATACTGGTTTAAGTTTGAAAGCCTGACAGTACAGCAGACACCCTAAAGTTTGGAAGTGAGGAGGTGGTAACAGCACGACTATCCTAGAAGAAAATACATATTTTGAACGCAGCCACTTAGCTCCCTTAAAACTTATATATTTGGGTTCCTTAGGACTTGCTGACAAAGAATATGTTAAGTGTTACGCAAATAGTCTAGGAATTAACAAATTATAGCCAAAAGAAAATAGTGAGGGTGTCAGACAACACCAAATCAGAATTGCACAGTGGCATGTTTTGAAACCACCATTTTACGGGAAATAGGTCACCATGTTACATCCTATTTGATTGGCGGGAATGATATGTAAGGCCAAACACGATTAGTCGGACTACAAATACTAATTTTGGTTGTTAGGGGAAACGTGAGAAGGGTAAAATTTTTTGAAAAGCTGTGTAAACATGGCCCGATTGGTTAGACCCGCCAATATAGTCAATTAGGAGCGTCAGTTCAGTGCCACATTTTAAAATAAACTTACTAAGAAACAGTGCGTTGAGAACCAGATCATATTTTTCTAAATAAAAGTCTGGGACAGAGGCAGATCGGAATTTGTGCCATTATTCATCGCCAGTCAACGTATTTGCTATTATTTCCATGAATTGTGGTAAGCTTGACATATTTGATATCTTTTAAATGAAAATTGAATGTAAATTGATAATTTATGTCTGTATATGTGTGTGGTTCAGTAGCAAACATGAGGCAAGGCCTAAATATTGCTCCAACCTGAACAGGAGGTGTCGGAGAAAAGTAAAACTGCATGGAATTGCCAAACAGTACACTGACACCTATCTTATTGACTAGAAAGAAATAATGCTGGAATTGCAGAGGCGTAGTAACCATTAGGGAGGAGTATACTGGTGTAAATTGTTTCAGATGAAGCTAGCAGTTGGCCTACCGCTCTGAACTCAGTGTTTGTTATGTATTGTGTTCAGTGTGGAAATAGATTATAAATTAGTTCTGAAATAGGAGGTACAACCTTCTTGTTTCAGGGACCGTGGTCCTAAGTTATTGAAGCAGCACCTGGTCTGAGTTTTGCTGAATCCAGAGGCTGACAGCATACTCCTTGGTCCAGATAGCGACCAGTGAGGTGTCTCCAGAACACAGGAAGCAATCGAGCAGAGGAGTATTTTCCTGCCGCCATCACAAAAGATAAGCTTCTGTGGCCAGAGTCGCTCAACATTATGTGCCCCCCCCCCCCCCTCAAAAATTGACATTATATGAAACACAGAGGGACAATAAATTGTTTCAAATGACAGGAACTGTGAACTTTTCCCAATACTATTTCCACGATAATCAAACACTTGAAGTCATGATGACAAACAACAATCTAGCTTGAAAAACAAAACCAGTATTACCTCATATTACTACTTCACAACTTACACACATAGGATAAGAATAATAAAATATGTCAATACAAAGATTATATTTATAAACTGTGTACATACTACTTGTAATTACATTTGATTGTGATTCCTGGTTCACTGTGTCTTTGAATCAGGATATCCATTATTGACAGGAATTATTACATATATATTTGAAACTTTACACTTGACTCATTTAAGATAGTCTTATAGAGTGTTATATGTGTGTGAGTGTCACAGTGTTGTAAAGTGTTGTGGAATAAATTAAATTGTTTATCTGTCTGTTGTTGTTGTGACTTACACTTCATCATTTTCATAACCCTAGACATTCAACGTAGTCATCACAATATTCCAGAATAATTCTGACTGAGGTATAAATGTGGTAGCAAGTAAGGTCATCTGTAATACACCACACATAGGCTGTATGAATCAAAATGGCGAAAGACTTCTAGAACTTTGTGAAATATCAAACCTCGTTGTGGCAGACACCATCTTTCCACATAAGAATATCCACAAGATAACATGGAATTCACCTGATGGCAGAACTAAGAACCAGATAGATCACTTCTGCATAAGCGCTAAATTTCGCTCATCAGTTCAAGACGTCAGAGCATACAGAGGTGCAGAGATCGGAAGCGATCATAACCTCTGCATAGCTAAAATGAGAATTAAACTGAAGAAGTTATACCAACCGAATAAAAATAGAAGAATAGATGTACACAGACTGCAATCAAATGATATAAAGAAGGAATATAATGTCAAAATGAACAACTATTTCGATGCTTTAGGCAAAATTGACAACGATATCACCACCAAGACAATCGATACTAAATGGGAACAACTGAGAACAGCAATGACAGAAGCAGCTGTAGCGACCACCGGATACCTAGTACATAAAAAGAAAAAATGGATGAGAGAAGATACTTGGGATAAAATACAAGAAAGGAAAACAGCAAAACTTAAACTACTAGCGGCAAGTACACATAATGCAGTTGAATCTTGCAAACTAACTTATAACTTGTTAAATAAAGAAGTGAAGACAAAAACTCGAAGAGATAAAAGACATTTCATCAATGAACTGGCCGTAGAAGCTGAAAATGCTGCAAGAACTGGTAATAGTAGGTGCCTTTATCAAATTACAAAACAACTATGTCACCAGCCTACTGCTATGGAAACACCTGTTAAAGGTAAATTAGGGAATTCAATACCAACAGAAAAAGAACAAATGAAGAGATGGGCTGAGCACTTCATGGAGGTGCTAAACAGACCACCACCAACAGTAACACCTGATTTTAATAATGAAACATCCACAACCACCTTGCCAATAACTTGCGATGAATTCACGCTGGACGAGATCAAACAAGCCGTTAAAAGATTAAAAAATTTTAAAGCTGCTGGAGTTGACGAAATTTCAGGGGAAATGATTAAAGCAGTTAATGACAACAACCTCTTGAGAATTTTAGATATTATAAATGAAGTATGGAGAGAAGAACAACCACCACAACAATGGAAAGACAGTATTATTGTAAAGTTACCGAAGAAAGGTGATCTATCAGACTGTAATAACTGGCGTGGTATATCTCTATTATCAGTACCTGGAAAATTATTATGTTGCATGATGTTAGAAAGACTTAAATTGCATGCTGACGAAAAGAACAGAGAAGAACAAGCGGGTTTCAGGCCGAAAAGATCATGTATTGACCAAATATTCACACTAAGAACAATTATAGAAGAATCAGTGGAAAGGCAATCGCCACTTATTATCACCTTCGTCGATTTTCAAAAAGCCTTTGATAGTCTACACCGCCCATCATTGTGGAAGATACTTACAATCTATGGTTTTCCAACAAAATATGTGAATATAATCAAAGCGCTATATGACAATGCAAGATGTTGTGTTAGAACAAATAAAGGGAATACAGAATGGTTTACAGTAGAAACAGGGGTGAAACAAGGCTGTATTATGTCACCACTACTTTTTGGAATAGCTATTGATTGGGTTATGAGAAACTATACCCACAATGAACAATTGGGTATAAAATGGACAAATGGAAAATTCCTGGGGGACCTGGATTTCGCAGATGATGTAGCATTCTTAAGTTCAACACCAAGACAATCCCAAGAAGCAATAAATAATTTGTGTCATCTCTCGGTTAAAATTGGTCTCCAAATAAATGCCTCTAAAACTAAAGCTATGAACTTTTCTAACGAGACCTTTGATATCATCTTGAACGGGGAAAAACTACAGAAAGTTGAAAGTTTCAATTATTTAGGCAGTAAAATGACTCAGGATGGTGACACAACAAGAGAAATCCATACTAGAATTGCTTTGGCAGCTAGCGCCTTCAATAGATTATCTAACATTTGGAAATTACGATCATTGAATATACATACCAAGCTTCGTCTGTTTAATTCAAATGTTATCTCAGTGTTAACATACGGCTGTGAGAGTTGGAAAATAACAAAATCATTGGAGAACAAGCTGAATACATTCGAGAACAAATGTCTTAGAAAACTCATGAACATCAGTTGGAAAGAATTCAAGACTAATCGACAAATAAGAGAAGACTCTAGGCAGAAATATGTCTCCGACTATATAAGGAAAAGACGATGGTCATATATCGGTCATGTCCTACGAATGCAAAACAACAGAATACCACTACAGGCGCTCACTTGGGTTCCTGAGGGTAAGCGGAAAAAAAGGAAGACCAAAAGAAACACTCAGAAGAACAATAATAAGAGAAGGAAGAACGTTGGGCCTAAATAATGTGCAAGAGCTAAGAGGAGTGGCGTCACAACGAACAACCTGGAGAGCACTGGTTTCTGCATTATGCGCCGTGTTTGGCGCTTAAAGAATTTATTATTATTATTATTATTATTAGATACAGATACCTTCACAGCTGATCTCAGTCAGTACACTAAGTCCCCTATAAATTTTAATATCATCCCACTTTACCCCATATATTGGGGTCTCGCTCCCGGGATATTGAAATTTCTCCTATTATATATATTGGGAATAATAAAAATTTAAAAGGTATCCTTGGGTAGAATTAAATCAGGTTGAGCTCTCAGTGCCTGTGGTTGTCCTTAGATAATTAACTACAGATTATATTGTTTAGTTAGACATTATATACATTTACCTGTTAGAAAATGGCGGACCTGGCCAAATTTCGATCGGCTGCTGTGCAGACTGCTAAAGAGTTAGGAATGGACGGGCAAATTATGATTGCTTATGTCACTGCTGAATGTGACAAATATATTGAACGTGAGGAAAGAAAATTTGAAGCTGAAAGAAAATTAGAGGCTGAAAAGGAAATTAAGAAGTTACAATTAGAGGCTGAGGCTGAGACTAAGAGGCTGCAGATTGAGGCTGAGGCTAAGAAATTGGAGGCAGAAAGAGAAGAGAAGAAATTGGCTGCAGAAAGAGAAGAGAAAAAATTGGCTGCAGAAAGAGAAGAGAAGAAATTGGCTGCAGAAAGAGAAGAAAAGATTGGCTGCAGAAAGGGAAGACAAGCGATTAGCTGCAGAAAGGGAAGCAGAAGATAAAAGATTACAAAGGGAACATGAGTTACGACTAAGGGAGTTTGAGTTTCAAGGCCATGCTCCTGAAAATGGTGCCAGTCCCTTTGCCTCCGATGCTAATGCTAGTCAGGGAGCCTCAACCTCAGCTATGAATTTTCATTTAGATCATTTTGTTGAAAAAGACGATGATATTGAGAGCTATCTAAATAGATATGAACTATTAGCTACCACGTATGGGTTAGAGAGAGAAAGGTGGAGCTTAAAGTTATCTCAAGGACTTCGTGGGGCAGCTTATGAAGTTTTTGCCAAAATGAGCAGAGGTGATCAAGAAAATTATGACATGCTAAAGCAGGCTCTTTTGTTAAGATATGAAAAGAATGGTGAATTTTATAGGAAAAAAATTAGGAATGCTAAACTACTGTCAGGTGAAACCTATCACCAGTTCTCTGCACGGTTAGAGATATACTTGGAGAAATGGACTTCTCTGGGGAAAACCCAAGATCTTAAGGAAATGGTCCTTATAGAACAATTAAGAGAGTCCATGGCTCCAGACCTGAGAAAGTTTCTCATGGAACAAGGTGCAGAGAGGCTGGGTGAGTTGCTAAATGTTGCTGAAAGGTATCAAGCAGCTCAGGCAGAGGTATCAGGTAATAAAAAGAAACAGGTAGATAATTTTAAGGCACCACAGAACTTTAATAAATTTGATCCTAGAGATCAAAACAAAGGTAAGCACCAGTTTGATAGGCCACGGTATGACAATAAAAATAAAACCCCACAATTCGATGAAAGGAAATTTGATGAAAGAAAATCTTTCAACCAAGGAAGGAGATGGTGTAAAAATTGTAAGATGAACAATCATGACACTGACCGTTGCAGAAGGAACCCTATAGTAATGGCCACCCTTCAGGTCAGGTCGACCTCAAGACAGGAGGAGGATATCCTGATAGATACCACTCCAGAAGAGATGAGGAAGGCACAGGCTGGGGATAAGACCCTCAAGCCTTGTTTCAGGAAACTGTCAACTTGTCATTGTGGTAAAGTGGGATGATATAAATACTTATAGGGGACTTAGTGTATTGACTGAGATCAGCTGTGAAGGTATCTGTATCTAATAGGTGTAGTGTTTTACAGATAACCTTACTTGCTACCACATTTATACCTCAGTCAGAATTATTCTGGAATATTGTGATGACTACGTTGAATGTCTAGGGTATGTATATGATGAAGTGTAAGTCACAACAACAACAGACAGATAAACAATTTAATTTATTCCACAACACTTGACAACACTGTGACACTCACACACATTTAACACTCTATAAGACTATCTTAAATGAGTCACTGGTAAAGTTTCAAATATATATGTATTAATTACTTTCACTATTATATATCCTGATTCAACTACAAAGTGAACCAGGAATCACAATCAAATGTAATCACAATTTATATGTACAGAATTTATAAATATGAACCTTGTAGTGACATATTTTATTAATATTATCCTATGTGTGTCAGTTGTGTAGTAGTACTATGAGGTAATACTGGTTTTGTTTTTCACGCTATGTTGTTATTTGTCATCATGACTTCAAGTGTTTGTTTATCTTGGAAATAGTATGGAGAATCTTCACCGTTCCTATCAATTTAAACAATGTATTGACCCTCAGTTTTACTATAATGTCAAGTTTTGAGGGGGACACATAATGTTGAGCTCCTCTGGCCACAGAGGCTTAACTTTCGTGATGGCGGCAGGAAAAGACTCCTCTGCTCGATTGCTCCCCTGTGTTCTGGAGACACCTCACTGGTCGCTATCTGGACCCAGGAGTATGCTGTCAGCCTCTAGATTCAGCAAAGCTCAGACCAGGTGCAGCTCAATAACTTTAGGACCACAGTCCCTGAAACAAGAAGGTTGTACCTCCTACTTCATAACTAATTTATAATCTATTTCCAGACTGAACACAATACATAACAAACACTGAGTTCAGAGCGGTAGGCCAACTGTCAGCTTCATCTGAAACAATTTACACCAGTATACTCCTCCCTAATGGTTACTACGCCTCTGCAATTCCAGCATTAGTTCTTTCTAGTCAATAAGATAGGTGTCAGTGTACTGTTTGGCAATTCCATGCAGTTTTACTTTTCTCCGACACCTTCTGTTCAGGTTGGAGCACTATATAGGCCTTGCCTCATGTTCGCTACTGAACCACACACATATACAGACATAAATTATCAATTTACATTCAATTTTCATTAAAAAGATATTGAATATATCAAGCTTACTACAATTCATGGAATAATACACAGTTACGTTGACTGGCAATGAATATAGCACAATTTCGATCTGCCGATGTCCCAGGCTTTTATTTAGAAAAATATGCACTGGCGCTCAACGCACTGGTTCTTTAGTAAGTTTATTTGAAAAATGTGGTGGTGAACTGACGCTCCTAATTGCCTATATTGGCGGGTCTAACCAATCGAGCCATGTTTACACAAGCGTTTGAAAAAAAGTACCCTTCCTTCCGTCTCCCCTAACAACAAAAGATAGTATTTGTAGCCCGACTAATCGTGTTTAGCCTTACATTTACTTTCCGCCAATCAAATAGGAGGTAACATGTTGGCCTATTTCCCGTACAATGGTGGTGTCAAAATCTGCCACTGAGCGATTCTGATTTTGGGGTTGTCTGACACCCTCACTATTTCTTTTGGCTATAATTTGTTAATCCCTAGACTATTTGCGTAAAGTTTAACATATTCTTTGTCAGCAAGTCCTAAGGAGCCCAACTATATAAATTTTATGGGGCTAAGGGGCTGCGTTTAAAATATGTATTTTCTTCTACCTCCTGTTCACTTCGAATACGATGTGGTGTCTGGGTACTGTAATGTTTTCAAACGTAAACCAGTATAATGTCATATTTCCTAATAAGCATTTCTCAGGATTTTAAAACCTAACTCTCGTATGGGTAGTGTTTTTTATCACTGTCCATTTGAAAAAAGTTAGTGCTTGTGGCCTTACACGCGTGATGACTTTAATTGTATAGCGAGACACGTGTTTAGTGTTGTATGCGTTCCTGCTTTCAGCCCTCCCTTCTCTCTATCCTAAGTTCATCTGTCTTTTCGTTTATGTTAACTTAGTGTATAAAATGACATGAATGGAATATTAAATATAGGTCAGCTTGCGTATCTCAAGGTTTTTCTTAGAAAGGCAGTACACGTTTTATTGTGTTGTGGAAACGAGTGTATGCTGCAGTAAGCTTTTACTATCAACGTGAAACGTTACAATTTGCAGACGAAGTAGAAAACAAGGGAATCTCGAGTACAGTCATTGTGACAGCACTGTTCTTTACCATTCTTCTTTCCTTTTATTGAAGTTATTTGTTAGGCTTTACATTTACTTTTTAATTTATATATGTGGATTAGAATTTCACACGACAGTCATACAACTCCAGGCAAGGGAGATTTTTACATGAAAAACAAGTTGATTTACAGGAAGGCCGGAACTAGATCCAATGGTCACGGACAGTTGGTTCTTCCAAAGGCATATAGGGCAGACTTAATACGGAGCCTACATGTGAAACAAGATGGGGACCATGAGAAAATAGGTACCATCATCCAAAAGGTGGCTCACAATTATTATTGGCCCAAGGCAAGGTGGGACATTGAGAATTTTGTAGAAAGGTGTAGCATAGCACATGAGGGAACACCCACAAGTGGGAACATTGATCAGGACCTGGACACGCCACGGGGCAAACTTAGGCCTGACAATACCAAGAAAAATAAATTTGATAAAGTGGACCAAATAGAATGGGAAGCCCCTTTTCACGGACAAGCTTCAATTAACTGTTTTACAATGGCCACTATGCAGAGAGTGCAAAAAGATGTCTTACCCGAGGATAAGCCGAAAATCCCTCAATCGGACTTAAACAAACTGGAGGAAGAGGATGTAGAGAGGAAATCTCTCATCAAGAATTCTAAGTGGGGAGACAGCCCCAAGAAAAGAATTGGTAGCGGTCGTTTTGTGCATGATAATTCTGGGAAGAAAAATCATCACTATAGCGCTTCGAGTGGAAGAGACCATACCGGTGCATGGACAAATAGGTCCACAAAATTAAAGGTCCATATGTAACGCTGTTAAGAACGTGGACTGATGAAAAGGCAGAGGAAAATATTACATCCTCATACCAATATGTGAATGAGTGACCACTCGTTTAAGAACTGGCTGGAAACTTGCCAATGAAAATTTGAAACAAGCCAGGAAGAAACATGCTGCCTATTATAACAGGAAAGCTAAAGACAGAGATTTGGCTGTGGGAGAGAAGGTACTGCTTCTTCTACCCGGTAGTCAGAATAAGTTACAAATTGGATGGCAAGGTCTATATACAGTTCTAGAGAAGGTGTCTAGAACCAATTATAAACTAGATAAGAAGGGGAAAGAAAAAATCTATCATGTGAATCTCCTGAAGAAATATTTGGAAAGAGAACATCAGGAAGAGACACACTTGTTGACCTTGTCCATTGCAATGGAGATGAAAAAGGAACCACTTTCATCATTTGAATATCCATTACACCCGTGTGAGACAGCGGCACAGGTGAAAATCAGTACACATTTAACGAAAAATCAGAAAGAGAGAGTGCAACAGGTTCTAGATAATCATACAGAGGTGCTCACAGACCGACCGGGGCATACAAACTTATTGGAATATGATATGAAACTGATAGACCCCACACCTGTCTGTATGAAACCCTATTCGATTCCTTTTGCTAAGGAGAAAGCTTTGAAGGAAGAGATAGACTATTTGTTGAAGGAAGGAATTATTTCACACAGTGAATCTTCGTATAGTTCCAGTGTGGTGCTATTAAGGAAACCCTCTGGAGAACATAGACTCTGTATAGATTACAGGAGACTGAATGCTATCACAGAAGGACAGGTGGATCCATTGCCGGATACAAATCAGTTGTTTGCCAGGCTAAATAAAGCTAAATATTTCTCAAAAGTGGATCTGAGTAAAGGATACTATCAGATTCCAGTAAAGCCTGAGGTTAGACCATACCTAGCTTTTAGTACCTCAGAGGGACACTATGAGTTTAACAGATTGCCATTTGGATTGAAGAATGCACCTAGTGTCTTCTCTAGAATGATGAGAAAATTATTGGACCCTCTGAATAATCCATGCATCACAAATTTCATGGATGATATCCTTATAGCAACAGAAACATTTGAGGAACACATTGACTCTCTGAATATGCTGTTTAATCGACTTAGAGAAGCGAATTTAACAGCCCAACCAACCAAATGTTGCGTTGGATGTAAAGAATTAGAATTTTTGGGACACACAATCCATCAGGGAAACATGACCCCTGACCCCAAGAATTTAGAGAAACTAAAGAAAGCCCCGAGACCACAAACCAAGAAAGACGTGAGATCCTTTGTCTCATTATGTGGTTTCTACCAAAAGTATATCAAAAACTTTAATTCCATATGTGCACCGTTAACTGATTTGACACGTAAAGGAAATCCAGATCGAATTACATGGACACCACAATGTGAATTGGCTTACCAGGAATTGAAGGAAAAGCTTACCAGCAAACCTATTTTGAAACTACCTGACTTAAGTCAAGAATTCATTGTAAGGACGGATGCCAGTAATATCGGGTTAGGTGCGACCCTGTTACAGAAATCAGATGCATTGGATGGGGAATTAAGCCCAGTGGCATATGCTAGCAGAAAGTTGAATAAAGCTGAAACCAACTACTCAACTAGCGAAAAAGAATGTCTTGCAGTAATATGGGCGATAAAGAAATTCAATATTTATCTGTATGGGAAGGCATTCAAGTTGCAAACGGATCACAAACCCTTGTCGTTTCTAGCGCAGGCTAGACATGAAAATTCTAGGTTACTCAGATGGTCATTACTGATGCAGCCATTTGAGTTTAGCATAGAGTATATATCTGGTAAGACACATCTGGGAGCGGATTTTTTAAGCCGCCATCCGTGTGATGAGAATCACCGTAAGCCCCAGAAATAATAATAAATTTCTCTATGTGTATATAGAATTATAGACTGACATATAACGTCTGTTTTAAGAGGGGAGAATTTGTCGTGAAACATTCTAAATCCACATCTATAAATTATCAGGTAAATGTAAAGGCTAACACATAAATTCAATAAAAGGGAAAGAAGAATGGTAAAGTACAGTGCTGTCGCAATGGCGTACAAAAATCCCCCTTGTTTTCTACTTCGTCTGCAAATTGTAACGTTTCCACGTTGATAGTAAAGCCTATAGCAGCATACACGCGTTTCCACAAAACAATAAAACGTGTACTGCATTTCTAAGAAAACCTTGAGATACGCAAGCTGATTAATGACCTAAATTAATACTAGCATTAATTTTATTTTATACACTGCGTGATGAAAAGACAGATGGAATTAGGATAGAGAGAGGGAGGGCTGAAAGCCGGAACGCATGCAACACTAACACGCGTCTCGCGATATACAATTAATGCCACCCCAAGCGCAAGACATGAAGCACTGACTTTTTTTTTTCAAATCGACAGTGATAAAAAACACTACCCATATGAGAGTTAGGTTTAAAAACCTGTAAAATGCTTATTAGGAAACATGACATTATACTGGTTTACGTTTGAAAGCCTGACAGTACAGCAGACACCCTAAAGTTTGGAAGTGAGGAGGTGGTAACAGCACGACTATCCTAGAAGAAAATACATATTTTGAACGCAGCCATTTAGCTCCCTTAAAACTTATATATTTGGGTTCCTTAGGACTTGCTGACAAAGAATATGTTAAGTGTTACGCAAATAGTCTAGGAATTAACAAATTATAGCCAAAAGAAAATAGTGAGGGTGTCAGACAATACCAAATCAGAATTGCACAGTGGCATGTTCTGAAACCACCATTTTACGGGAAATAGGTCACCATGTTACATCCTATTTGATTGGCGGGAATGATATGTAAGGCTAAACACGATTAGTCGGACTACCAATACTAATTTTGGTTGTTAGGGGAAACGTGAGAAGGGTAAAATTTTTTGAAAAGCTGTGTAAACATGGCCCGATTGGTTAGACCCGCCAATATAGTCAATTAGGAGCGTCAGTTCAGTGCCACATTTTAAAATAAACTTACTAAGAAACAGTGCGTTGAGAACCAGATCATATTTTTCTAAATAAAAGTCTGGGACAGAGGCAGATCGGAATTAGTGCCATTATTCATCGCCAGTCAACGTATTTGTTATTATTTCCATGAATTGTGGTAAGCTTGACACATCTGATATCTTTTTAATGAAAATTGAATGTAAATTGATAATTTATGTCTGTATATGTGTGTGGTTCAGTAGCAAACATGAGGCAAGGCCTATATAGTGCTCCAACCTGAACAGGAGGTGTCGGAGAAAAGTAAAACTGCATTGAATTGCCAAACAGTACACTGACACCTATCTTATTGACTAGAAAGAAATAATGCTGGAATTGCAGAGGCGTAGTAACCATTAGGGAGGAGTATACTGGTGTAAATTGTTTCAGATGAAGCTAGCAGTTGGCCTACCGCTCTGAACTCAGTGTTTGTTATGTATTGTGTTCAGTGTGGAAATAGATTATAAATTAGTTCTGAAATAGGAGGTACAACCTTCTTGTTTCAGGGACCGTGGTCCTAAGTTATTGAAGCAGCACCTGGTCTGAGTTTTGCTGAATCCAGAGGCTGACAGCATACTCCTTGGTCCAGATAGCGACCAGTGAGGTGTCTCCAGAACACAGGAAGCAATCGAGCAGAGGAGTCTTTTCCTGCCGCCATCACAAAAGATAAGCTTCTGTGGCCAGAGTCGCTCAACATTATGTGCCCCCCCCCCTCAAAAAGTGACATTATATGAAACACAGAGGGACAATAAATTGTTTCAAATGACAGGAACTGTGAACTTTTCCCAATACTATTTCCACGATAATCAAACACTTGAAGTCATGATGACAAACAACAATCTAGCTTGAAAAACAAAACCAGTATTACCTCATATTACTACTTCACAACTTACACACATAGGATAAGAATAATAAAATATGTCAATACAAAGATTATATTTATAAACTGTGTACATACTACTTGTAATTACATTTGATTGTGATTCCTGGTTCACTGTGTAGTTGAATCAGGATATCCATTATTGACAGGAATTATTACATATATATTTGAAACTTTACACTTGACTCATTTAAGATAGTCTTATAGAGTGTTATATGTGTGTGAGTGTCACAGTGTTGGAAAGTGTTGTGGAATAAATTAAATTGTTTATCTGTCTGTTGTTGTTGTGACTTACACTTCATCATTTTCATAACCCTAGACACTCAACGTAGTCATCACAATATTCCAGAATAATTCTGACTGAGGTATAAATGTGGTAGCAAGTAAGGTCATCTGTAATACACCACACTTATTAGATACAGATACCTTCACAGCTGATCTCAGTCAGTACACTAAGTCCCCTATAAATTTTAATATCATCCCACTTTACCACATACACAACAAAATATCACACAGTAAACCAATTAGTAAAGAATCAATAACAGCATCAATAGAGACTTATATGTCTTTGTTCAGAAAGCTATTCCCCAGTAAGACAATTCCTAAACAGCACATTTTAGAAAAACATTGCGCAGACTGGATCAAAACTCATGGCTTTCGAATGGGCATGCATGGAGAGCAAGGAGGAGAATTTGTACATTCCACTGTTTCCAAAATTGAAAGACGCGCCAGCGGTATTAAAAATATAACTTCACAATTAAAATTTATAATGGAAACTCATTTGTTACAAATTTCTCCATCTGTGAATGTGCAGATTCATCCTATAAAAAAAAAGGAAGTGTGAATGATAACACTGACAAACAACATTTTTCTTTCTTATCTCTATCACGTCGGGTTCTTAAGATATTTGTGAATAAATATATTTTTGGGAAACCGTCATTTGCTCCGTTTCATTTTTACTACATAACTTTTTTAAAATTAATAAAATGCAAAATAATTCTACTTTTTATACTGCTAAAAGATGCATGACATATGTTACGTTATATTTCAAATAGTTACTGTATTTTGAAATAATTCTGAGTGAAATATGGCTTCTAGAAGTTGTAGAAATTCGGCTGATCTGTTCTGTTACGTGTGCGGATATTTTACCGATCGGGTTCACCAGAAAAACTTTACACCATTGCTAAAGAAAGCATATGAACTTTATTTCGATTCAAAAGTTGATGATGCAAATAAATCTTGGAAGCCAAATGCAGTTTGTTCGACTTGTGCAAATACATTGGCAGGTTGGTTACGAAAATTGCCGAAGCATAAGTCGATGCCTTTTGGAGTGCCAGTAATACGGCGTGAACCGACAAATCACGCTAGTGATTGTTACTTCTGCTTGACAAATATCTATGGTTTCACTTTTAAAACTAGAAAGTCTGTGGTTTATTCAAATATTGAATCGGTTTCGAAACCAGTGCCTCATGATCCAATCACGTGTCCGATCCCAGTTCCACTAGAACAATATCCGTTGGACGTGAATGAACCATCAGAAAGTGATAGTTTACCTGCTTTAGAAACTAATTCTGATTCGGATTATATACCGGTGAATGATGGTGTTCACTTAATTAACCATTCAGAACTTTCAGATCTAATACGTGATCTCGCTCTCACCAAAGGACAAGCGGAATTACTCGGTTCGCGACTCAAAGAATGGAATCTTTTAGCGCCCAATACTCCGATATCTAAATTTCGTCATAGACACAGAGAACTTGTTCAATACTTTGAGATGGATGATGACATTTGCTATTGCAAAGATGTAAAAGGTCTAATGGTGCACCTCGGTCATGAGCACATAGTCAACGAATGGCGACTTTTCATCGACTCTTCCAAGACTAGTCTAAAAGCCGTGTTATTGCATAATGGAAATTTATTTTCATCAATTCCAGTCGCCTACTCTGTTCATATGAAAGAAACTTATGACAATATGGCTATACTTTTGGCAAAAATAAAGTACAATGACTACCAATGGCGGATTTGTGGAGACCTAAAGGTCATTGCAATTCTCACGGGCATGCAGACTGGGTATACTAAATTGTGTTGCTACCTATGTGAATGGGACAGCCGCAACAGACGGGAACATTATGCAAGAAAGGTGTGGCCTATCAGGGATCGTATGCAGCTCGGGCATAAAAATGTAATACATGAGCCATTAGTTAACAAAGACAGCATCATTTTACCACCGTTACATATAAAGTTGGGGCTCATGAAGAATTTCGTAAAAGCGTTAGATAAAACGAGCAAAGCTTTCACTTATCTTCGAGAAAAGTTTCCGCAAATTAGCGATGCAAAGATAAAGGAAGGTATCTTTGTAGGACCTCAGATTAGGAAAGTTATTGCAGACAAACAATTCCAGAACTTGTTACATGGTAGTGAACTTCGCGCATGGATGGCATTCAAATCGATCGTCGATAACTTTCTGGGAAATCACAAATCTGTCGACTATGTGCATATTGTTATGCAGTGCATAGATGCATACAGAATTATGGGCTGTAACATGTCCCTCAAAATCCATTTGCTCGATTCGCATCTTGACTTTTTCCCTGACAACCTTGGCGAAGTCAGCGATGAACATGGAGAACGATTCCATCAAGATATCGCCGTAATGGAGTCACGTTATCAAAGACGGTGGAGTGTGACCATGCTTGCCGATTATTGTTGGATGCTTCATCGCGATGTACCACATGCCATTCACCGACGAAAGTCGACTGCAAAGAAATTCAAGCCTACATAACTGTTATACTTCTTGTACACATGATGTTGTAATACTGTATGCGTTGTTAAAAAACTTCAATTGCGTATTTCTAGAGATCCCGACCTGATAGAGAAAAACGGTTTGCAGATTTAAAAACAGCGCATTAAAATTGACCAGAAAAACATAGAAATGTTAGAGAAAGAAAAATTTTTTTTTTTTTTGTTAGCCAGTGTAATTGAACGAAATTTTGGGGCTAGAGCAAATAATGGCAGTGGTTGCGTGAGAGTGACAGAATTAACAGAGTGTGGAAATCATTTAATAGATGTATTTATTAAATACACCTATTTATCTATTAAATTGAACATTTCGTTTTTCTCATGACCATACTCATTTTTACATGACCATCGTGATGTATGATTGAGATAATTGTTAGCTCTCGTGTTTTGGGGACAATTGGGTGTGTTATTTTAAGGTAATAAATGTGGACTTGCAATTTAATATTTCAATAATTAATGTTTGACGCATGAAACCAAAACAAAACTTTGATATCCATTTTCTGCAGGTTTTCTACTTTTGATTTCTGTAATTTGTTATTCATGTTGATTGTGACCGTTTTAGTGTAAATTGCATTAGAAACAAACCATAACAAAATGTAAAAAAAACGTAAATTTTACACTATTTCAGACTATTATATCTTCTGTTCTAATTGTGATAAAATGTTTGTTCTTGTTCTAAAATTTACTCTAACATTTCTAGTCTAGCTTTACGCAAAATTAAAGCCGGTATTTATAATAATAAAGTAGCCTAAAAGCATTAATTAAGCCCTATCAAAAGTAAACACCGGCACATGATACATACAGATTAACCAAAGAAACCATCCAGTGAAAATTAAAAACATACTAAATTAAAAAAAAGAGCATATTTTGGAATTTCTTTTAAAAACCATGTTGAACTATAACTACAAAAGGAAAAATACCGACTAGAGATAATATAGTGTAAAATAAATACAAACAAAAACATATTACAATAAAGGAAACACGTCCTGATATAACCAACAACTCCATGTACATGGTAGATGGTTGAAAGGGGCGTGCTACAAAGAAAAGTAGCAAACACATTAATTAAAAAAAACAAAAAACAAAAAACTAAAAGATCGCTGGCAAATCAAACACGGTAATCAAACAAAATCAAGTCCAGCGACAAAATTGGAATCTTCAATTGTCACCAAAAAAATAAATAAATAAAAGTAGTTACAGACCATCAAAAATGGGAGCTTGAATAGATTAGAAAGATTGACATGGTAACACCAGATCACCGTATGTGAAACTGATGACAAAAACCAGACAAGTGTCAGTGGAAGAAGAGATGAGAGGATGACCCTGGAAATGAATAAGCCACACATTGAATAAATTTGTTGATAGCATTACAAGACAGTCCTTGGTCTGGAATCCCCAGGGTAAGAGAGGTACAGGGAAACTGAAAAACACACGAAGAAAAGAACTGGATACAAAAATGAAAGGGACGAAGAAGACATGGAAAGACCTGGAACTGATGGCACGTGACAAGACTTGGCAGACGTTTATTCAAGGCCTGTGTTCCTTGGACAGCTAAAGGGAAATGATGATGACAGAAGGTTATCAGATATAAAGATAATTGCATGGTGTGAATATAGATAGCAAAACCTGTTCAATTTAATAAACAATAGCCACCATCTCAGAAATTAAGACACAAAAAAAAAGACTTGGAAAGTACTAAATAATTTGTCAGCGGAAAATCAGCAATCTAACCCTAAACCAATACAGACCTCTGACAATGTGCTTGTGGATAACACAGAAAAGGCAGATATCAATAGATCTTCTCATAGAAACGTACAGGACAGAGCATTGAGCAAGATTCTGAAAAGTAAAGAAAAATCTAGCTCAGTAAATTGTTCACTCTTTGAAGAAAACTTCACTACTCAAGAACTACAAAACGCCCAGAATAAAATGCAGCCAAGAAAAGCCATATGACCAGACGAGATATCAAATGAAATGATCCAAAAAATGGTCCAACACCTTGGAGCCAAGGTAAACAATACAATTGGTCATTCTTATTAACAAAACCTGGCAAACTGGAAAGCTAAAAAACAGCTTGTAAGACTGCCATTGTCAGGTCCATCTTGAAAAAAGAAAACAGGAAAGCCTGAAGACGATCTAAAACATTTCAGGCCGGTCTCGTTGATTTTAAGTATAAGAAAACTGGCAGAACGAATGTTTAACAGGAGACTATACTGGTTGTTGAAATCTTTAAAGCAAACTTTCACAAACGATCAAGAACCAAAGACCAACTCTTCCTTCGCACTCAAAATTTTAAAAACAGTTTCCAGCAATGACGCCGCTCAATTGTTGTCTTCATAGATTTCCAACAAGCTTACTACAAAGTCTGGGAAATGTGTCAAATGATCAAGAGCTACCTGAGTGACAGAATTTTAGAAACGCAAGTAAAAGGACTGCTGTCACCAAAAATACCATTGAAGAAGGGATCAACTATTAGCTGCTTATTGTTCCTAATCTTGATAAATACTAGCAGATCAGCCAAATATCTGCAAAGCCATGTTTGCTGAATACCTTGCCATATGGACAAGAGGATTGACTCAACATTTAGCGGCCGAGAGACTAAGAGAAGCCCTCCTCACCATTTCATGCTATTGCAACTTCTGGAAGTTAAAGATCAATGCCAGGAAATCTACATTCACTAACTTCATTTTTTGCAATAAGCTGGCAAAAGTAAAACTTAAAATTACCCTCGACGATGCTGAGATCTGCTGCAAAGAAAATCCAACAAACATTGGGGTTCAGCTTTAACAAATATGTGAAGGTTATTGCAGAAAACACACGTAAGAGATCAAACTTGCTTAATAAGCAACTTGTAACTACACACTGGGGAGTCGACAAGACAACGCTTACAAGCTCTACATAGGCGATATCAGAACCATAATGGACTACAACCTCTTCTTGTAAGCTACAACTTCCAAGTGCATCTGTACTCTAGAGAACAGAATACAAAGCAGCCAAGCCCTTCGCTTCATTTGTTGGAGTACTAGGTAAACATCAACGGCTGCTTGTGAGATCAACGGAAATACAGCAACTGGACATAAGATGAGAAAAAGCAACCATTGAGGCATTGGAAAAGTACAGATGTCTTCCCCAAAACCATCCTTACACAGAAGTAGTTGACAAATGGACATCCAAATACACAATCTACCAGAAGAAGAAAGGAATTAGAAAAAATTATCTGACTATCTACCAAACATAATCCCAACACTGCCCCAAATGAACATTATACTATATGACGGTATTGCCTCCCCTGCTTTGCAGTAGTGGTCCAACAGTGGCCAAAACTCAAGAGTATCTAATATGGGCTTGAAAGGTGTCTACCTTCGCACAAGATTACTCTTGGCAGAGATTTTATTAGAAGAAACAACACGCTTCTATCTCCAGAGAGTCTTCACAAGATATTCGGAATAAGCGAGAACAATACTGCTTTGGCTGAGTATGTTAACTCTGTAATTCTGCCGACACTTTTGTGAAGGATTTAAGCACTTATTAGTTTCAGCTCGTTTCAGCCCCCATCCCTGATTTACTCAGTGGAATTCTGTTATTCTAGTATAGCTCTGTTTAGAGTGTGTGTAGTAAATTTACTGTATAATTACAAATAACAAAATTTAATAATCAACTTAAGTTTTAACAGTTGGAAAATAATTTGAAAAATTATGGATCAAGAAAAGTTATCATCACGGTCGTTATGGATTGTGAAATGTTATAAGAAGTTCAAGTGGCAGCATAGATTTGAACTTAGCTGCCAGTGACGGTTCTGCTCCTTCTTATGGGTTGGTTCTTTTCACATTGCTCACGCTCGTCCCTAATCAAGGTTGTCGGGTGTAGCTCGTTTCCCAGAAATGTCAAGGAGAGTCTACCAAGTGGGTACTTCGTCTTAAAGCTTAGGCCACTGTTCCGTTATTGTTCCAGAGATAGTACTTTTTGCTGGTACCACCAATAACTATGGTAAAAGAATAGAACGAAGCGCTCTTCTGAGTATGGCGTTTTCCACCCCATAGTTCTGGGTTCCTATCTTCCCACACCACCATCCCATTAACTCAGAATTTACCCTCGATGAGAATTAAATTTAATCCCTCGGGATACAACTTTCTTTACATTTAAATAGAATAGCTTTCATAGTTACTTTATATTTAAATGAAAAGGTTAATAATACAGATAGAGTCTGTTTACATATACATCTCCACTGATTGAAAAGTGTTCGCAATATAAATTGAATATGTGTTCATTTATGTTTATTTACACTAATTGAAAAGTTTGAAACTTCCATTAATTTTAAAGTGAATATGTTTATATGGACATTTACACTGCTGTGAAAATGTAAGTATTATACTTAGAATGTACATCATTTCTTTCACCTTTCCCTCTCTGCTCCATATGGAACCTGGAACTACTTTATGCTTTTAGTTCTCGTTACAAAACTAGCAATAAAGCAATCACCAGCCTGTGCAGTGGTAGTTCATGAATTATCATTCTATACGCTGAGGTTGCCAGCCTCAAATGACTTTGATATCCACTAGCGAGTTTCACATTTTAAACTTCACACTGTAATATATACATATATATGTTAGTTCACATGTTAGTAATAAAATCTGAAATGTAAATCACAAATTACGCCAATGCTGGCTCACAGACATTTTGCTCAGATGAATAAAAGAGACTTGAATCGGTCTCTTACACGCGTCTGGGGTGTCGTTAATTTAATATGTTCCCTCTCTGACTTTGTGTAAGGTCCTTCAGTTTCCTCAGTCCCGGTTTCCTTATTTAAAATGCTAGAGATTTCCTGGGCTATATTGTAAGTCCTGATAAATACTCCAATAAGAAGCAAGTCTGAATTCTAATTCTTCACTGTAGCAAGGTCTGGTATCTTGGCGAGCGATTTCTCAAGTGAAATAGCTTGAGAAAATGGTCAGATTATATCCATTGCCTTCCCACGCATTTGTTATGCGCGCCTCACATTATCAGCCAATCTGATTTAAATATGTTGCATGACTCAGCTAATGCAAAATTTCAAACATTACTTTTCTGAAAATGGGCTGTGCACATCCGCTTGACCTTGGGTACAAACTTACGAACATGTCGGTAAACTCATATAACAACGTGTTCCCAATGTAACAATCATTACTTTTATCAGGAAGTAATCTCTTATCTGTGTCTGTCCATCAGTTGACTCCCCGTATTCCAAGCTTTGGTGATGCGCGTACCCGCGTCTTATCAGTAATTAAGCACTGCGCTGAGGCGATTTGCGTGTTAAACTGTATACTGATATCGCTGCGCCCACGATAGTCAACGTGGTTAGGTCGCTGCCACTCCTTGCAATGCAGGGAGAAATGGATAACAACCAGACATGTCTACTTATCCCTGAGAAGGGTGTAAGAAGAAAAATACATAATATCTGCTACACATAGCAGAAAAAGAAAGAAAGAAAGATCGACAATTTAAAACACGGAAAGTAATCAGTATATAACAATGTAACAGATTACTGACGGAGTGAAAGAGAGATCGAGGATGATCGCTCCATTTTGTGACATACTCATGAATCACTCAGTTAACAAGTCAGCAGTCCCCAACACTCTAAAACCATGGGCAGTGGAGATTAATGACTGCTACCCTAACTGTTACTGTTACAATCATATCTTGATCCCAATAGCGGAGAAAGTCACAACCACTATACTTACAGCCATAAATGTACTCGCATCCTTTGTTTACATTACCATTTTTTAGTGAATAACAGGTCAAATAGGCTTCCGAGGCAATGAAAGTACTGACAAACTGGCAAAAACAAGAGCAAACACACCCAAACATTCCCGCCAATTTAAGAACTGCAAAATACACGATTTAAAGCAACAGAAAACAGCAATAGATGGATCGCTTGGCTACAAGAGCCTCATGTGGCAGACATGTCTCAGCCAAATCCCATGTATAGCATCAAAATCTTAAACCGCAGACCCCAGAACACAATTTTCAGGTTGCAAACAAGATGTGTACCTCGCAACAAACATCTTCACAGGGTCACACAGACTATACATATACCTTCTGAATGGTGAGCTTTATAACTTCTTATGAAACGTAATAACACTGTCAGACAAGGTGGTGCAGTGGTAGTTTGGTGAAAGAACTAAAATATTTGAGAAGGATTAACACAGCATTGTAACCCAAATTTCTTCTTTTGTTGAGGTGATGCTACTGTGTTGTTCAAAATACTATCTGCTGCCTCGTCATAATGATCTCCACTCTGGTGCTTTATCTCTCCATATTTCTGACAGAAGCTTTGGTAAGCCTTGCTTCTATATGCTGCCTAAAGGGCGTGAGGTTGGCAAACAAGGCAGACCAATTGTTACAGCCTGCTCTAGCTCTATTGAACATATTTTTTAACCCCTTGATAGTCGTTAGTCTTCCTTCTTACTTGAAGGACACTACTCACGCTATTTTTACTTTTGATTCTACCAGAATAACCTCTGACCTCAGTTACGGTCTTTTTCTTTTAGATGTTTATTCACTTTGGATGTTATTTTATGATTTCTCTTTGATGACACCTGTGATTGAAGCTAAGCGCAGTGCTGCGATTGAATACAAACGTTCACCGAGTGCTAGAACCCTACAGATCCTGAAGGCTACAAGAAGCAAAGTCCAACACACTGTTCGATGTTGTGCAAATGATTATTGGCTCCAGTTCAGCGAGAGCATCCAGACCGCAGCGCAAACAGGCACCACTAGACAAATGTACGACAGTATAAAGAAAGCCCTTGGACCCCAAAAAAGTAAAAAGGCACCGCTAAAAACCATTAGCGGGGAGAAGCTAACCGAAAAGGGTAAACACATGGAGAGGTGGGTCGAGCACTACTCTGAGCTTTACGCTAGAAAAAATACTGTCACGTCTGCAACCCTTGACACTGTCAAATGTCTGCCAACTATGGAGGAGCTGGATGCTGAACCAACATTAGAAGAACTCAGCAAGGCCATTGATAGCTTGGCCTCTGGCAAAGCACCAGGAAGTGATGGGATTCCTCCCGATTTAATCAAATGATGTAAGAGCCCACAATTACATCCCCTGCAAATGGTGCTGTGCCAGTGCTGGGAAGAGACAACTATCCCTCAAGACATGTGAGATACCAAGATTGTAACACTAGAAAAATAAAGAAGACAGAAGTTACCGCAATAACTACAGAGTCATCTCTCTTCTTAGTTTTGTTGGTAAGGTTTTTGCCACAATGATCTTAATGCGATTACACAAGTTAGCTAAGCACATATATCCAGTCACAGTGTGGATTCCGAGTTGGTAGATCAACAACAGACATGATCTTTTCTCTCTACCAGCTTCAGGAAAAATCAAGTGAGCAGAAAAGACTTTTATATATTGCATTTATGGACCTCACAAAGGCAGTTGACCTGGTTAGTAGGGATGGACTCTTCAAAATCCTCCAGAAAATAGGCTGCCCCGCTAAATTGTTGGAAATGATAAAGTCATTCCATGAAGACATGAAGAGAACAGTTCAATATGCTGGAAGCACATCACAGCCCTTTGACATATGCAGTGGCGTTAAACAAGGCTGCATTCTGTATCGTACACTCTTCGAGACCTTATTTGACTTACTCTTGAAACGTGCATTCAGAGATGCAACTTAAGGAATATGCCTTCACACTAGGTCAGATGGTCGCCTGTTTAACCTTGCAAGGCTGAAGGCAAAAACAAAAAGGTCACTATGACATCAATAATAATAATAGCCCCTTCAGTCATAACTGACTATGGGAATGCGCCCCTGAGGTATCAGCCCTCAGCTGCTTATTTTTTTATTGTTCCTTTCGATGTTTTCTCCTCTCTTCTGCCTATTGTGTAAGCTTCTTTTCGCCCAAACTGAGGTGGCGCCGCAGATAGCATCGGGTTATTCGCTGATGATGCTGCAGTCGTCACTCAAAGTCAACTGAAGCTTCAGAGCTTGATGAATCGCTTCAGCCAAGCATGCAAGGACTTGGGCCTCACAATAAGTCTAAAGAAAACAAATGTTCTGAGTAATGTTGTGGATGTTGCACCAGTTATCACTATTAATAACTATGAATTGGCAGTGGTGCATTACTTTACAATACCTGAGGTCTACCATAAACGACAAACTCTCACTGGACACAGAAATTGACAGCCGCATTGGTAAACCCGCAGCTACCTTCGCCCGCCTCACATCCCATGTTTGAAGAAACTCCAAACTCACAACGAAGACCAAAGCTGCGGTATATAACGCCTGCATCACCAGCACACTTCTATATAGCAGCGAGACATGGAAAACCTATGCTAAGCAAGACAGAAAGCTCAATACCTTCTATCTACGGCGTCTACTCCCCATCCTCAGTATTTCGTGGAAGGAAAAAGTGACAAATGTCGAGGTGCTGTCACGTGCTGGCCCTCAAAGCAAGTATACACTGCTTAGACAGCAGACTACGCTGGCTTGGCCATGTTCGCCGCATGCAAGATGGTCGCATCTCGAAAGATATCTTCTATGGACAACTAGCAGATGGCAAAAGAGCAGTTGGGCGACTGCAGCTGAGGATCAAAGATGTGTGCAAAAGAGATATGAGGGCACTGGACATAAATCCAGCAACCTGAGAGGATGAAGCTGCCGATTTCACCAAGTGGCGATGCAAACTACGGCGCCATCTCAGATTGGGCGAAAAGAAGCTCTCACGGCAAGCAGAAGAGAGGAGAAAACGTAAAAAAGAACACCAGGAAAATAAGCAGCTGAGGGTCGTCACCTCAGGGGCGCATTCCCAGTCAGTAATGACTGAAGGGGCTATTATTATAATTATGATTTCTCTTATGGGAAATCAAGCATTTAAGGTAAATTGATTGGCTACGCAAAGGTTTTAAAACCTTTTTTTTTTCAATTTCATCATCATCCCCATACAATGCCTTTAGCAGTTTCTTGATAACTTTCATTATAATCTGTTATCTTTGCATTTAGATCAGGTCTCATAAGTATGGCGTCTTTTCTTCAAATCGTTCAAGCCATGAGTCTGGTGCATAGCTCTTCTTTGTCAATTGATGTTATATAGAACTAAACAACATTCTTATACACATGCATATATTAGTAGTGGACTTTTGAATACATATATACAAATTATGATTTTAATCTGGCACTTACTTTATCATCTTTAATTTTTTCTGCAAATCCAAATCCCATGAGTTTCCAATTTCTTTTTTTAGTCAGTAAAATGGATTGGGGGTTTATATTGCAGTGTATAAGTCGCTCCATGTTGTGCAAGTATGATAAAGCGTCTGTAATCTGAGTAAACAAAACAGATTTATTTTATAACACAATGTATGTTCAAGAATAATGCAGCATTAACATTAACGTGAACTATATAGGTTGTTAATACAGATCAAAACATGAGAGAGAGAGAGAGAGAGAGAGAGAGAGAGAGAGAGAGAGAGAGAGAGAGAGAGAGAGAGAGAGAGAGAGAGAGAGAGAGAGAGAGAGAGAGAGAGAGAGAGAGAGAGAGAGAGAGAAAAAAAAAAGAACGGAGATCTCAACTACATAAGACTGATAATTCGTGTACCGTAATGTGGCTACATTTTTCTTGTAAGCACTGTAAGTTAATAAACTGGGAGCACCTTTTCCATGTTTATAAAAATTTGGTCAAGAGAATCATCTGAACTTGAACCAGCGAAAAGTTCCAGGTATAGAATTTGTTGTCAATGTTCATTTTTACCAGGGATGAGACTGACCAAACATTAACAATTTAGCCACTGATACAGTCGCACACCGTGTAATCCACAAAAATAGCTACACAACTTGTGCTTCAATGCTTTTTAGTTGGTATTTTCTGTTTAGTATTGAGCACTCATTTTACTGCCCTGTGTATTTCCCAGGGTTCTTTAAGGAGACCAAAAAAAGTACTACTTCTTGGTCAGGCATGTCTAAAGTCGTGACTAATATGAGGTTGTGTATGGAGTGACAATCTCATCATGTCAATCAAACTGCCACGTAAACCATCACTACAAGAGCAGATCAATACTTTAGTGAAGACTTCCTGCAAGGGGGACAACTCTAGTCATGATCTATGGGGCGCAAACAGAAAAGTGAACGAATGATTCATTCCAGCTCTGCAAACACGAAGGTCCAGTGTTCGAATCCTGGGTAAGAGAGAAAAGCTCGATAACTTCATTTTATTGTTAGCTTAATGTTTTTTGACCTTTGCTGCTTTAAAAAAAAAAAAACAAACAAAAATTTTTTATTATGACGTGCTACATAAAACTTACATTCCCCATCTGCAGGATGATTCGAAATTTCAAACTTCATCTAAAACTTTATCTCAATATTTAAGACACTACAATTACTTCTTTTGGATGACTGAGGAATACAGTACAAGAAAGTTTAGAAGTCATCTTGAAATGCAACTTGTAGGACTGCTTGGTACCCAACTAAACTGTGGACTTAATAATGCTCTCACCTCCTACCATTAAGCCTCATTATCTCCCTTCATAAATGACCAGTGTAGTATTTCCTCACTCAAAGTTTTCTGCCCATATTTTTGCCCAGGAAACAAGAGGCACTGCCAACTGTTGTTTCAGGAAATGGCACTCTGCAACCGTTTTTACTTCACAGCATACTTAAGTGCCATTCAAAATTCCACGGCACACTCAGTAGTGCATCTAATGAAGCGCAGGGAAGCGACTGCTCCCCCTCACTACATTCTCCAAATGTGGTACCCTTTTCATTTATTTTTTGTTGTACATTTTCACATACCCAGGTCCGGCCTTAGCCGCTGTGGGGCCCGATTTCGACCATTTTGATGGGGCCCCTAGACTTCTAATTATTTTATATTATGTTTTCAGGAATGAATGCTATTACACTGAATTATAAATAAAATAATATCTCTATTTATTAGTTATATTTTGATAAAAAGCGTGTTAGAACAATACCATATTTACTAAGAAATATTTCTTGCTGTCTGTTCCGCAAATTCTTTCACGATGTTGTTGAAGTATTTTTTTTTTTGTTTTCCTTCAAATTCTGTGACAATCTTGGTGAATATTTAATCTAAGATAATGTGTGATCAATGTTAGTTTGGAAAATAGTCCTACTCCTGACGCCATTATGCCTGGACTTGACAAGCATATGAGAAAGCAAAAAAATTGGAAATTGCTAACTTTACAGACTGGACAAGTTCGTTTTCCCCAATGAGCTTGACGCATGTTAGTGCAATTTCCAAATCTGCAGCATGTTATTTTTTTAAATTCTTCCTGCTGAATTTGTTGAAATTGCTAAAATTTACTATATTCGTGAACTGCATAATTAAGGGACGCGATCTTTCCTTTGAAGTAAATTTAACATTTGGTAGAATATTATTCAATACCATAATTCCCGCCGTAAGTACTTCGGTCGGTCAGTCACATTTTGCACACCGTCATTTGTTCACTTTTTCTATTTTCGAGAGAGTACATTAACTTTCAACCACAGCTAAGGGGGTGCAACTGTGGTTGAAAGTTAGACAATAATTGTATTGTTTCCCCTTATATGTACTCTCCCGAAAATAGAAAAAGTGCGCAAATGAAGGTGTGCATGAACAGTTTGATTAGGGAAAGAAGCCAACAACACGATTGATAAACAGTACATGAACTGGAGTTTAGTCAAACTTCAAACGTTGTTCTTAGAGGCAGTAAGTCGACCATGGCTTCTCAGAGGCAGTAAGTCGACCAGGGCAACATTTTAAAAGATGCACGAACAATTACGAGACATGTTGTCATAAAATAAATGTTAGTTATTTAGTCAATTTACGGTCCATTAGATCATTATCAGTGCTCCACATGTCATTTAGGTAAAGTTACTCCATGTCTTCATATTTAATACATCCATATAATATTCACTACATTGAAGGTGTGCATGAACAGTTTGATTATGGAAAGAAGCCAACAACACGATGGGTAAACAGTACATGAACTGGAGTCTCGTCAAACTTCAAACGTTGTTCTCAGAGGCAGTAAGTCGACCATGGCTTCTCAGAGGCAGTAAGTCGACCAGGGAAAGATTTTAAAATGCACGAACAAATACGAGACATGTTGTCATAAAAGAAATGTTAGTTATTTTGTCAATTTACCTGTTTATTAGATCATTATCACTGCTCCACATGTCATTTAGGTAAGGTTACTCCATCTTCATATTTAATACCTCCATATAATTTTCACTACAAATACCTAATGACGGTCGCCTGCAATGAAATGACCACAGTAGTGATCTGTAATACATGTAACAGAAACAACACACTATGATTAATAACCTGTCAATGTTGACGGGTTATTGCTAGTTTAATTAGAATTTTCTATCGCTCTGTTGATGGACTTGCAGGAACTAGGTCTTAATTGGGGGTGAAATATCAGGTCTTCAAACAAGGATACGGGAAATCGCCCCTAACGCGCTCTTTATGCACTGCTGTGCACATAATTTTAATTCCATTCTGATGGATGCATTAAACATATTTGTCAAACTCTATACAATCTTGCGCTTTTATTTGAAGAAGTATATGTGCATAATGAAACTGAAAGTATTTCATTATTAATTTGTGATGATGGGTGACGCTTTTTTTTATATGTTCTCTTCCCCGACGTAGCAAATACTGCCGTAGGGGAGTGAAGTGTTAGAGACTTCACCACGCGAGGTTCAGCATCGAGATGTCAGGTGACCAGTTTCCTTCCTCGCTACTTTTTTTATTCCCTAACTGAAAGTGAGGTACCCATTTACAGCTGGGTAGACTAGAGCGAGTCGGCACCGTGATTCGAACCCGGCACCTTTTCTGCGAGAGACCAGTGCTCTAACCACTCAGCCAACCGGATGCTCATTTGCCTAGGTAGGTTGGGTCAATATTTACAAGTTCCTTATATATCGTAGATGGTGGAAAGTGCGTGCTACAAAGAAAAGCAGCAAACATTTAATTTAAAAAAAATATTTGTTAAAATTCGCACAATCATATGACAACGTTCCCTATTTTTTGCGATGGATGATAACGTAACTTATTATTTGTAAACTTGTACGTGTGAGATTCGTAATATATTACCATAACATAATATTTTATGATGTTATATGGTTTATTTTGCCAGATGTCACGGCACACCACGCAGACACCCGCGGCACACAGGTTGCGGAGCACTTCTCTGATACATAATTTTTTCTCAAGCAGGAAATGGGTCTGTTTCATTGTAATTAAAACGATGTAAAATATTCAATGCTTTGTGTAATTACTAGCACAAAGAACATTTTAAAATAATTGTTTTGTGTTGATATTTTCTTTTATTCCTAATGTGGGCCCGACTTTTGCCTTTATCATTATACAAATTTCATGCATTACTTCCTTCACTTTACTCCCTCCCCAACTGGAGGGACTGTAAATTTTCCCTATTTGGAACTTTTTAGTGCACGCCAGCGTTTCTGTTTTTCCTGCTTCACTTTGCTCCTCTACGATTTTTAAAAAAGTGTTTCTGAGCTTGTTTACTTTTGTTTACTTATCGTGGCCACATGAAGATTTCTGGACACATTAGTCATATCTATTTTCTCTTTTAGACTTATCAATAATGTTGTCGGTCTGCATTTAGTGATTTCTGCATGATAATTATTATTGCTACCATGCTGGGATAGAGGTGCTCCATGTCAGACAGGTCATAGACAGGAGACCAAAACATGAAAGATGACTTGTCAGGCTAAAAGCTGAGCAGGCCGACAAGCTATATTTAAAAGAAAAAAAGAAGAGAAGAAATGGCAGAATATACAAACTACATTTACCTGAACTATACCATGTTTAATTTCGTGCTCAATGAAGCCATGATCCTGTGGAAGATGAAAAATAGGCTTTAGATAAACACACAGCTGACATTTTATATAGTCAGACGTATAGACAACAGAGGAAATGAAGACAGGCAACAGCTCACAGTTAAACATAAAGAGGAGATGAAAGACAACAGCTCACTGTTAAACATAAAGAGGAGATGAAGACAGACAACAGCTCACAGTTAAACATAAAGAGGAGATGAAGACAGACAACAGCTCACAGTTAAACATAAAGAGAAGATGAAGACAGACAACAGCTCACAGTTAAGCATAAAGAGGAGATGAAGACAGACAACAGCTCACAGTTAAATATAAAGAGGAGATTGTGGCAAAGTTACTGTAATTTGTATTTTCAACCCGACCGTTTTTTTTTTTGGTTATTATATGGTTGCTTCTTTTCTCTTTCATTTTGATCCGGTTTTCGAATTTGTTGTTGTTTTCATTTCTTGTCAGGGTTCTGATAATTGTAGGATCAACCGCACCGGCCCGTCTCTTTTTAGGGGTAGGTGTAGACCCCTACCTGAGTGAGAGCGTGGGCTAGTGAGTCATTCTCGTTGATAGACGGTCAGATAAGTTGACGTCACACTGAGTACATTTTTCAGCGAATTAATATGAAATTAATATGAAACAAATATACTTCTTTATTTCCTGCGAGTGCCTGATAACATACCTTTATATTTGTTTCATATTAATTTCATATTAATTTACTGTTTACAGGCCTCAGGTTTCCCTCCCTTATTTGTAATAAACATTTTTCAGCGGGGCAGCAGGCTTCGCGGGGAATTTACGTTCTTTGATCTCTCTCTTTCTCTCTCTCTCTCTCTCTCTCTCTCTCTCTCTCTCTCTCTCTCTCTCTCTCTCTCTCTCTCTTCCCCCCCCCCCCCGTTTTTTCGTTCCAGCAAGGGGAATGACTCATCGTCGCTTGGTTAACGATTAGTCAGATGTTAAGATAATGTTATGATGCTTAACGGGAAGCTCTGACGATTGGTTTCGATTTTTAATTTATGTAGCAGTCGTTAGATTACGTCAAAGTAGGGTAGAAGCGGTTTTAGGGAGGTAATTCTAGAAGCTATGACTCACCGCATCTGTCTTGCATCAGAATATTGGCACTATATATACAGGGCCAAATTATTAGTCGGCACTCCCAAGTCCTGGATTATTATTGCCGTGAATAGTGTCAGACATAAATTCAGTCTGCCTGGTTAGTGGATATTCTGATAAAGTCTGGGTATGTACGAAGTCTTAATAAATTAGTGGTGTAGAAATTTCAGCTAAAGGATTTTAACAAGCCAGAGTAAGCTTTCTGCTGGGATTTAATTTTATTTTTGTCGGTAGTTTGCCATCAATTACCTGACTTCTGCCAGTGTATTGTAAGTTTCAGTGGTAATCATACGAAGTATAGCCAGTGTAGTTCTGTGTAAAAAGTTTGGTGGTATTATTAATTAATATATCTCTATATGAATTTAGGACCTACGGCTGTTGTAGTATGGTGTAATATATTAAGAGTACCAGACAATGTTATGATAACTTCGAAGATAATAGTATATGAACTCGGAAGTTTGGTTTAACTAAAGTAGCCATGGGTATTTAGTTAGTTGCTGAAGAATAAGAGTGGTGAAGGGAGTTTAGTATTATGATATGGGGTATGCAGTTGTGTGTAGATATTTGTGCTATTTTGATAACCCTCAATGGGCTGCCTTTTAATATAAGAATAGTGCTGGGAAATTATTAAAGAAAAAGTTCTACTATCAGGAAACAGCGAAGTGGTGTTGTGACGGGTAACTGACTCGGTCACGAGCTGGCCTCAGAAGCAATCAGGTCAGCCCGCGTCTGTGTTAAGCGTAATAGACAACCTGTTGTCAGTGAAAAAGAGAGGGGAAGGGGTGAGCTGTTAAGTCTGACCAGAGGGCAGAAATAGGGTAGGGCATGAGGGCTTGTATTGGGTGCAGTTTTACTATGGTATGGGAAAGCGGGGTGTATGTAAATCTTTGGTTATTAATGTGTTTGAATTATGTATTTTGGGGATTGGTGTATATAAGTTGTTATTTTGTTTTACAGCGATTCACGGCATTGTAGGTCCCTAAGCCTGCAACGGACTTTGCCTTCTCGGAGAGGGAGGCAAGAGACATCGGTGTAATTGAGAAAAAAAAACTGGGGTGCGCGCAAAGTAACGGGCGCCCCTAGTTACGTCTGCAAGACGTAGAAGCATTGGGAATTCTCCTGACGTGAGGAAACATATTCCTCAGCGTGGAATTGCCTAGAAATTGGAGCTCTTAGCTTGTACGGCCCAATACAGAATAGGATACGTGTTGCTGTCATTTTTGACGGAGTCATCTGTCAAGTTATTTGCTTATGTTTTTATCATAAGAATAATTGTGTCTTTACCTGCGATGTCAGGTTGATTAGGGGTTGTCTTCACTTGTTTATTCATTCATTGTGTTTGACCTTTAGGGTCAAAGGTAGACAGTTCTGGCGTATGCCCATAGGCAGGGTTTTTTAAGCGGGAGTTGAGTTAGACTTCCGGCGAGCCGTGAAGTGTCCTGGTTTCTGAAGGGACGAGAGTCCATTGTGTTTTTTTCGGGAAAATCTTCGAAGTGACTGCGATGGCAGTTTTCCCCAGTGAATCTCTGTGCGTTGGAATGACAGCAGAGTTCCTTGTTAGGTTCTGTGGACTCGGTTACAGGTAATACCGACTTTTTCCATTATTACGCTTTCGGTGGCAGAACATGTTAGAAGATTACCTAGTCTGTGAACTGCAACTCACCGGTCCTCCATTACAGAACATATATGTTGTGCTCAAGGTAGCCATCCAAGACTATTAGTCTTCATACCATCCAGAAATCCAGTGACGAAGATATATTGTGGGAGCCGCAGATTGGCGGCATATTTATGTCCACATACGCATTACTGCAGGGTTGATGGTAACCTGCTTATCAGCAGTACACGGCCGACGTCAGAACGAGGCCTGTGTTTTCGGCTATTATACTACAGCCTGATAATGTGCAATTGGCGGGGAATGCCAAGTTGTACCTATGTGTCAAGGTGATTAAGGTATCTGACGCGTTTAGTCAGAGAGATCAGGCGGCATTTTGAACTGTCATTGAATAACATTATTATTGACCATGCACGAATATTGGAATGTTTACCAGCTTGTTGAATGCCTAATGTATACCTATCGATTTCCGGTCAGCATGACCTTGTTTACAATGACTGTTCCTGTTGATGCTACTATGTGTGTTATCGTCAATAAATGTTTTGAAACGTGCCTGCAGTGTTCAAGCATCCTTGACTACTGCATGTGAGTGTATGGGTTGCAGTGTCTACATATATACGAGCCTAAACACATTCGCGCCTTCATTCGCACCCACACTCAGTTCATCATACGCCAGCACTACACATCTAACAACATGTATACTGTCTTGGGCCAGTGATCACCTCAACAAGAGAAAAAGACAGTTACATTTCTGGTGGACCAGTTACGTGGGCTCTTCTGACACATTTAAGCTGGACAGAGCGAGAAATTAACATTTCCGTGGACTTATGCTATATTTATTATGCCTCCAGTGTTGTCCAGAAATTTACATTTCTACATGTGCTACATGTCATGAGGAACAAAGTGGACAACTGAGAATAACACACATACTCTTTGCTTTCAAGTTTTGTCTACACAGGACAGAAATAGGTCATCAACTGTTGACCCAGATAAACAGTGCGAGCATTTATGTTATAATGCTACATAAACCACAACAGGACAAGTACTGAAGTTAACATCTAGGCATTTGCTACGTGGACCACAACTGCAAGTCGAGTCCCTTTTTGTAAACGGTACCGCTGGTCGTTTACACGTTTCAGTCAACAACAGACTTTTCTATGTCCGAGCATTCAAGTTACATTGTTTGAGGTCAAGTGTTTGTAAACAGTACGTGGAAATTGTAAACATTCAATGTGCAAGTCCTAAGTCGAGAAGGTCATAGTAACTTTTGTTCGTGAATACCACTTTATGCTACAGTGGATTTGACATTCAGTGCGCGCTTGACATTTTGTTACTGTGTTCGCAAGGAGCAAGTTAGTTACTGTAATATCATGAGTGACTAAGCTTTATTTTGCAACACATTGAATTGATTGCTTCTTCTTCTTCTTCTTTCGTTCGCTTGAAATATATTGTCTATATCTGCAATGTTGTTTCTTGTATAAACTTCACTGTCTTTTGTAGTTCATACAGAGGTCCATATAGTTTTGCTTCCAGTGTTGTTTCTCTGAGCCAGTGGGTTTGCCTCAATATATCATATTCGGGGCAATCTTGCAGTACGTGCTCCGCTGTCTGGGGTGCCTGTCCACATGTACACATGGCTGAATTGCCAATCTTGAATTTTGTATACATGTGGCTGCGGAGGCGGTTGTGTCCTGTTCTGAGGCGCAGAATGACTATTTGTTCTGATCTGTTCATAGCTTGGTAGTCATCCTGCGTTGATGTTGGTGGCTTTCTGATAGATTTGATCATCTTTTTCTTCTGATGGTACGTAACTGGTACATCCGGTTGTTCGTCTGCAGCACCTTCTTTAGTCTGCTCTCTCGTTTCCTGGTATTCCACAATGAGACGGTATCCACTGCATGGCGACCCTGCGCTGGTTGCACAGTTCAGAAAGTAGGGCCTGTATAACTGGCAATTTTCTGGACTGAAGTGCTTGGAGTGCTGATCTTGCATCTGTCAGGAATACTACAGGCTGTGGACCGAGATTGGTGTTCAGTAGTTTCTCAGTTGCCACCTTGATTGCCTGGACTTCTGCATCATAGTTGTTACAGAATTTCCCCGTTGGTACTCTGACCGTATCCCTAGTGTTGTTTGGGTATTCTATGTACACTCCTGCTCCTCCATTCTTTACTGCATTCTGTGCTGACCCATCCGTGTATACTCGGACCCAGAGGTCCTGTGGGTATTCATCATCCAGGAAACCGAGAGTGACTGTCCTACGTTGCACGCTGTTCTGTTCATCCCTGTCGAATATTCCTTTCACTTTTGTGTGGATGTGTACTGGTAGTCCATGCTCCTCTCTCCAAGGGGTTTGTTCTGGCACAGACTTTAGGGGGCTGTTAACTTCAGGCAGGTCTGAGGTTTGTCTACGAAATCGTTTGGCCTGGTGGATAAAGCTGCTTCTTTTCAGTCGCCCCATTGCTAGGTTTTGGAATCTGTCCTTCATTGGATGGCTCGGCATACAGAGGAACTTTTCTGCCTGTGTTAGCACTTTCGTGTCTCTGCGTTCTCTCAGTGCTTGTATCCTCCCCATTTTTTCCATCTCCACTATAGGCGTTGATTTCATTGCCCCCGTGATGACCCTAAGCGCCTGGTTTTGCACCTTATCTAGCTCTTGTAATGTGGTGTTTGATGCTGGACACCACGCAGCTGACCCATATTCCAGGTGTGGTCGTATGCCCTGCTGGTAAACTTTACTAAGTATTTTCCCGATGGCTCCCCATGTGGTTCCACTTAGTTTTCTCAGGATGGCTAGCTTCCTCCTGGCCTTTGTTGCTGCCTTGTTGATGTGCTGCTTCCATGTCAGCCTATCATCGAATGTAACTCCGAGATAGGTGGGTTGTTTATCTTCTCTCAGGAGCTCTTCGTTTATCTTGATGATCTTGATTGCTATTTATGTTCCTTCTACTGTTGTTGTGTATTTTTCTTGTGTTCTTTAGCGGGTTTTCGGTTGGTGGGTCTTATAGTAAATATGCCACTTAATCGAGGGTTACTGTAAGCGTTCTGTAGGGATTGCAATTTTCTTAATTGAAATTTGCTAGCGACTTTTGTTGCTATTTTTTTTTAGCTGTGACGACATGAGTTAGTGTTGTTTTCGTTATTTTTCCGTTCTTTGATTTTCGATTAGTTTTGTTTGTATCTGTTCTTCTCTCATTCCTTCCGTTTATTTCTTTACACCTTTTCGTTTATAACAGTGTTGCCATTTGTCTTGTTTATTTTTCGCGGTTATCATTACACATTTGTGTAACATTTTTTTTTTACTTTTTGCTGTATTGTTTATTTGACTTCCGCGAACGTTTTCGGTCATTGTTCTGTATTTTTGTCTTTGTATTTATGATTGTTCTACATTATTGTCATACACAGTCTACATACATACACTTGGTCATGTATTATTATTATTATTGATAAGGTACACTCTTCATATAGAGATTGTTAATAAAATATTATTATATAAGATATTTATACAAGTTCTTTGATAAAAGACTTGTTATCCACAAAGATTGAGACAAGGTGAAATACATATTCAAGTTCTTTATAAAAAAGACTTGTGCCCATAGTGAGTGGGATATAAAGGAATTATTTTCCACAGGTACTCAAGTGATTTTTTGTTACATTATAAACAAGAGGACCATACAAGGTCTTTGTCTAAGACTAAGAGAGTGAAATAAAGTGAAGTGAGTATACAAGTCTAGCATTTCAGACTTGTCTCCCATTGAAGTGGGATAAGGTAATTGTTGAATTTTTCAGGTTACTGATCTCATTAGACAGAATGTCTACATTGGATTTCTTCATCCAGCAAGGGTTAACCCTTGGTAAGTCTGGTAAAGAATTGGAAGAATATTCATCTGCTCTATTCGCCATTGCAGTTAAGTCAGAAGAGAAGAAACAAAAAGAGGAAATTAAATTGAAAGCAGAAGCTGAACAAAGGAGAGCAGAAGCTGAACTAAAGAAGCTAGATGCTGAGAATAGAAGATTAGAACTTGAAGAGAAAAGGTATCAAAGAGAAGCTGCTGCTGAGGAGAGGAAAGCTCAAGCTGCTGCTGATGAAAGAAAATTCCAGATGGAAATGGAAGACAAAAAACTTCAAGCTCAATCTGCTGCAGAGGAGAGGAAAGCTCAAGCTGCTGCAGAGGAGAGGAAAGCTCAAGCTGCTGCAGAGGAGAGGAAAGCTCAAGCTGCTGCAGAGGAGAGGAAAGCTCAAGCTGCTGCTGAGGAGAAAAAACTCCAACTTCAAGCTGCTGCTGAGGCTGAAATTAGAAAAATGGAACATGAGGAAAGAAAACAGAAAATGGAACTTGATGAAAGACTCGCAACTTTGGAGTTAGAGAAATTGAAATTGGCGAGTCCAGGTGCTCATCAAACAACTTCGAGTACGACAAAGGAGTTTGTAAGTAGGATCAAACTACCTCATTTCAATCCTTTAAAGGATGACGTAGCAGATTATCTAGATAGATTCCAATTTTTATGTGATACGCATAACATAAAAAAAGAAAAATATGTTGAACAACTGATGGAATTTTTTACAGGTGACACAGTGACTACTCTTATGACAATAGACGAACATGACAGGACTAATTATGATGTTGTCAGAGCAGCATTGCTAAAAAAAATACCAACTAAAAGAAGAAGACTATCGTCTTCGTTTTAGGACAATGTTGCCAGAAAATGGAGTAGATTTCTCTGATTTTGTTACAAAAATACGTCGTACATTTACACGATGGGTTGAGTTGTCTCAGACTGAGAAAACATATGAAGGTTTAATGGACTTATTATTGCAAGATAAGGTTTTGTCATCTGTTAATGATTCTTTTCTTGCATTCCTTCATGAGCGTAAGCCTAAAAACTTAAAAGATATGGAGGAATACTGTTGTCAGTATGCAACCGCGCATCCCCATGCTACACTTAGCAATTCTAAAGTGAAAGAAGGGTTGCCAGCTGCTTCGGCAACACCATATGGCCCTAATTTCAAAAAAAAATTTCAGGGTGCTCAACAAAACTGGAATAGGGGAAGTAATCAGAATTACACTCAGAAGCGGAGTAATTCAACACATGATGGTTCTTCGTCTATGAATTGGAGACAAGATGGTAGTTCTCGTAATTTTAGTGGTAATAATTTGAGACACTTTCGCAAAGGCTATCCAAATAATAACTATTCGAACTTTCGAGGTAATCATTCTCGACGTCAAGATTATGACGATGGTGAATTTAGAAACCGGGATTCAAACCGGAATGATGATTACAATAGGCAACATGATAACAATTACAGGGGAAATGATAGTCGAAATAATTACAGGGGAAATGATAATCGAGGCAGACCTAGATTTAACAAAAAAAGACCTTTCCAACAGGCAAACTCTGCACAACAAGAGTTTGATGGAGCCTGTAATACAGTAAATGATAGTGGTAACTCTAGGGCTATCACTGGTTGTGCTTTCGATTTTGGGAGAGCAACTGAATGCCCCCAATGCTTAACATTGTTCGACTCATCGACTGTATCTACTCTAAGTTGTGGTCACCCTCTTCCTGCTCTACCTGCTACAGTTGCGCATGATGGGAGAGGATCTCTCATCTTACATAAAGGTCTAATAAATGATAGGCTAGTCTCAGTACTTTTCGATTCGGGATGTACTACCGTCGGGGTTAGGGAGTCTCTGATAGATCCTTGCTGTGCCACTGGAAAAACAATCAAATGTGTTACATTTGGTGGTACTATGGAAAGTTATCCTACTGCTATTATTAGGATTGACACTCCCTTCTTTATAGGAGATGTCCATGCATGTCTTCTTCCTAATCCTATTGCGGATCTTATAATCGGTCGTATTCATGGGGTTAAGGAATGCACCCCGCAACAAATTTCTAGTTGGGAAGAACGAAACATTCAAGCGGTCAATGCAGTGGTGACAAGAGCTCAAGCTCTTAATCCCTCAACTTCATCGGATAATAGTAATGAAGTTGATAGCCAAGACGAGCACTTGGTGATTTCTCATGACTCGTTTGTTAAACGTCAAGAAGAGGATCCTTCTTTAAAGAAATTCTTCCTTCTTGCAAAGAAAGGGGATCCCAATCAAAATACTAATCACAAATCGTATATTACTATGAAGAATGGTATATTGGTACGGATGGTACAACACTCGGACAAGTCTATGCACTCGCAAATTCTTGTGCCTAAGTGTATGAGAGCCGTAATTCTTCAGCATGCACACGTTTCTCAGTGTGCTGGACACATGGGGTTTTCCAGAACTAAAACTAGAGTCCTTGCGTCCTTCTTTTGGCCATTCGTGAATAAAGACATCCGAATTTATTGCCGATCTTGCAAAATTTGTCAAGAGGTCAAGTCTAGAGGTCCGAGACATGCTGCTCCTATTCAGGCTGCAGATATTCCGATTCGGCCGTTTCAGAAAATGGCTATAGACATCATTGGTCCGTTCAAGATTAAGTCAGCCAGAGGACACCAATTTATCCTCACTTGCGTGGACATGTGCACGCGTTGGCCAGAGGCTATTCCTCTGAAGAGCATATCAACTGTCGATATCGCTGATGCTCTTTGGCTCATATTTTCTCGTCTGGGATTCCCCGGAGAAATACTGTCGGACCACGGCACTCAGTTAATTTCGGACGTTATGTCTCAGGTAATGGCTACGCTAGACATTAAAAGGTCTCTCAGTAGTATTTATCATCCAATGTCCAATGGATTGGTAGAACGTCTTAACAGGACACTAAAGAACTTACTTGGCAAGATAACGGAGGATCATCCTGAAGATTGGGACAGGGTTTTACCTGCAGTCCTCTTTGCCTATAGAGAAGTTCCCAACGAGCATACAGGGTTTTCTCCTTTCGAACTTGTCTTTGGTGCGCAACCGCGCGGTCCGATGTCCTTGTTACACGATTTGATAACTTCTGATAATATTGACGATGATACACAATCGTCATATGAATATGTAATTTCTCTTAGAGAAAAGATTATCGAATCGTGCAGGTTAGCAACTTCATCTTCCGAATTTGCGAAAGAAATTGCTAGGCGATTTGCTAACAAGAAAAGACGCCTACGTCAACTTTGTCCTGGAGACAAAGCATATGTCTTACTTCCCTCAAGAGAGAATAGACTTCTCATTTCATGGAAAGGTCCATACACTATAGTCTCCAAAATTTTCGATGTCGACTATATCGTCGATGTGGATGGAAAGCATAAAACCTTCCATATAAATATGCTAACAGAGTTTACTGAACGTCCAGACTATTTGCAGCTTATTTTCCAGGCGACGGACGACTCTCCAGTCCAACATGGTCACATCTCATCCCTGTCCGTTATACAGGATGAGGAAACTATTTTTTCTGACGTTAACTTACCTCTTCCTGCGATTCCACTGAATTCAACGGAATCGTGGAGGGACGTTACAATCTCTTCGAACTTGCCTTTTGAGGAGCAACGTCAAGTATCCTCTACGCTACAATCATATCAGGATGTCCTTACCGACATTCCTGGACACACAGATGTCATAGAACATGACATCATACTTACTGATCGTAATCCGATCAGAGTAAGACCATACCCAATACCTATTCATTCTCAAGCACAAGTCGAAAAAGAATTGGATGAAATGATTCAACTGCAAATAATTGAACCATCCACTTCAGCTTATTCTTCGTCGATAGTTATTGTTCGAAAGAAAGACAATAACATACGTCTTTGCGTTGACTATCGCAAATTAAATCAAGTTACGAAGTTCGATGCTGAACCTATGCCATTATTAGATGATCTACTTATTAGACTTTCTAAAGCTAAATTCTTTACTAAACTAGACTTGTCGAAAGGTTATTGGCAAGTCCCACTGACGGAACACGCCAAACCTCTCACTGCTTTTTCGACACCTAGGGGTCTGTTTCAATGGAATTTTATGCCTTTCGGGCTTATGAACGCCCCAGCGACTTTCGTGCGCATGATGCGACGAATTCTATCAGATCGTGCAGATGTCATCGCATATTTAGACGACATCTGTCTTTTCAGCGATACTTGGGAAGAACACTATTTGGGTCTAAAGGAATTGCTATCTACTCTACGTGAGCATAGTTTGACTGCAAAACCCTCTAAAGCTTTTGTTGGGTTTAGTGAAATTTCCTTCCTAGGTCATCGAGTTGGTCATGGTCTGTTGAAGACAGAGGACCAAAACATTTCGAAGATATTAAATATCTCGGTTCCGAAGACAAAAAAGCAAGTGCGTAGTCTCTTGGGATTGATACAATTCTATGCAAGATTCATTGAGAATCTGTCCTCCATTATGGCACCACTTTCATCGTTATTGAAAAAAGGTTCTCCTAATATGGTGCGTTGGTCCTAGGAATGCCAATCTTCATTGGATCAGGTTAAGAATTTGTTCTCATCTCATCCTATCTTAAGACTGCCAACGATTGATAAGACTTTTGTTCTTCGTAGTGATGCCTCTTCCACTGGGATTGGAGCGGCACTAATGCAGGAATATTCAGGAACTCTGCATCCTGTAATGTATATTTCTAGGAAGCTAAATGCGGCAGAAAGGAATTACTCGTTTTTAGACCGTGAATTGTTGGCTATGGTTTGGTCCATTCTTAAGCTTCAAAGGTTCCTTCTGGGCGCGCATTTCTTTATGGAAACCGACCAAAAAGCTCTTACGGCTATGCAAAGTAAGGATTTGAAGAGCTCGAGATCTACTCGTTATGCTATTGCTCTTCAGCCTTTCCATTTCACGGTGCGAGCTATCCGTGGTTCGGATAATGTGATGGCGGACATATTATCTAGATGCCCACATGATTCCAGTTAAATCTTGTGTCCTAGTTTTTCCTGATACACTTTCGGACTTAGGTCTGTCCTTAATATCCTAATATGTTGTAATACAAATGTATTTGGATGATGTTTAGATAATTTAACAAATTTCATTTTGTCCATCCATCAGTGATATGTTGCTAATATAGCAGTGTAATTCATGACATTTGTATATTGTTATAATTATAGTATTTAGTAATGTTTGATATATGATTGGTATTGCCAGCAACTTAGGTTTCTTTAATGGTACCCCTTAGTTTGTTTGGCTTAAAGGAAATATTTTTTCCTATGTTGGGAGATGATTTGTATCCTCTTCAGACGCTTTGTTTATGCGTCTATTGTACCTGATATTAGGTTCATTTTTTGCATGAGCACATAAGTAATACTTGTGCAATCTTGCTCATGGACATATTAAAAAAAAAATTTCATTTTTTTAACAGAGGGGTTGTAGTAATATGTTGCTGTCATTTTTGACGGAGTCATCTGTCAAGTTATTTGCTTATGTTTTTATCATAAGAATAATTGTGTCTTTACCTGCGATGTCAGGTTGATTAGGGGTTGTCTTCACTTGTTTATTCATTCATTGTGTTTGACCTTTAGGGTCAAAGGAAGACAGTTCTGGCGTATGCCCATAGGCAGGGTTTTTTAAGCGGGAGTTGAGTTAGACTTCCGGCGAGCCGTGAAGTGTCCTGGTTTCTGAAGGGACGAGAGTCCATTGTGTTTTTTTCGGGAAAATCTTCGAAGTGACTGCGATGGCAGTTTTCCCCAGTGAATCTCTGTGCGTTGGAATGACAGCAGAGTTTCTTGTTAGGTTCTGTGGACTCGGTTACAGGTAATACCGACTTTTTCCATTATTACGCTTTCGGTGGCAGAACATGTTAGAAGATTACCTAGTCTGTGAACTGCAACTCACCGGTCCTCCATTACAGAACATATATGTTGTGCTCAAGGTAGCCATCCAAGACTATTAGTCTTCATACCATCCAGAAATCCAGTGACGAAGATATATTGTGGGAGCCGCAGATTGGCGGCATATTTATGTCCACATACGCATTACTGCAGGGTTGATGGTAACCTGCTTATCAGCAGTACACGGCCGACGTCAGAACGAGGCCTGTGTTTTCGGCTATTATACTACAGCCTGATAATGTGCAATTGGCGGGGAATGCCAAGTTGTACCTATGTGTCAAGGTGATTAAGGTATCTGACGCGTTTAGTCAGAGAGATCAGGCGGCATTTTGAACTGTCATTGAATAACATTATTATTGACCATGCACGAATATTGGAATGTTTACCAGCTTGTTGAATGCCTAATGTATACCTATCGATTTCCGGTCAGCATGACCTTGTTTACAATGACTGTTCCTGTTGATGCTACTATGTGTGTTATCGTCAATAAATGTTTTGAAACGTGCCTGCAGTGTTCAAGCATCCTTGACTACTGCATGTGAGTGTAGGGGTTGCAGTGTCTACATATATACGAGCCTAAACACATTCGCGCCTTCATTCGCACCCACACTCAGTTCATCATACGCCAGCACTACACATCTAACAACATGTATACTGTCTTGGGCCAGTGATCACCTCAACAAGAGAAAAAGACAGTTACATTTCTGGTAGGCCAGCTGATGGGGCTATATAGATCATTGTACACAGCACGCCAGCCTTAAACAGACACCCCACCAGGCTACTTACAATACGTTGCCTGGTATTGTTTACATACTGCCACAATAAAGCAGTAGACCATAACCCGAAGCGGTTTAAATCGTCGTTTGTGTGTGAAGAATTGAGTTGCCATCATCATTGCTAGATCTACAGCCAGTAGCAAAAATATATAGTCACCAAGGGCCCCTTCATCAGTTATTCTGGAGAGGAGAGAGGGAAATCATCCCTTTCAAAATGCTAACGGGAGGAGGTACCTGACGAAGGGTAACGCAGCTGAGCCTCAGACGAAGACGATAGCGTCAGGAAGGCACTGAACTGAAGTAGAGGGGAGAGAGTAGAGTTAGATATAATACTTATAGGAGAGCCTCTGAGTTAGTTCTGCAGAATTCAGTGGAGTAGGATTTAGTGGTGTATAAGTTAGTTGTGTAAGAGCACCTTTGAGACATTTTAGTCAGATTAGTTAGTAAGTCTTCATCTGACTGGTTAAAAGGGACAGAGTGAAAACTAGTGGAGAGTATTCTTGTGGTGTGTGGGACTCCACAGTGTAGTTAGTTAGTAATAGTAGTATTCAAGTGGTGGTGGCTCTTACTTAGAGACCCCCGCCCGGTATATTTCTTTAACCTTAGTTGTTTTCGTGTAGTCGTGGAAGAGTGCATGGTAATTTTTGATAATTGTGTCATTTATTGATTTGTTTTTTTGTTCCAGGTTGTGCGACCTTGCACGTTATTGTTGTTTTTCTCTGTGGTAAAGATTTGTTTGTTTAATAAACTATAAAATGTGCTCTGGATCAGTTTGTCTTTCACTATACTGTACCTGTATTTTTTAACTGTACAGTTGTGTCTGTGGCTAGTAATTAGTGCACACCTTATCTCAGCTGAGCGATAGGTGGTGAGACAGTAGCTAATAAAACAAGTCACAAGTGGCCAGGGAGAGTCAGTCTAGGTTCTCACCCTTGAAGCTATAAGTCTCATCCTCCACAGTCACTTTAACTCTCATCTTAATCAATCTTCTCAGACTTTCCTCAAAACTGGTGTCTTGTCTCTTTACTCTGACTCTTAATTAAGCCATTTCGTGACAGAGATGAAGACAGACAACAGCTCACAGTTAAACATAAAGAGGAGATGAAGACAGACAACAGCTCACAGTTAAACATAAAGAGGAGATGAAGACAGACAACAGCTCACAGTTAAACATAAAGAGGAGATGAAGACAGACAACAGCTCACAGTTAAACATAAAGAGGAGATGAAGACAGACAACAGCTCACAGTTAAACATAAAGAGGAGATGAAGACAGACAACAGCTCACAGTTAAACATAAAGAGGAGATGAAGACAGACAACAGCTCACAGTTAAACATAAAGAGGAGATGAAGACAGACAACAGCTCACAGTTAAACATAAAGAGGAGATGAAGACAGACAACAGCTCACAGTTAAACATAAAGAGGAGATGAAGACAGACAACAGCTCACAGTTAAACATAAAGAGGAGATGAAGACAGACAACAGCTCACAGTTAAACATAAAGAGGAGATGAAGACAGACAACAGCTCACAGTTAAACATAAAGAGGAGATGAAGACAGACAACCATACAATTTTACAAACTAGAGAATTTAAAACGTTAAATTAATTATTAACACAGTTTCTTCAAGCTCTAAAAATTAATTTAAAATTAGAGTTTCAAATAGCCATTGATAAACAATGATGATGGTGATGATAATGATGAGAGTAATGGTGAAAGTTGTGATGGTACTGATGATGACGATAATATTAAAAAAAATAATCTGAATAATCTGATGATAAAGTGCTACCCTTTGGATTGTTTTAAGCGTAGACATTAGTGTTCATTGTTGATGTTTCTGAATGAGGAACACATCCTTCATCAACATCATAATCATAACCCTTTAGGTCTCTCTTTGACCTTCAACTATTTCACGGCAAACAGTCTTGTCTTATGCAATCCATCCAAGTTCTTTCTATTCTCTTATTTTGTTTTTAAGGTTCATGTTTGTGTGTTGTTGGGTCTCCCTCTGTTTCTGTTGCCTTGAAGATTCCAGAATGGGGACCGCAGTAAAGTTTTATCAGCTGGTTTTCCTAATTTGTGTTCTAGCCAAAGCCAGTGTACCGGTACTCTTTTTTTTAATGTACTCTTAAAAAAAAAAAAAAACCCAGTACATTGGCTTTGGCTAGAACACACATTATTAATGATATCTTTTCCCGTGATATCTGGCTGGTACTTTCCATCAGTTATAATTTCTGAATGTTTCTCATTTTAAAAATTAGTCAAGACACTTGTGCTATTGTTACTTGTTGTCAGTCAGCGTGGCTATTTCTTGTTGTGTAAAACATCTCCTCTTTATGTCCAGTCACTCCAGTTTAATCCTAATCTGCACGAGCAATCATTTATGAAAGTCTTTCACTCCTTGGTGGCTATTTTTGTTGTACATTTTACAGAGCCAAGCAACAGGGAAACAATATCCTTACATAATATTAGATATTTCCTATAAAATAACACGGAAAATGCCCTCCGGAAATATGCCTTTCGAACCTGTCCATTACTTTATAACATGTGCATGATCAAAGCGTGTATGCGCTTGTTAAAACTGTTCCTGAGCAAACTAAACACAAGCTATTTCAGCTCATAACTTCGGAACACTTTTTAGGTTTCCCATCCGTCCCTGCCATTAAGCGTCTTGAAGAGATATAGTTTGTGTGTGTTTGTGTGTGTGTGTGCAAAGTATAGCCTTTGTGGCCATAAAGCCCACGTGTCTTGAGAATTTCATTAATATGGTAATTTATGTTTTTTTTCTTTTTTGTATTCTTTTGCCCTTATGCTAGATCCTCTCTTGCAGGCTAGTGAGCAAAAGTACATACTGATTGTAATGTGTACGACATCTATGAGAAGAAAACTTCTGAAGCTGATTTTGAATCATATCTCTTTAATTTCTAAAGAATCTTAAAACTCCATGATCAGTTAATCGTTACAATATGAATAAACCTTACCTCCCAAGGGCATAAACTGGTAACATGACTTTAGACTATATATAGCACTGATGTAATGCAGTTTGAAGCGGTAGCTTAGATCTGTCAAAATGTTGCAGTTTAAGTGACAAATGGGAGATGTTTTTACACACAAGAAATAGCCACGCTGACTGACAACAAGTAATAATAGCACAAGTGTCTTGACTAATTTTTAAAGTCATTGGAAATGATTAGATGTAGTTCAATTTAATGTAGGGCTCAAGAATTTGAATATTCAAATAAAACCACCAGCTGTTAAAAATCTTGTGCTGACATAACAATTCTGTGACTATTTTATAACTTGTACAGCACACTGGCTGCTTACCCTGATCTCAGCAGACACATTTGCGGACAACCTTTCGTGATTTCCTAAAACATTGGCAAGACTGGCGAATACTGGTTCTGAAGCGAACGCAAGACTGTCACTGAAAAGTAAATAATTTACAAGATTGACGACGTGTCATAATGCTCATTTGGTGATAGAAGCAGGTATTTTTACCTTCATATTGATGCTTCTAATTTTCACATCAGCAACAAATGAAATCAATACCATTATCACCATCTGCATCAACACATAAAACGCATAGATAACTACAGTAACATGACAAGTAATACTGCTAAATATTACTATTTCTGTTACAATTTTATTATTATTATTTTGTCTATTGCTTATGCTGTGCAGTTCCGTAGATGCGGTTGTTGTTAACCCGTTGATAAGGGTGGATTTGAGCTGAAATGATAATGGTGCGCCAGAAAAATGCCAGGTACGTTAGCTCCGTTATAAGATTGACGACCACTTGCCACCCCTATCGACACCTGGTATTAAAGTGCAAGATGTAGGTGTCTTCTCTGATTTAGAATGTTGCTGTGTGTGTTGCAGTAGAACAGTTCACAGGGTACACCACAGGCAACATGACGTGTAGAGTCATAGAAATGGTAACTTCGCTTTAGTTTTATACCATTTATTGCACGCCACAAAACAGTCATGATATTTATGTCATCACCAGCATAGTATAACGAATGCAGCATTCAAAATCATATTAACTGATAGTCATGTAGGATTCAATATTCAATAGTTGTATTGTAAACAGATATCATAAAGTTCTGGTTCGTGAAGCTGTATAAATAATATATATAACTTCTGCAACAGTGTCAGCTGCAGATCTTCAATGTTCATAGACAACAATAAATGCTCCCTTTCTGATGCTAGCAGATCAGATGTATACAATAAGTCCGTTTACTGTCTGCACGTGAATAGCATACTGGGCATACAGGTCATACCGACCTTTATAACGTTTCTAAGTCTAACCATCTGACTTGGACGTGATCTCTGATATAACGAATCCTGGAACACAGACAATAGTCTTGTTGGTCTAGAGCGACCCATATATATATATAACTAGTTCAGGTATAAAGATACCGGTGGCGAAAAACCTAGTCAAAGTACCTCTCCATTTTGAATCACACAGGCGAGCAAGGAGCGACAAAATGACGAACTTCTAGATGATAGCAAAAAGTTCGATACAAGAGGAATTACCTTTCTTCGGAAATCAACCACGAACATATGCCTCCAGGCAGGCTTGAATAATACTGGGAAATAGTCTAGTTAGCTAACTAACTCACAAAGACAACGTATTTCCCTCAGAAAATCACAAGACGCAGGTTGCGTCCGCTCGCTACTCAGACCATTTCTAAACTCCCAGCTGGGCGGAACACACAGAACGAACTCCCAGTTTTTGACATGCGCAGAACTCATCTACATGAGTATCAATTCACACAAAGCAATTCTAAGAACATTCGAGCTAAAAGTCTTACACAGTCGCGCCTTTTATGGTCATGAACAGAAGCGTTAAGACAGGTTTCAGACATCTACAACAGTTGACTGATACTACCAAATAAGGAGATATGGTCACGCTTCGTTCAAGAAATTATAGACCGAACGTGTCTCTATACAAGAGAAGGTAAACTCATAAAAAATTGTAGTCTCGATAACTCGGGTTATGTCCCTTTGACTGTAAAAAAACATAATACACACTTCAGTCAAAAAGTGATCATACATACGAAAAATGATCATACAAAGACTTTGGAAAAAGTAATTATTTGTGCATAACATTACCGCACCCTCCCGGGAAAAAAAAATGAAACATTTTTTTTAAAATCCTGGAGCCGGAAAAATCTAGGCTCCTAACGCACGTATGATGCGCGGATATATACCTAACAAAATAGCTCAACACTTGGAGCGAAACTGAGATCATATCCCAGGTCCTTAGAGAAAAAATTTATCTAAGTATTCGCGTATATATTCCAGGAAGGTGCCACCAACACAAGCCACAATGATGGCAACATCATAATAAAAGTCAAATTACTCTCATACCAATATATGAAATTAAATATATTATTATGATATCATATAATGTGTTGTGCAAACAGCTGTGTAATATATTAATATACCGCACTATTTTATTACATTATATAATGCATCAGTAACTAATAAGTAATACAATGTTGTTCTTTGTTGACATAAACAAGCAATAGAAGATGTGGACATCATCCGCTCCCAATCTAGGACAGGACTTGATATCCTCAAAGTTCCACAATGGACATAATCTCGCAGACTTCAATGATGTGCTGCGAAAATATCAATAACACAAATCTTAAAGACAACTGGTAAATCTCTTAATACAATTATGCAAATATATTATGTAAATGTGGCCGAGTGATCTTTTGGCCCGTATATCACTAACTAAGCCTTCTTAGATAATTACATGGTACAATGTTATAAATTTCCCTCAAAAAAAAAAAAGTGAGAAAAAATCTACTAACATGTCATTATAATATTGGACTGTATATCAGGAAATATATATATATATGACAGAAGAATCATGTGGAATCGTGTGGGCATCTGGACAGAATGTCTGCCATTACATTGTCCGAACCACGGATAGCTCGAACCGAGAAATGAAATGGTTGAAGAGCTATGGCATAACGAGTTGACCTCGAGCTCTTCAAGTTTTTGCTCTGAATAGCAGTAAGCGCTTTCTGGTCGGTTTCCACAATGAAGTGTGCGCCTAGAAGAAATCTTTGTAACTTCAGAATAGACCATACCATAGCCAATAACTCACGGTCTAAAACCGAGTAATTCTTTTCTGCAGCATTTAATTTCCTAGAGATATACATCACTGGATGCAGAGTATCAGAATACTCCTGCATTAGTGCCGCCCCAATCCCAGTTGACAAGGCGTCACTTCGAAGAACAAAAGTCTTCTCAATAGTAGGTAACCTAAGAATAGGTGGAGATGAAAATAGGGCTTTAACCTGGTCCAATGAGGATTGACATTCTTTAGACCAGCGGATCAGATTAGGCGACCCTTTCTTCAATAAAGTAGAAAGCGGTGCCATAATGGAGGACAGATTCGGAATGAATCGTCCGTAGAATTGGATCAAACCTAATAGACTCCTTACTTGTTTCTTCGTCTTAGGGACCGAAATGTTAAGTATTTTTGAAACATTGTGGTCCTCTGTCTTTAAAAGACCACGACCAACACGATGACCTAGGAAAGAAATCTCACTAAATCCTATAAAGGCTTTAGAGGGTTTTGCAGTCAAGTTATACTCGCGAAGAGTAGACAGTAATTCGTATAAACCCAAATAGTGATCTTCCCAGGAATCACTGAATAGACAGATATCATCTAGGTATGCTATGACATCTGTACGATATGCGAGAATTCGCCGCATCATGCGTACGAATGTAGCAGGGGCGTTCATAAGACCGAAAGGCATGAAATTCCATTGGAATAAACCCCTAGGTGTAGAAAAAGCTGTAAAAGGTTTGGCACGTTCAGTTAGCGGGACTTGCCAATAACCTTTAGACAAATCTAGTTTGGTAAAGAATCTAGAATTAGAAAGTTTATTGAGTAGCTCTTCTAATGAAGGCATAGGTTCAGCATCGAACTTCGTAACTTGGTTCAATTTGCGATAATCTACGCAAATGCGAATGTTATTATCCTTCTTTCGAACAATAACCATAGACGAAGAGTATGCTGAAGTGGATGGTTCAATGATTTCCAAACGTATCATTTCATCCAATTCTTTTTCGACTTGAGACTGGAAATGGATAGGTATTGGATAGGGTCTGACTCTGATAGGATTATGATCAGTTAGCACAATGTCATGTTCAATGACATGTGTGTGTCCCGGGATGTCTGTAAGAACATCCTGAAATGTTTGCAACATCGAAGAAACTTGTCGATGTTCCTCCGCGGAAAGATTTGGAGAAACGGTCACGTTTTTCCAAGATTCCGTAGAATAAAGTGGGGCCATAGAAAGAGGAAGATTGACATCAGAAAAAGTAGTTTCCTCATCCTGTATAACTGACAGAGATGAGTACTGACCATGAGGTGCTTGAGAATTGTCCGTTGCCTGGAAAATAGGCTGCAAATAGTCAGGTCTTTCATAAAATTCCGTGAGCATATTTATGTGGAAAGTTTTATGCTTTCCATCAATATCGACAACATAGTCGACATCAGAAATTTTGGAGACTATTGCATATGGACCTTTCCATGCAATTAGAAGTCTGTTCTCCCTTGAAGGAAGTAGAACGAGAGCTTTGTCACCTGGACAAAGTTGTCGTAGACATCTATTCTTATTTGCAAACTGCCTTGCCTTTTCTTTAGCAAATTCGGAAGACGAAGTTGCTAGTTTGCATGCCTCGATGATCTTTTGCCTAAGAGCAATGACGTACTCATAAGAAGATTGAGTCTCATCGCTAATATTATCGGCAGTGATTAGATCGTGAAGTAAAGACATAGGGCCGCGCGGTTGCGCGCCAAAGACAAGTTCAAAAGGGGAAAACCCTGTATGTTCATTGGGGACCTCTCTATACGCAAAGAGAGCCGCGGGTAAGACCCTGTCCCAATCCTGAGGATGATCCTCAGTTATTTTACCAAGTAAAGTTTTCAGAGTCCTATTTAAACGTTCGACCAACCCATTAGACATTGGGTGATAGATACTGCTGAGAGACCTTTTAATGTGTAGCATAGACATTACCTGTGACATAGTGTCTGATATAAGTTGAGTGCCATGGTCTGACAATATTTCTCCGGGAAAACCCAAGCGAGAAAATATCAGCCAAAGAGCGTCTGCGATATCAGCAGTTGAGATGCTCTTGAGAGGTATTGCCTCTGGCCAACGTGTGCACATATCGACACATGTAAGAATAAATTGATGTCCTCTAGCTGACTTAATTCTAAAAGGACCGATAATATCTACTGCCATTTTTTGAAAAGGGCGAATAGGAATGTCAGCAGCCTGGATAGGCGCAGCATGTCGTGGTCCTTTAGATTTGACCTCCTGACATACTTTGCAAGAGCGACAGTAAATTCGTATGTCCTTGCTCACAAATGGCCAAAAGAAAGCCGCAAGAACCCTCGACTTTGTACGGGAAAAACCCATATGTCCAGCACATTGCGAGTCATGAGCATGTTGCAATATTTGCAATCTCATGCTCTTAGGCACAAGAATTTGTGAATGAGTGGACGTAGTCGAGTCTTGTACTATACGTACAAGTACGCCGTTCTTCATAGAAATCCAAGACTTTCTATTAGTATTTTGATTAGGATCACCTTTTTTTGCTAGAATGAAGAATTTTTGTAAAGAAGGATCTTCTTCTTGCAATTTGATAAATGAGTCACGTGTAATAGTCAAGTGACTATCTTGGTCATTTACTTCATCATTATTAGTTAATGAAGTTTGAGGTGGATCCAGAGCATGTGCTCTTGTGACCACCGCATTGGTAGCTTCAATGTTTTGCTCTTCCCAAACAGCGATCTGCTGTGGGGTACATTCCCTAACTCCGTGAATACGACCAATAATAAGGTCCGCAATAGGGTTTGGAAGTAGACACGCGTGGACCTCTCCCGTGAAGAAAGGAGTAGCAATATGTATTATGGCAGTAGGATATTTTTCCAACGTGCCACCAAATGTGACACATTTGATGACCTTTCCTGTAGCACAGGATGGATCTACAAGAGATTGCCTAACGCCGACAGTAGTACATCCAGAATCAAACAACACCGAGACTGGATTACTATTTACAAGCCCCTTATGTAATATAAGAGAACCTCTCCCATCATGAGCAACATTAGCAGGAAGAGCAGGCAAAGGATGACCACAGCTTAGAGTACTAACGGTCTTCGGATCAAATAAAGTACTGCATTGGATACATTTATTTGCCCTACCAAAATCAAAAGATGAGCATCCGATAGCATTATGGTCTTTATCACTATTAATCTGTTTATCTGCTCCCTGAGATTCTTGTTGAACAGAGTTTGTCTGTTGATATCTTTTCTCTTATGTTGCGATCTACCGCGACCATTATTGCCTCTGCAATTATCATTAACGTCCCTACTGTAATTTTTATCCTGGTTTGAGTTCCAGTTTCCATAACTGTCATTACCATCTCTATGCTGTTGAGAACCTCTATTATCTTGGTATTGAGGTCTCTGCAAAAAATATTTCCCTCTATGCTGATTACCTTTGCAGAAATTTCTAAAGTTAACCGGAGTAGAATACCGTGTAGTATTAGGATGTCTCCAGTTCTGGGAAGAAGAATCACCCTGGAATTGATTACTATGATTCTGGGCATAATTACGGTTACTCTTTTTATTGAAATTTTGCTGGCTACCCTGAAATTTACGCATAAAATTTGGGCCATAAGGTGCTGCCGAAGCAACTGGCAGACCTTCTTTCACCTTAGAGTTGCTAATGGTTATGTGCGGATGCGCAGTAACATACTGGCTACCGTATACTTCCATTTCTTTTATGTTTTTAGGCTTACGCTCATGAAGAAAAGAAAGAAAAGCTTCATTAACAGAAGACATGACCTTGTCTCTAAGTAGTAAGTCCACGAGGGCTTCAAATGTACTTTCTGTCTTAGACAACTCAATCCATCGTAAAAAAGTAAGACGTATGCTTGAGATGAATTCAGAGAATTCAACTCCAGTTTCTGGTAACATGTTTTTAAATTTAAGACGATATCCGTCCTCGTTAAGTTGGTACTTCTTTAACAATGCCGCCCTGACAACCTCATAGTTGTTTTTGTCAGGCACATCTACCATACTCAACAAAGTCAAAGCATCACCTCTAAGTATCTTGGACAGATGATAAACATATAATGTTTTATCTATATTATGCACATTACATGCACTTTCAAATCTATCTAGATAAAATGTTATATCATCGATTGAGGGATTAAATGCTGGTAGATTAAGCTTGAAATCCTTAGCATTAGTCTTATCTGACACCTTATTTGCATCATTAGCATTACCAGCGTTCAATAACTTTAACTTCTCTAACTCTAAAGCTATGAGTTTTTCTTCATGCTCCATTTTTGCTTTTCTCTCATCAGCTTCTCTTTGTAACCTTCTTTCTTCAGCCTCAGCCTGTAACTTTCTTTCTTCAGCCTGAGCCTGTAACTTTTTTTCTTCAGCCTGAGCCTGTAACTTTTTTTCTTCAACCTCTATTTCAAGTCTCTTATTTTCAGCTTCTTTTTCAAGCCTCTTCTCCTGAGATTCTGCTTCTCTTTTTTGTTTTTCCATTTCCATTTGTAATCTTTTTTCATCTACCTGCATCTGCAGTTTTAAATTTTCAGCATCTATTCTCTTTTGTTCAGTTTGTTCTTTCATTTTCTTTTCCTCCGACTTCAATGCCTTGGCATATTGAACAGTCGCAAATTCTTCTAATTTATCACCAGTCTTCCCAAGGGCTTTACCCTGCTCAATAAAGTACTCAAATGTAGACATGATGTCTAAAATGTGAGTACAGAACCTGAAATAATTAATTATCTTATTTCAATCTTAATAGCAACAAGACTTAATAAAGTGCTTGTATAATCACTATGTTTAACCCAATCTCTGTGGGAAACAAGACTTGACACCAACTTGTATTATCAAATGTATAATAATATCACAAGTCACCTCTTAATTATCAGTGCACTACACAAATCAGTGCATAACCATCAGTTATTTATCATAACTGCACTACAATAGTGCATAAGCAAAAAACCACCAGTTAGTTATGATAAGTGCACTATAGACCAATAGTGCATGAGCATATATGTAACAATAGAGAAAGCTAACTATGCAAGAACTATGCAAACAATAACAAGACAATGTAAACAATAACAAAGGTCACCAACAATGTAAACAATAACAAAGATCAAAGTCAATGTAAACAACAACAAAGATCAGAGTCAATGTAAACAACAACAAAGATCAAAGTCAATGTAAACAATAACAAAGATCAGAGTCAATGTAAACAATAACAAAGATCAAACAATACGAAAACATTCGCATAAGTCAAATAAATAAACAGCGAAACTAAAAAGAAATATCACAAAGAATGTGATGACAAAATGCGAAGATATGACAAACAAATGACGCTACAGTGTATACACAAAAATTTACGTAAAGAACTGAATAATAGAAAAGAGGAGACCTACAAATACAAACAAATGAAATCAAAACTAAAAACAGAAAGAAAGAGAGAAAAAAAAAATATACAAAAACGAAAATAAAGCACAACTCGTCACAACTAAACAGATATAGCAACGATTGTCGCTAGCAAATTTCACAGTAGGAAATTCGCACAGTCCCTAACGAAAACGCTAACAGTAGAACCTCTGTGACGTGGTATCTTCTACTGAAAGACACCGCCCAACCGAGAAAACCCGCTGAAATATAAACATATAAATATACAAATACAAATAACATATAACATGTAACAAACAGCAAAAAGTGTGAAAGAATTTAGAAGGCTCAGCTAGAACATAAGGGCACAGTTCACAAACAAAACAGGCCACTTAACTTCTATGTATCCACAACGTCAGCACAGTTCAGAACAGGATGTGATCAGCATTCTTAGGACAATGATCCAACGTTGATCCATATCTGCTCTCGTAAACTGCCATGACGAAGGAAATGAGCTTCTAACAGGAAACAGCTTCTGAACTTGACCTTCTGAATTCTACAAATTGACTTGAGCACTTGACCTTCTGAATGTTATAAATTGCTCAAACCGGCACTTGACCTTCTGAACCCGCAACAGTACGTCTGAGACCGGAACAGTTGTTACGGCACTTGTCCTTCTTCCTAACAGATCAGGAAAACTGCCAACTTGACGAGCAACGCCGGGTATTTTGAAACAATTTCCAACTTTCAGCAACGCCGGGTACTTTCAAAATCTTTCATCAAACATTGAGGTGATGAGTTGAAACTGTAATGTTGAAAGCTTGATGATGATGTCTGGGTTTGTTGACCCCCTTGATAGCTGGTATCAGAGTAAACCAACATATGGCCACCAAAAATGATAAAGGTGGATTTGAGCTGAAATGATAATGGTGCGCCAGAAAAATGCCAGGTACGTTAGCTCCGTTATAAGATTGACGACCACTTGCCACCCCTATCGACACCTGGTATTAAAGTGCAAGATGTAGGTGTCTTCTCTGATTTAGAATGTTGCTGTGTGTGTTGCAGTAGAACAATTCACAGGGTACACCACAGGCAACATGACGTGTAGAGTCATAGAAATGGTAACTTCGCTTTAGTTTTATACCATTTATTGCACGCCACAAAACAGTCATGATATTTATGTCATCACCAGCATAGTATAACGAATGCAGCATTCAAAATCATATTAACTGATAGTCATGTAGGATTCAATACTCAATAGTTGTATTGTAAATAGATATCATAAAGTTCTGGTTCGTGAAGCTGTATAAATAATATATATAACTTCTGCAACAGTGTCAGCTGCAGATCTTCAATGTTCATAGACAACAATAAATGCTCCCTTTCTGATGCTAGCAGATCAGATGTATACAATAAGTCCGTTTACTGTCTGCACGTGAATAGCATACTGGGCATACAGGTCATACCGACCTTTATAACGTTTCTAAGTCTAACCATCTGACTTGGACGTGATCTCTGATATAACGAATCCTGGAACACAGACAATAGTCTTGTTGGTCTAGAGCGACCCATATATATATATAACTAGTTCAGGTATAAAGATACCGGTGGCGAAAAACCTAGTCAAAGTACCTCTCCATTTTGAATCACACAGGCGAGCAAGGAGCGACAAAATGACGAACTTCTAGATGATAGCAAAAAGTTCGATACAAGAGGAATTACCTTTCTTCGGAAATCAACCACGAACATATGCCTCCAGGCAGGCTTGAATAATACTGGGAAATAGTCTAGTTAGCTAACTAACTCACAAAGACAACGTATTTCCCTCAGAAAATCACAAGACGCAGGTTGCGTCCGCTCGCTACTCAGACCATTTCTAAACTCCCAGCTGGGCGGAACACACAGAACGAACTCCCAGTTTTTGACATGCGCAGAACTCATCTACACGAGTATCAATTCACACAAAGCAATTCTAAGAACATTCGAGCTAAAAGTCTTACACAGTCGCGCCTTTTATGGTCATGAACAGAAGCGTTAAGACAGGTTTCAGACATCTACAACAGTTGACTGATACTACCAAATAAGGAGATATGGTCACGCTTCGTTCAAGAAATTATAGACCGAACGTGTCTCTATACAAGAGAAGGTAAACTCATAAAAAATTGTAGTCTCGATAACTCGGGTTATGTCCCTTTGACTGTAAAAACATAATACACACTTCAGTCAAAAAGTGATCATACATACGAAAAATGATCATACAAAGACTTTGGAAAAAGTAATTATTTGTGCGTAACACCCGTGTAAAAAAAAAAAAAAACTCGAGATATTTCTTGTGTATGATATTCCTGTTCAACCCCAAATGGGTTATATATTATGAATATTTTGTGTTCTTTTGTATATAGCATATTACATTTGCTATGCGCCTAAGACACACAGATAGAAAGACCGTCATACATCGGGTCCCCATTTTTTAGGACGCTGTGCCCAGGGCTGCCCTATATAATTTTTTTATGCGCTACAGAGTACGCCAACTTGGTACTAAAATTTAGACAATACGTGACTTTAAAGCTGGTTTAGCAGCACCTAGATGAGCTTATTCTGAGTCGCTTGATAGAGAAAACAAACTACGTAAAACAAACTACAACTTTTATAAAAGGTGAATAACTTGTTGAAACCAATAAACTTCTCTTAAGTGATGGTCAAAGATCGGCATACACTGCTATTGTTAACCTAAATAGAAATGGAAAGGGTGGACTATTCTTTCCTGATGTGCCTTGCGGGACCGGATAAACATTTCTTATTAATTTGTTTCTACTAAAATTCGGAAGAGCAATGACATGTATCTTGTAAGTGCATCATCTGGAATTGCATCACTATTATGGGAAGAAGCTCACTCAACCCTTAAACTATCCCTAAATGTTGCCCATTCAGAAATCCCCGATCTGTAACATCAGCAAGGACTCCAGTCAAGTTTGAGTTCTGAAATGCAGTCTTTGTGTCGAAGGAGTACTATGTTACAAAAGATAGCTTTTGAAGCTCTTAGGTCGAACTCTGCAAGATGTATGGGAAACACTCGTCTAATGGATGGGGCTGTGGTAGTGGTTGCAAGTGATTTTTATGCAAACATTACCACATAAACACCACAATCTAAAACAAAACACTTGCCTCAGAGTATCACATCGTTGGAGACACTTTTAGGACATGGGACTGACCATGGATATTGTAGCGTGAGGTTTTTATTGGCTCTAGGATCAGTATAGTACTGACAATTACAGAAATAGAATTTCTGCAGAAAATGGTGAAGTCCCAGTGTCTGAGAGAACTACTGGTATCACCACTTAGTTACGGCTGTGAATGATCTGATCTCGAAAAATTAGTAGAGAGGAGACAGTCATAAATTGCCACCCCCGCTGTGTAACTAACTGTGATATTAAAACAAGGAAACAGATTTTACTTAACAATGATAAAATTGACAAGTCGTTCAAATACAATTTCCTTATTATTTATTTAGTATATACACTATCTGCTCTTGTGCTGAAGGGTGAATGTTGAAAAATGGAATGCAATGGATTTGTAAGTTTACATATGATTTACAAATATTTATATTTACATGTATATAGATATATATATATATATTTATATATTACAACTGTAGTGAAGTGAATCCGTATGACAACACGCTCAAATTCCCCGCTCAAAAACAAACTAGCTATCGTATTTTTAAACCTATAAATAACTACAGTATTTGAAATTTTTCTGAGGGGCAAGTCAGATTTACCGCCAACAATTTATCTAGTGTATTTGAATTTTTATAAGAAACAAGTAAAAAAGTTACCGCCAACCCCAAAAATTATCGAAGAGCATAGTACAAAAATTTTACAACCAATCAAATCGTTTCCATATTTTGTAGTGGTAAGACAATTTTGGTTGACGCGAAATAAATGACTATTTTGTGTTTTTGACCGAACGTAGATAATTTATTTCTTAATAACTAAAGATACTTAAAATGAAAGGGATATCTCAAATTATAGCGCTGATATTGCTTAACATATACACATAAAGATTCCCTCATAACAATTTTTTTATGGTAGTAGAAAATTAATTTAGTGAGATTTTCACATCAGGGTAAGGCCCAATTTAATTACAAAAAAATTACCCACATTTGAATGCAAAGGAATAACTAAAGGAAAACTATATAGAACGATAGAGAAAAATTGGCCGTTTAATTATCACTTTTGATAATTAAAATCGGTCTACATATAACTGAAATATAAAATGTTCAAATTTAGTCAGAGCATACAGACACGCTTAGAATCGCATAAATACTAGAATCAAAAATTAACTTTTTGACTTCTCTCTGATTGGCCGGGTGTATTGCTATAAATAGTAACAAACTTTTGTAGTTTTTCGCCATTGAAATCATAAAAATCACACTGAGCTGACGTATACAAAAAGACTGTAGACCAAGCCTTTGCCGGTTGGACTTGTAGCGCGGGCTTAGAACCCTTTTACAGCCAGTCAGCTCGAGTGTGTGTGAACTTATTTACCTGAGGGTAAGATTGATAATTTTATTTGCATACTTTGTTAAAGAATTGACCTGTAAAGTAAACAGGCTATGTGTGCCATATTTGTTCGAAAGTGTAACTGACGATGAGATGTGTTGGGTCACGCTGACCTACGTAGGAATGTGTGTAGTAGCAGACTTGTTCGACTTGAAAAATTGGTGTATAGTGTTTGCAAATTTACGACAGTGAGTGTTAAAAGCGATTTAATTTAGTATTTTCTTCTGGAGTGACACCCTGTTCATAGATCATGTAATAAACATCTAGGGAAGGTTAGAATGAAGTAATCAACAGGTCACATGCTGTATTGTACTTGCCATGATTATTGTATGGAGGCCAAACTAGGACGAGGTACCCAAGCCTTGATGAACCCAGAGAAAGAGTTATGGCATGAAAACTGATGATAGACAACGGTATTCAAGGTCTTGTGCAACTTGTTAGCACAAATGCCTGACCATGGTAAGTTTTAATATTGTTAGGGGTGAATTAATTGAGGCAGATCTCTACAGGAAATGGATTGTCCTTCTATTCCAGGTTATATCACGAATTTACCTCGTGGCTGCAATTTCTTGAGAAGAAGAGCGTGTGGGAGTTGAGAGCTCCATCTAAAGACTGGAGATAGACCCCATCTTCTCAGCCAGGAGTCACAGAGTTGGTGATCCTGACTACTATTCAAAGAACTGAAGCAGCAACATTCTGAAGATAAGTCCTTTAGAAAGGCAATGGCGATTCATCCAACCTCATTCACCCAATAAAACTTAACCACTGTGGGATGATGAAAGTAGTAGACCTTGCAGTGTAAGACTGGTAGCAGTATAAATATTAAAAACAGTAACAGTACGTGTAGTCATTCCAGTGACCCTTTAAAAGAAATGGAACAGAGTTTCAAAATTATTTATTTCATTATGTAAATAACCTTTCTTGAGTTTGATAATTCCTGACCCAAAAGACAGGTTCAGGACAATTAAATTGTACAGAAACTTTCATACAGCCTTGCTTAATTAATTTTTATTAAGTTGAAGTTCTGTTTGAAATTAATCATTAAATAAAGTAAATACATTTCCCCTAAACCCATAGCTAAATCATTTGGGATCAGTAGAGGTAGTGGTTAGGGACTCAGAGATCATCATCACAACAACAGGTTTTCCAATTATAGGAAACAAATTTTATATCAGCTGTGCTGTTAATTAAGTATATATACTACTCGTCAAAAGTCAAGGGCCACCCTATTATTTTCAATACACTTTTATATAAGAGCATAGAATGATTAAATGAAGGAAGTTTTTAGTAAAAATGGGTGCAATATCTTCCTCTGACAGGCCTCTATGCACGTTAAGCATAAAAACAACTCACCGACAACCATGGTGACCACGTGCAATTTTGTTTGCTGACCATAAATTCACATTTTTAATGTTTTTTTCAAACTTCCGTAGAACCAAACAGGTGAAGTAATCGTGCTGATTGACATTCCACGTGCAATGGCGACTTTTCGTGAACAGAGTTCACTCTTAATTTGTTTTACAATCAGCAGACTTAGGGTAGTTTCATAACTTGCAAAAACCATGCCACCGAGAAGAAGTCTTGACACCTTACAAAGAATGAGGGCTATAGCGTGGGTTGAAAGTGGTTTATCTGTCCGTGAGGTTGCTAGACGGCTTGCAGTGTTACACTCTACTATCCAAAGAATTTTGGAGAGATTTCAGGCCACAAGAAGTGTGGAGGATCGCCACCGGCCAGGTCGCCCTAGATGCACCAATAGACATGATGACCGGTACCTCTTGTTGTCAGCCCTGCGCCATCGAACAGTGACTTGTTTCACTCTAAGATGTCAACTGAGACAAACTGTAAACGTTAATGTCAGTCAAAGCACCGTTCGCAGACGTTTACATGAATTTGGACTGGCTGCTCAATGTCCTGCAGTCAGAATCCCTCTTACTCCTGCTCATCGCAGAGCCCGTGTTGCTTGGTGTCGCGAGCACATCCGATGGACAAGGCAACAATGGAGTCAAGTTCTCTTCACTGATGAATCTCGCTTCACTGTGTCATTCAGTAATTGCAGGAATCAAGTTTGGAGACGACCAGGAGAGCGATTTACTGATGACACAATTCGAGAGGTGGATCGTTATGGTAGGGGTTCTGTCATGGGCTGGAGAGCCTTCTACAGACACGGCAGGACCCCACTCTACATCATCCAAGGCAACTTGACCGGCCTAAGATTCCAGAACGAAATCTTGAGACCAATTGTTCAGCCTGCTCTGGAGGCCATAGGTGGTAATGCCATCCTCCAAGATGATAACGCTCGACCCCATCGAGCTCGTGTGGTGAATGAATTTATTCAGCAACATGGGGTCATCAGGATGGCGTGGCCAGCTCATTCACCTGACCTTTCTCCGATTGAGCCCCTCTGGGATGTCCTTGGTCGAAGATTGTCAACAAATCACCCCCTGCCAATGGATGTTGCACAGCTGACTTCATTTCTGCTTCAGGAATGGCAAGCTGTTCCTCAAGATACTCTTCGGACCGTTGTGGACTCGATGCGTCTACGCTGTCTTGAATGCCTTGCTGCAAACGGTGGTCATACCCGATTTTGAAATGTCTATTTGTCCAATATCTATTGTGTGACTTTTGAAAAGGTGGGTGACACACTTCACAGCTTCATTGCGTTTGAATGTGTGTTTCCATTTCTTTACGTGACATGTCAATTTGATATTCAATAAATGCCGTTTTGACTGATACCAATTACGTTTATATCAGATTTGTTTTATGGTTTCAACCAAGGTTTTTCTAAGTGGCCCTTGACTTTTGACGAGTAGTATATATAAAATTTATCAGCTATGCTGTTATTTTTGTCTCTTGCTATGCTACTCAGTTTTTCGTCCTTGACAGTTAAATGCTCACAATTGCTGACAGAAATGGGACTAATGTGTACTCATCTCTCAAAAGGTCTGTCCTTCTTAGTTTGATTCACACAACACCTTCTGATGATCGTTTCGTTAGCCCACCCAAGACTGAGGTGGACTAAAGATGTAGCTCCTGTGCAATCACTGTGCTCTTGCGAAGTTCCAGGCAGCTGGATTGACTGGACATATGACCTCAGGTTGGATGACACGAATAAAGCCTGTAACAAGTAAAAATAGGGGCTAATTTCTGTCATCAAGCCCACCTATTTCTAGTGTATATGAGATGAGCGTGTGTCTCAGGTGTCTGCATGTAGGATGAATGACAACATGGCTAAGTATGAGTTAGCAATAGCGAGACAAGACAGGTGTCTACTTGCAAAACATTCTTTCTGATAAATTAATACATGGATACATCCAATAATATAAATTCAGTACATGAATACATCCAATAATATAAATTCAATACGTGAATACATCCAATAATATAAATTCAATACATGAATACATCCAATAATATGTATTCAATACATGAATACATTCAATAATATGTACACCTAGGTGTGATACAACCATCTCCTTCCCCCTATAATATACCAGGTCCTCTCTGACAAGTGCTATACTGGCTGGTAACATATATCCTAACAATATTGTTGTGTTCTGATGATAGGAGTATATGAGACGAGGACTGTTTGGTTATATTTCAGGTTGGAGTAATAGGAGACAATAGATAGGAGTTATACGAGACAATAGATTGAAGTTATATGAGACAATAGGTTGAAGTTGTATGAGTCCTAACAAGGACTGTTTTGGTTATATTTTAGGTTGGAGTTATCTGAGACAACAGATTGTGTCCCAACAAGGACTGTTTCTGTTATATTTCAGTTTGGAGTTATCTGAGACAATAGACTGAAGTTATGTGAGACAATAGATTGAGTCCTAACAAGGACTGTTTTGGTTATATTTCAGGTGGTTTTCGTCTTTATCAATCATATCAGGAAATATAATCATTATACCTAATTCCCCAAGATACAATCAGTAACCTGATACATTCATAGTGAAACAATTTATATTAAATATATATACAGGTGTAGGTAGTATAAATGACACATAACAAATACCAACATTATATATCTGCTGTAGGCCTATTTTCCGTCAAGTTTATAGTAAATATATTTACTCTCCAAGATTTAAACAGGCCAGTGACTCTAGTGAAGCAAGAGTTCCCGATCACGCAGTTAAGCAATAAATCAAAGGTTGACAGCTATCTCTTGTCCCAGTAGGTCGTGCTGGCCTCGTGTTTGAGTGTGTGTGAGTTTATGAATAAACTCTCCCGTATAAATAGGTAGATGGAAAGCTTTTACTGCTTAAGGAAAGCTTTTGGTTGGTTCTCGGCGTGGCAAGCTGATTGGTTACATGCAGTTTAGTACAATCCGTCGTCCCATCCGTGACCGAGACGAGTCCCGAAAAAACAGGGCTTATGCCTAATTTTATTCTGTTTTTCCTCCATATTGGGTGACAAGATGGCCGCAACCGACATCCGAAAAACAGGGCTTAAGTTTTTTTTCTTTTTTTTTTCCTGGCGTATACTTCGTGTAATTTATTCTGGCTCAGACACTGGTGAACGTTGCTTGTTGATTGGCTGGGGCATATTTGTATCCCGACATAGTGTATTAACTAAGAAGTGAGGTTACACACTCGTTTCACGACAGATATGCTAGTTCAGTTACCAGGAAATACGACTGCACAGTTTATCATCTGCTCTTGTGCCTCAGTGATGGCAAATGTTTTACAGATCCTACTATTAATCTGATTTCATTCTTATCGGATTCTTGAAAATTATCCCGTCGTTCGAGAATTACAAAACACTTTTCTCGACCATTAGCAACAAATTTAGAAACTTTGCAAACAAGCAATTATGGCATAAAAAGGACAGCTTTCGTAATATTAATTTCCCAGTACAAAACAGAGCCCCGCGCTGCCACAGCATACAAATCCATGGATACTGTTATAGATATCCAGCAAGCTGTATTTTATCCAACTGAGTTCCTTGGCTATATGGAACCACCTGGACCGCTGCACAACTTAATTTTAAAAAATTGGAGCACCGATAATCAAAGGGGCATAAGCCTTCAACAAACGTATTCCAAGTCTTCCTGTCCTGTGCCATCAGCTTTAAGTCTGTCTTCCTAATCATTTTTATTTCCGTGTCCAGTTCTTTTCTATATGTTATTCTATATGTTTTTCTATATGTTATTCGGTCTGCCTGTGCTTGAGGATTCCATAACGTTTCATGAATTCACACTTGACTGTAAAACTTGAAAGTCTTGTAATGCTATCAACAGATAACCTCAATGTGTGTTCGATCCATCACCATCGACTTCTATTCAACTCTTGCTCCACTGTCAGTTGTCTAGTTCTTGTTGTCAGTCCGTTTGTGGGAAGTTTCCTTCAGGGAAGTACGAGGGAAGGTCAAAAAGTAATGCCTCCTTTTTTTATGTATGTAAATACTGCATCGGTGTGCAATTTGTAAATTTAGCAGGATTCCTCAAACACTCTTTTGCATTGTATAGCATTACCAACCTGTTTCAGTAACAGGTGGCACCACTGTAACAGTTTAAAAATAGCTGCCAAAGACTTTCGGTTAAAACAACGTTATGTCATAGAATGTTGACAGACAGACATAAAGAAACAAGGAAAACCATAGTCATCAACCTCCTGCACCGTTACGAAACTGAAGGAGAAGAGTTTTTATCGAAAATTGTGACAGGTGATGAGACTTGGGTTCATTTTTGTGAACCAGAATCCACGAGGCAGTCAATGGAATGGCATCACACAACATCGAAGACAAGAAAGAAGTTCAAAAGTTCACCATCTGCAGGGAAAGTTATGGCCTCCGTGTTTTGGGATGAGAAGGGTGTGATTCTTCTCGACTTCTTGGAACAGGGAAACACGGTGAATGCAGACCGTTACATTGAAACTTAGAAGAAGCTTAGAGGTCGTCTTCGGCGACTTTACCCATTAAAAGATCAGAGAACTGCACTACTGTTGCACGATAATGCCACGCCACACACCGCTAAACGCACCATTGATGCGATTGCAGAATTTGGCTGGACATTATTACCACATCCCCCTTACAGTTCCGATCTTGCACCTTCTGACTTCCATCTGTTTGGACCACTGAAAGAAGATCTTCGCGGACATCACTTTGAGGACACCGAGACCCTTAAACGCGCCGTACGCCTGTGGTTTGGGAAAAAGGACACACATTTTTACCAACCAGGATACATGCCCTTGTGAGAAGATGGAAAAAACTGTAACAAATAACGGAGACTACATTGAGAAATAAAGTTTTGAAGTTCAGACTTGGGGCTACATTTCAATGTGAATTTTATCTGTTTTCTTGCCTATTGAATGAAATTAAAAATTACGAGGCATTACTTTTTGACCGTCCCTCGTACCTAGGTTTAATTCTTATATTTTTAAATATTTATTTAGGTTCTTATGTGTCCTATCTAGCCTTCACTTTCTTTCCTTTCCCTGACGAAGGCCTTGTGGTCGTAACGTTGGCTATTTTCTTTGTCTTTTGTTCTCGTAAGACGAATTACCCTTTTTTGATTTTTTTCACACCCATCCAGTTCCACATTAGTGAACTTGCCATACTACTTCAATCATTTATTCTGCGCAAGCACCCATTTATGACAGTCTGTAACAGTTTTGGTTGTTTTTGTTGTTCTCCATGTGCCACTGCAATACAGTAGGACTGACTTGACACTTGAGTCGGAGATTCTAATTTTGGTCACCGGGCTTGATTTCTTTTGATTTCCATATATTTGTCAATGCAATGAAATCTCTTCTGGCCTTTTGTAATCTTATTTTGATGACTACCATAGTTATACATCTTGCAAGCACCATATCGTGGGATATGTCCGATCAGTCATTGAATAATAACCTACCACTACCATTCCAGTCAGCAATGAGCAAAACCGCTCAAGCAGAATTAGACAAAGTAAAAAAACTAAGGTTCATATGAGGGGGCATGAGAATCAAGAGAACAGCTGATTGTGGAATCGATGCAAACATATAACCTATGGAACTAAGGTGTAAACGTAGTCCTGGAAGCAACAGTGTTATTGAAGAATGAGAGTAGAAAACCCAAACAGGCAACTGATTGATAACTGGAAGCCCATTTGCACGGTGGCTCCCAAGCTGTGGTCTGCGGATTCACAAGGGGCCGCGACAAGGGCAGAGTGTGTCCGCCATGTACTGAAGAAATATTTTTATATAAACAGCAACAACAAACGAAATCGTTATATTTTCAGTTTTCGTCCATATGGAAAATATATGTAGAAATAGACTCAATACAGAGCCAGACCTGCGACTTAACATATCGTCTTTGGGGCCATGCATCCGGAAGCTTACGACTGTAAAATAACATATTCGATTCCAATAATAATAATCTATTAACTGTTTCGGTCTGATTACTGAAGACCTTTAAATGTGTATGTAAATAAAAGAATTACAGTTACATTTTTAGACCTGAGTTTTAATAAATGCACACTTTTTTGATGTGTAATAAGTGCTCAGATGTGTAATATATGCACAATACATACGATGTAAAACTAATCCTGTAAATGTTATTATTCCTCAACGGTACCCGCATATGTATAGCATGGGTGTTAAGGGAGCTGCGACGAACAACATTTTGACAACCGCTGTATAGCCGATTTAAAAAATCCCGACGACAAGTGGCAACAACTATAGCAAAACAACACCGCCTTCTATAGACATGAGAAATAATAGAAAAATACCCAATCCTTTACATCTGCAAGGAGTTAAAAATACTCACAATGAAAACCACACTCACGGTTAGCTTCGTACCTTTTTGGTCCGCAGTGAATATATGTAGTTAAGTGTTGTTTCGTAGCAGTTAGGGTTAGGATTAGGGTTAGTATTATGGTTAACACTAACCCTAACACAAACCCTAATCCTAACCCTAATCCTAACCCTAATCCTAACCTAATTCTAACCCAAATCCTAACCCTAAGCGCTACGAAACATCACTTAACTACATATATTTACTGCGGAGCAAAAAGGTACGAAAGATAGGAAATTACCAACAAGGGATACCAATCCAACAGTATTTAAGACATCTGGCTTAGAGACCATAGACAGCTACTCTAACACCGCTATACATGCATACAAAGATGGCTCTGCCTTCAGTGCCACTGGGGCCGTAGATGATCGTATAGGTTTCGTATCTCTACCCTAAACTGTAGGCAGATTATTTGTGGTTAGGAAACTTCTTTCTCTCAAGTCGACAACAGTTCATATACTGAAAGTTGATTAATGATTTCAATAGTTGATGAATGACTTCACGCTGACAGCAGAAAATCTTTAATGTTGAACTGTGTCGTAAATTTTAGATAGGTTAGAAGATAGTTATGGTCCCATCTGAGCAGAGGTGATAGTGGTAAATATGTGAGAATAAAGGCGTAAGAAATAGATTTCCCGAGTGAATAGTTAAGGAGAAGATTTGTCTCTGGACTGAATAGTTTCTCTAGTCCAGCCTATCTATACGACTATAATTTAGTGTAAGACAATCTTTCACCCCCTTATCTCTAGAAAGATAAGTTAAACTAAACACACCCACACACACAATTATGTGACAACAAGACACACAAAACGTGAAAAACTATGGTTAATTGGGTATGGGTCTGACCAACACACACATTTAAGTTCTTTTTGTTGTTTATTATCATTAAACTTTTTACAACATCCAACATATAGAGAAATCAATAAATCATGTTTACGGACATATGAAAATAATCGAATAAGTGCCCTCTGTTACGGTATTTTTATGATGTCGTCTGCTATAGTTGGCAGTGCGCAATTTTAGGGTGATAGAGTTTATTATAGATTAATAATTGATACTTCACGGATTAGTGAACACGGTCGAATTGTGACGTGTTAGCGTTGATAAGGTCACGCTCCGTGACTTAGTTACTGGACCCTTTTTACGTCATCCGTCAAGCCGTGAAGTCGTGTCTTACATCCTTCCAAGGTTAGGCTTGGTAATAGCCGTATTTATTTGAATTATATAAGGACTCAGGGTCAGTTCATATTGATATGTTAAAGGATGAATTTATAAGGTTAGTGGATAACCTATAATGATGGAAGGATTATTAAATCAATTATTTGATGTATTTCGTCAAGACACATGTGCTCACTACCGGCTGTCTGAAACCCAGCAGCGCGAGTAAAAAGCCATGCTGTTCTGTTGACAGTAAATTATTATGACACGGACTATGATGAAATGTATTAACATGAATCAGAATTAATGCACGTTGATTACGAACCATGCTCATGAGATCTTCAATGTTTATCGTAAATAACTTGTGTATTGTTGGACTCGAATACTTGGAATTATCAAGTCAATATTATTCAGTTGTTAACCAGTTCTAACCAGCACCCAGCATTCGCGTAATAGACAATAGAAGCACGATGTTTCAAAGCATGAATGAGAATTAAGGAATGTTAAGACCTGGCCAGACCTTACAATATTCTTTATTAATTACAAGTTGGACGTTGACATGCAAAGGACAAATGATAATGCAACCACTAATAAAAGAGACCTGCAACACCCTCCCCTTGTTGAGAAAGGATCCCAAAAGAAGTTAATAACCCAAAGGTCAGAGATACGCACTAGGTTACAGAATAGACTATGAAGAACAAGTTCCCCACTAAATTACTACTCAGTAAAGTACTCAAGTTTAGCGAAATAAAAAAAAAGAAGTTAGTACAATGATTGTAACAAAGGAAAATATTCACTCTCTCTCTCTCTCTCTCTCTCTCTCTCTCTGTCATATGTGGCCACAAACAATCTCGCTTACCCACTCGTAGTGTTGATATCCCTTGAAAAAATTACAGTAGCTCCTGAACCTATACTGCCAGGTGGGTTGCCCAAATATGGCCCCAGTCCAGCCTATATATCGAATAATAATTACAAGGTGGACGCCGAATTTGGTAATTTAATTTTCCCTGGATGAAACAAGTGTCACCGCGAATAGTTACTGAAGCAAGACGTACTCTGGACGTTCACAGTTGCAAAAGGAGAAAAGTAATTCCCGTATTGCTAAGCATCTGGTTGCTAAGACAAATGTTACAATATGTAAAACTGATGATGATGGTAAATCCTATCGGCTGGCTCTACGGTGATTGCCGATTTTGAAACAGCGTAGTTTTCTGGATCACTCCGTTGCTACGGCTGTCAAAGGTCAGGAATATACTTGTATGTTCTTTCGTATGCCCAGTGGGCTGGAAAAATTGAATAAATAATTCTGGGTAAGGTACAGTTCAGTTACGATTTAATCTTAATGTTTATTGGTCTCTTGGGCCCAACCGGTTCATTAAGGAACTTGGGACTTGTAGCCACGAAGAAGACACCATTAATCCTTCACTGAATGAAGAAAGAGGACCGAACTAGCCCAAAAATCGAAGACCCGAAATAATAATAATGGTACTGGTAAGACCGCTGGCCGCTGGTTTTGATCAGGTGCTAGATAAGGAAGAAAAGAACATTTATTAAAAAAACTGCTACTATCCTATCCACCCGTAAGTTTTCCCCCTCCCCCGTTATTGCCCGCGAGAAATGAACAGCGCACAAAGTCAATTAATATTTCATTTATCCATACGCGCACTTTAACAAAAATCGCCTGTCACTACTAGCTATTTGTCGGCGTCTATTGTTTTGTCACATGACATTAACACTAGTCACTTATATAAATTCACACAATGAAACATAATACGAATTCTATTCTGTCACTCATCCGTCACGTGTAATAATCTCAGTCAGCTAAACTGTATCTTCTTGTTGAAAGTGGGGTGTTGGAAATTACATTACACTGAACGACTAGCAAGAAAATATCTTCGCGTTATTTTATTTCACTAGTTTTAAATGCTAAGGAATTACAGTGAATTAAAATGGTAAACTTAACACATTTTAACACTTAAGCACAATTTCTATTTCCACAAATCAGAAATGAAATCCCCACGAGACAATTTAACACATTTAGCGAAGAATGGTTCTAGTCTGGCGTGTTTAGATTATCCAAGAATTTCTGAGAGACTCTAATAACTGAATTTGAGAGAGCGCGAAATATATACAGATCATGGTGCTACTATCACCAGAGGACGTTACAATTCACACCTTCTGTATAGCAGAGAAATCAGGAAACTGTGTTTCCCGGATCAAAGGTTTTTTCGTTTATTCTACTCAGCGATGCTGACCGACATCAGAAGACTTGGCCATGCACGGGCCTCTCTTAGATTACGTCCCCTTTCGCAGATCAGACAATTTACCTTCCTTTAAAACGTACGAACTTCAAAGGTGGTCGGGAAAATATTATCGCCCCTGTATCTCTTCAAACAGTTCGTTATTTCCACGCGCATCTGTCTAATGACATATAATTGGCAAATCAGCTCGCATGAGAAACTCAGGTAAACAAACGTGATTCGCTCCCCTGCTAAGACTGGCAGGTTGCAAAAAGTTGGTAAACAACTCTGTTGTTATGTTCCCAGAAAAAGAGCGTGGATTCAAAGGTGAGTCATACATAGAGAAAATTGCGTGGTTTCTCTTAGCCAATGGTAGACGCTAAATGGGAAAGCAAAGGCTGTCAGATTACTGTATCAATATTTCCATTCTACGTCACAGACTGTATTAGCAAAATTGATCAAAAGAAAATTAGAATGATATTCCCAACCTTCCACCGAGGCTGGTAGACTTGTACAGTAAAATTCAGCAGGTACTAATACAGTGTTACTGTTAAGTCATATTTTAAGTCAGAGTTAAGTGTTAAAGATTTTTATGTACGGGGCTGTTTTTTCTAGTAAGCACGTTTAAGGTAATGAGTTGATTTTTGTTTGGGTACTTTTTTGTACGCTAGGTTTTTCTTGAACATTGCTCAACTGAGTAGGTGTTAGTCTTTTTACAAAAAAATAAAGAAAGTGTTCGAATGTTCTTAGTGGTAGTTTGGGGGGAGATACGGATGAGCTGAGCTCAGTTCTCAAGTGGTTAGTTCGTGCATGAGTAATTTTTACTGATTTGTACTGAGAGACTGTGATCTCGGGATTAGTATGTACCTGGCAGAGCTTCGAGACAGTTGTTTAGTCTCGTTAGTGTGACCAGAAGATATTTTGAAGAGAATATATTATTGAAGTGAAGATAGATAGGTTACTGAAGGGAATGTTTCTTCTCCCAGGAGATTTATTATTCGAATGCCATGGATTACGTTGGCTCATTGATGTACCTAGTATTATGATGTATGTAATTCCTTTCTTGATGGATATTTGTACTTACACGATTTATCATTCTAATGCCATGGATTACGTCGGCTTATATGAACTGTTTGTAAGTTGCGGTGTACGCAACCAAGCTCTGGATATTTAAGATGCTGTGATGTACGATGTTTTCCACAATCTATTTGCTATGGATTTTGTATGCCATTATAACTTGTGACAGTGTGCTGTTCCTGATGTCTGATTTACTGTGATAATAAACTGTGTATTATGAGTTGTAAACCATTGGTCTTACCCGTTGGTCTATTGCTAACTATCGTTACTGTGGTGTGGATGATTGCAACTTAAGCAAACTTAAAGTACCCATGACATTCGCCTATGTTTATACATATTTACACACCTGTCGGCCACCTGTAAGCCCGACCGAGGCTGATCGTATTTATCAGCAAAGGTATTAACTTTGTCTAACCGTGCCACCCTTACTCACGGAAGAATCTACACAGTAACATAAGTGATGGCCTGTGTGGCCTGTTATAGAGAACATACATATATATTAACATAAGTGTCTACTGATCATGTCTACTAAGAAAACACGCACGGCAACATAAGTGGTCGCAAGTGATATGGGGTGTGTTTGACATAAGTTACCAAAAACTAGAACTACAAGGAGGTCGACAAGATTTACAGTGTTGCCAGGTCTAGTTTTCGTGTGCAAGTTTTAAGTTGACTTCATGCATTACGTGTCAAGGGCCTGAGGAGTGAGGAGTTCCAGTACCTATCAACGTTGGACTTCTACAGACCGTGTGATACCCGATGCCCATCATTTTGTCGCGAAGGCCGGGAGTTCTCCTTTTTGAAGATATGTGGTTTTTTGTTTGTAAACTGTGCCACTTTATATGTAACAAGCCTTCCTCTATTGTGGGCATTATCTGTTGAATTTAGTGTTCTATGTTCTATATTCCATGTTTAAGCGGGTTTGGTTGGGAGGTGACTTATGGTAGGAAACATCCCAGTTCATCCAGGGCCTACGTAAGCGTTCTTTAGGGACACATTTTGCGGATTTCCCGCAGTGGAAATTTCCAGCGAATTTTTGCTGAAGCATTTCAGTCCACTGTGTTTGGTAATCTGTGACACCATTGTTTAGGTGTGACGAACTGTCTTATTGTCGTTGTCGTAGTATTTTTTTTTCTTGTGCCTTAGTTTATTGATTAATTTGTTTGTGATTGTCTTCCTCTATCTTGCTATCTTTACTTTATATACAAATAAATTTTTTGTTTATACACTGTGCTGTTGCTTGTCTTGTCACTCTTTTCGCAGTGTCATTGCATTCTTTGCAATATTTTTTCTTTAGTTTTGCTTTCTTGTTTAGTTGATTCTGCGAACGTGGTCATTTGTTCTTTATATCTTGTCTTTGTCACTCTTGTTTGCATTGTCTATTTTTGTTATGATCGGATAATATTATAGTGCATACTTTAATAGGTAATTAATAACATTGTTAATAGTTAGAAAGGTAATTGTGCAAGTTCTATGGACAGGAACTTTTTGCATTTGTAGGTAATAAATAAATCTTGAATTATTTGAGGGAGAAATCTTTCTAAGGTAGTAAGATTGCTCATACACATTTGTCATAATGGCATCTTTGGATTACTTCATTAAACAAGGGAAATCCCTTGGCATGACTGCTGAGGAAGTGAAAGAATTCGCACTTGTCGAATATGACAAAGCTCAGAAGCTAGAAGAGAAAAAGTTAGAGGCGGAAGAGAAAAAACTTTAAAAGCAAATGGAAATGGAAGAGAAAAAACTTCAAAAGCAAATGGAAATGGAAGAGAAAAAATTAGAGGCGGAAAAACTTCAAATGGAAAGGGAAGAGAAAAAACTTCAAATGGAAATGGAAGAGAAAAAACTTCAGGTGCAAGCTGAAGAAAACCTTAGACTCTACGAGCAAAAGGTGTTATCTTTGGAGCTTCAGAGAATGAAGGTAGTGAATAGTGTTAATACACAAAATGTTACGGACACTCGAACAACTTCTCGTAGGACAAATACTAATTCCTATAAGATCAGATTACCTCATTTTAAACCTATCTCCGACGATGTCTTATTTTAACTGAATAGATTTGAACTCACATGTGAGTCTCATAAAATAGATAAGTCAGAATATTGTGCACGACTTATGGAACTACTTTCAGGTGAGGCTATGACAGCTGTAAGTATGTTGGAGGGGCCTGACAAAATAACTATGATACTGTCAGGGCTGTCTTGTTAAAAAAATACCAACTTGATGAAGACGGCTATCGTCTGCGCTTTAAGTCTCTATTACCAGAGACTGGGAAAGATTTTTCAGAGTTTATAGCGAATATACGTCTTACGTTCTCACGTTGGATTGAACTCTCAAAAACTGAACACACATTTGAAGCCCTCATGGACTTATTGCTTCGTGACAAAGTCATGTCGTCAGTTAACACTTCTTTTCTTTCCTTTCTGCATGAGCGAAAGCCTGCAAACTTGAATGATATGGAACAATACTGTCGCCAATACGTCACGGCACACCCAAAAGTGATTGTTGGCCACTCTCAAATCAATCAGAGAAGGTTTACCCGTGGCTTCGGTAATACCATATAGTGCTAATTTTCGCCGTAGATCACAAAGTGTTTATCGCAATTTTGGTAGGAGAGATTATCGTGATTTTAGACAGTACCAAAGGGGTCCATCACGTAGTAATTCTCCTTCTCCAAGAAACTGGAGACAATTTAACGGACCTCAACATTCCGGTTCCAACAATTCTGGAAATTCTGGAAGGGATAATTACACTAGGGATTATCAACCTTACAGTAATTTATTCTCGAAGACAACAAAATCCATCTAATAGATATTTTGATCCAAGGGAAAATAATAATCGCAACTATGCTAACTGGGGTTCAAATCAGAACAATGGTCTCAATAGGGGAAATAACAATGGTCCAATAGAGATAATAGTTGTGATAGATCTCGATATGACGGTAGATCTCAAATGATAGATCGCATCGCCATGCTAACTCTGCTCAACAGGAGCCCCAGGGTATTGATAATCAAGGTAACAATAATAATAGTGTCTCTAATGCTACTGCTTGCTCTGCTTTCGATTTCGAGAGAGCATCTCAGTGCCCTGAGTGCACAACTTTGTTTCAGCCTACAGCGGTGACTACCTTGAGTTGCGGTCATCCTCTACTTACTCTTCCTGCCTTGTCTGCACATGACGGAAGAGGGTCTCTTACCCTACACAAGAGATTTGTAAATAATAATCCCGTCTCAGTACTCTTTGATTCGGGATGCACCACTGTTGGGATTAAGCAGTCTTTGATACACCCTTCCTGTGCCACTGGTAATGTGGTAAAATGTGTGTCATTCGGTGGGACAGTTGAGACTTTTCCAACTGCTGTCTTCCACATTGCCACTCCCTTTTTATGGGACATATCCACGCATGCATGCTCCCAAATTCGATTGCAGACCTTATCGTCGGTCGTATACATGAGGTTAAGGATTGTACTCCTCAACAGATTGCTACCTGGGAACAGCAAAACATTCATGCTGCCTATGCTGTCACGACTAGAGCACAAGCTCAAAATCTATTACAGGTTCTACCTGCTACAACTATGGAGATACATGATCATGATGCTCACTCTGTTATTTCACGGGAGTCTTTTATCGAACTCCAGCAAAATGATACATCGTTACAAAAATTGTTTCTGCTAGTTAAACAGGATAACGCAAACTATGACACAAACCTTAAATATTGGTTCTTAATTAAAAATGGAGTGCTAGTTCGGATGGTACGGGGTTCTAATTCATCCACACGATCTCAAATTCTGGTACCTACTGACATGAGAGTTCGTATCTTACAACATGCCCACGACTCTCAGTGTGCAGGACATATGGGTTTTTCCCGAACTAAATCTAGGGTGCTTTCTTCCTTCTTTTGGCAGGCGTAAATAAGGATATAACTATTTATTGTCGCTCCTGTAAGATATGTCAGGAGGTTAAGTCACGAGGTCCACGTCATGCAGCTCCCATCCAAGCTGCAGACGTCCCTATTCGTCCTTTTGAAAAGATGGCAATTGACATTATTGGTCCTTTACCAGTCAGATCTGCTAGGGGACACCAATACATTCTTACATGTATTGACATGTGTACGCGTTGGCCGGAGGCTATACCTCTTAAAAACATTTCTTCTGCTGATGTTGCAGATGCTCTTTGGCTAATTTTTTCTCGCCTGGGTTTTCCGAAGAAAATTTTGTCTGATTATGGTACACAATTTGTGTCCGACTCTATGTCTCAAGTAATGGCCATGCTCCACATTGACAGATCACTAATCAATGTGTTTCACGCCATGTCAAATGGTTTAGTTGAGCATCAAAACAGAACGCTTAAGCAGTTACTTGAGAAGATAACTAATGACTATCCTCAGGATTGGGACAGGGTTTTACCCGCTGCACGTTTCGCATATCGGGAAGTGCCAAATGAGCATACGGGGTTTTCACCATTCGAGCTCGTTTTCGGTGCACAATTTCGTGGTCCCATGTCGTTACTTCACGACCTACTAACTGCTGATGACATTAATGATGACACTCAATCTTCTTATGAATATGTCATCACTCTAAGACAGAAAATTATTGATGCATGTAAGTTGGCTACCTCAGCATCTGAGTCTGCCAAGGAGAAGGCAATGCTCTTTGCGAATAGATACAGACGTTTACGACAACTCTGTCCGGGTGACGAGGCATATGTTTTACTTCCCCGTAAGGACAATCGACTTCTTATTGCCTGGAAAGGCCCTTATACTATTGTCTCTAGAATTTCTGACGTCGACTATGTTGTCGACATTGACGGGAAACACAAAACCTATCACATTAACATGTTGAAGGAATTTCACGCCCGTCCAGACTATCTACAGTCTGTCTTTCAGGCGACAGACGACCCTCCGGTCTATCATAATCACTATACCTCTTTGTCTGTTATTCAGGAGGAAGAGGCTACTTTTTCTGACGTGCATCTTCCTCTTCCTGTTGTTCTATTGCATTCAACGGAATCCTGGGAAAATGTGACTATTTCTTCTGAACTGCCTGCAGAAAGTCAGCAGCAAGTCTCCTTATTATTACAGACTTTTCAGGATGTCCTTACTGACATTCCTGGTCGGACATCGGTCATTGCACATGACATTATACTCACTGATTACAACCCTATTAGAGTTCGACCTTACCCAATTCCGCTACATTTTCAAACTCAAGTTGAAAAAGAATTAGATGAAATGCTACGATTAAATATAATCGAACCATCTACTTCGACATACTCCTCTTCTATAGTTATTGTCAGGAAGAAGGACAATAACATACGTCTTTGCGTTGATTATCGCAAATTAAATCAAGTATCTAAATTTGATGCAGAACCAATGCCTTTGTTGGAAGATTTGCTCATCAAACTTTCTAATTCAGTCTTCTTTACAAAACTAGACTTGTCTAAGGGATATTGGCAAGTCCCACTTACTGAACGCGCCAAACCTCTTACTGCCTTTTCAACACCTCGAGGTTTGTTCCAATGGAACTTCATGCCTGTCGGGCTCGTCAACGCCCCGGCTACTTTTGTACGCATGATGCGTCGTATTCTTTCTCATCGTCCTGATGTTATTGCGTATCTCGACGATATTTGCCTTTTTAGTGATTCTTGGGAAGATCACTTTAGTGGTCTTTGTTCACTTTTGTCTACATTACGGTCTCACAATTTGACGGCTAAACCGTCTAAAGCCCATGTTGGTTTCAGTGAGATCTCTTTTTTGGGCCACCGTGTTGGTCATAGTCTCTTGCAGACTGAGGACCATAATACTTCGAAGATCCTTAATATCACTACTCCTAAGACTAAAAAACAGGTTCGTAGTCTTCTAGGTCTAATTCAATTCTATGGACGATTTATATCACACCTATCATCTATCACTGCACCTCTTTCTAGTCTATTGAAGAAAGGGTCGCCTAACATAGTACAGTGGTCCCCAGAGTGCCAGACCTCTTTAGAGAAAATTAAGCTGTTATTTTCATCTGCTCCTATCTAACGATTACCCAATGCAGATAGGCCTTTTATTCTTCGCAGTGACGCCTCATCGACGGGGATCGGGGCCTCATTGATGCAAGAGTATTCTGAAACTTTGCACCCGGTGATGTATGTCTCTAGGAAATTGACTATGGCAGAACGGAACTATTCTGTCCTAGACCGGGAGTTGTTAGCGATGGTCTGGGCGATTCTAAAACTCCAGAGATTTATTCTTTTCGCTCATTTTATAGTGGAGACTGACCAAAAAGCCCTCACGGCTATACAGAACAATGACTTGAAGAGTTCAAGATCCACACGTTATGCCATTTCTTTGCAGCCCTTTCATTTTTCTATACGAGCTATTCGAGGTTCGAACATTGTGATGGCAGACATATTATCTCGATGCCCACAGGATTCTACTTAACTGCTATCCTCTGGATTTGCCTAGTGATGTCGGTATCACTTGTATGTTCACGACTTTTCTATACATCATTACACGCTACTATTTTTCTCGGACACTTTTATCACCCTATATAATTAACGATTCCAGGCTGGTTTGTGCTACTTTCTCTGTTACCCTTTCTCGTGTAACGGAGGAAGGTTTGATTAACATCATAAAGTGGTCTGAAGTTTACACAGCCACATTTGGTAGGTTAAATTTAAAGTTAACTTTGTTCTCTCATAAAATCCTACCGTTACCAAACATAAATTTTCATTTCATTATTCGCAGGAACGGCTTCTCGATGGGAATCGGAGCTGTTTTGTTACATGTTTTAGCAGTTACTCTACAACCTGTTCTACGTGTCGCCTTGTGCCAGTTTGACTGTACCACTCAAGCCATTCGGAATTTTGACTCCACAGTGGATGCTTTTTCACTCACTAGACTTTCCAAGACCGCTGGAGCTTTGATATTGTATTATTTGATTTTCATGTCACATGTTATTAGAATAGTATTCATATATGACAGTGTGTTGATGAACTATGAATGAGTGACAATAATATTGACTATAATAGTTAAACTTCACGTATCATTACGATTCATTTCGGTGGTGAACATTTACCAAGTGTGTATTTTTCTGATATTGTTATTTATGTGCATTACCTAGCACTTAGTTGTGCGCCAGTAGTAACTGTTTATACGCGTTATTAGTTTCGATTTCTTAAGTAAACTCATTATTAGTACTGAATAAGTTAATTAACTTGGTTCTCTTGCATAGTATGCTCTATTTAAATTGTAGCTTTCTTTTGTTTTTTAGTATATATGCATTGCCTTTTTGTTCCATACTGTTTTGTTATAATTGTATTTTTTTTATTTACACAATGCATTGTTTGATTTCAATTGTTGCCATGATGTATCATTGCCTTCTTTCACTACACACATTTCATTGCTTTCTTTCTTTGATGTTCATTCTTCATTCCATTTCATCTCTTCTTTTCACTGTCCACTTATTGGTTCATATTTTGTCTATGCTTGCATACTTCATCTTTGTTTGAATTTGATTCTCTTTGCATACTTCATCTTCATACTCTACACATACTTCCATCACTCTATTGTTGGATTACCTATATGACTTAACATAGTGTAATTCTTTGTTGTAGATATTAGAATTTCATCGACCTCACATTTTTGTTTGATGTAATTTTTTCAAAAAAAAAAAAAAAAAATGAAGATATCATTTATTTTTCCCCGGGGGTCGGTGTAATCTGTTAAGTCATATTTTAAGTCAGAGTTAATTGTTAAATATTTTTATGTACGGGGCTGTTTTTTCTAGTAAGCACGTTTAAGGTAATGAGTTGATTTTTGTTTGGGTACTTTTTGTACGCTAGGTTTTTCTTGAACATTGCTCAACTGAGTAGGTGTTAGTCTTTTTAAAAAAATAAAGAAAGTGTTCGAATGTTCTTAGTGGTAGTTTGGGGGGAGATACGGATGAGCTGAGCTCAGTTCTCAAGCGGCTAGTTCGCGCATGAGTAATTTTTATTGAGTTGTACTGAGAGACTGTGATCTCGGAATTAGTATGTACCTGGCAGAGCTTCGAGACAGTTGTTTAGTCTCGTTAGTGTGACCAGAGGATATTTTGAAGAGAATACATTATTGAAGTGAAGATAGATAGGTTATTGAAGGGAATGTTTCTTCTCCCAGGAGATTTATTATTCGAATGCCATGGATTACGTTGGCTCATTGATGTACCTAGTATTATGATGTATGTAATTCCTTTCTTGATGGATATTTGTACTTACACGATTTATAATTCTAATGCCATAAATTCCGTTGGGTTATATGAACTGTTTGTAAGTTGCGGTGTACTCAACCAAGCTCTGGATATTTAAGATGCTGTAATGTACGATGTTTTCCGCAATCTATTTGCTATGGATTTTGTATGCCATTATAACTTGTGACAGTGTGCTGTTCCTGATGTCTACGTTACTGTGATAATGAACTGTGTATTATGAGTTGTAAACCATTGGTCTTACCCGTTGATCTATTGCTAACTTTCGTTACTGTGGTGTGGATGATTGCAACTTAAGCAAACTTAAAGTACCCATGACATTCGCCTATGTTTATACATATTTCCACACCTGTCGGCCACCTGTAAGCCCGACCGAGGCTGATCGTATTTATCAGCAAAGGTGTTAACTTTGTCTAACCGTGCCACCCTTACTCAAGAAGAATCTACACAGTAACTTAAGTGATGGCCGGTGTGGCCTGTTATAGAGAACATACATATATATTAACATAAGTGTCTACTGATCATGTCTACTAAGAAAACACGCACGGCAACAGTTACTCTTTCTTTCTTTCTCTCTTGCTGCTTCAGTGTTTATAATGTCTCTGGTGGTTCTTGTAGTCATAGCTTGAGAACCACTTTTGTCAATACTTTACTTGTCATCTAGTTCTTCATATGTAATCATTGTTTCTTTTATTTTCTGACATATTTCTTCTGTTTCTGTCTTTGCGTATCTTAGAGAAACTGGCCTGACCGCCAGGGATATCGTTTTACCAAGTCTATCATCTATTCACTAGTCTGTCAGCTTGTCTACTGTACTTCACTATTGGCTATGAGACTTAAAATGTTCAACGTGGAAGCCGCGCGGGTGTAATGGTTACCACTGTGCGCTGGCAATCAGGTGTTCAAGGTTCAAGCCCGGGCGTGGGCATTTGAATAAGTTATCGACCGGGACTTTGACTGAATAACCTGAACGGCTCCTGAGATAAACCCTCTGTGGATGGGAAGGAGCGAAGCTCTTGACCGGGTTGGAAGGAAAGTCCACAGGCTTCCCAGCCTCGCAATGACATATCATTGGGCCGAAGGGTTGAAAGCCTAAGTGCCGCAGGTTAAGAAAAAAAATTGGTCAACGTTGGTTTTCGAAGATACACACATTCTCTCTCTCTCGCTGGGAACACTGGCATCTTGTCCTCAGTAATATGTAAATAACTGTCGTATATAATTGTGGCGTACCAGCGATTGCGTGTCTGGGCGATAGTCTCTTTTTCTGTGACGACAGAAAACAACCAAAAACCATTTGGCATTTCGACGCGATGAAAACTCTCAATTCACTGCCACTTTAACTTCTTCCATTATCACACTCAAAGCAAACGTGCTCCTAAACGCTATCGCGTCTGGGATCTAATCTAACTAACTTAATCTAAAACTTCGGTTTACAACAACAACTATTTCCGAACAGATTTGTCTGACAAACAGCTCGCCCGTTCATACACATCCCGTGACTTTACTATCACGAAGCTGCATTTACTAAAAAAAAAAAAAAAAAACAAACAAACACAAAAACACTACATTAGGACTGTCACCCAAGGGATGTAACACTACTCTTGGTCCCTCTTCTCGTTGTCTCGATTATTTCCCTTAGGCTATAAATTTACAAGTCAATCTGCTAAAAATAAATCAAGCCGATTTTTTTCTTCTTTACCACTCGAACGTTTACACCACTGTTAAGGATAGATTTGGGGTGCAGTCAAAATAGTAAGGCATGCTACTACACGCTAGCAATAGATTTGGGGTGCAGTCAAAATAGTAAGGCATGCTACTACACGCTAGCACATTTCCATTTTTATGTGAGGAATTGTGTTCGCCTGTAGGCAAACTACGGTTTGCACGAGGCGTTCACCCGTGATGAGCGACGGTCAACTAGTGACGTTTTCTGTCACATGTCGTGGCGTTCAGTGTGTTAATTAATGGGGCTTCCGTCTTTGTGTTTGCGTCCAAGAGAGATGTAATTTTTCGAGCTCCGGGATAATGGAGCGTGATTTATAAATATATATTGTGGCATTGTTGATTCTCGGAGGCTGCCACGTTATGTGCAAGATGGTTCATAAACGTATCTAGAAGTTCATATCATAATTTACTACAAGTGTAACTTTGCGATAGGAGGCAACTAATATCTGGTTTGCCCTGATTTCTTCTGCCGCATTACTTTGGTTTTCGTGGATTGCCCGAACCTTTAGTACAACGGCCAGGATTGAGTGGAGATGAGAGTAGTGCATCATTATTATATTATATGCCACGTAAAGATGTCTAACGTTTGAAACTTATTGACGGACGAGGGATAATCTACTACGCTTATCCATTGCTATGTACTTTTGATGTGTTGATGGATACTATTGTGAAGGGACTTTTTGTATTAAATGTCAAACATGTTTTCCCGTGGACCTGTTCACCTACCGGCTTTGTTATGTGTACTGACCATAATGTCCTGAATGAACACCTGCTATCATTCGCGTAGACATGCATGATCCTCTAATTTATCCTAACGTAACACCATATAATTTGGTGAGCCAGTATGGTTTTGGATCGATACTTTCATCAGGACATAGTTTTCAAATTCACTGAAGCAAGTATACCTTCGTACTTTGCAAAAATACAGCTGACATTTAATCTGTATATGCGATCGTCACTCCTGTTCAGCGTGTTATTGTGAACACACTGCTTCGTGAACTCAGTCATTATCAACGGGTCCAGTTTGATAACGAACGCTGCCACTGCACATATCCAATGTTCCAGTTTCAATGTCCTATTGTTCGCTGTAACGTTCAAGATAACAATTTCAAACCAACCGGTTTGCAAGTTTACTTCGTGTTCCAGTCTACATCACAACGTTTGCAAGATTCTTTCAAGTTTCAAGTCTATGCCACGGCGATATCAAGTTACTTTGTACCAAGTCAACACAGCGTTTCAAGATCTACACAGTTCATGATGCCCATCTAACGGAGACCGTGTACTGTTCACATTTTATCCGTGCTTCACTTGTATTGAGGGACAGTGTTGTTCCAATATTGACGCCTTTTTCCGGACTTGCATCTGATCGGATTACGATAAGATAAGTGCCTGTTAATACACTCTTGTATCTTTGCCGTGGCGTAAGCCTTTTTGATATCCATGTTATTCGTTTTCTTCGTTTCTATATCTTTGTACAAATCTGTTGTTAGCGACACATGTCATTGTAAAAATGACCGCTGAGCAGATATTTCTATAGGTTTTGCTTACATTTCTCAAGCAGTGAAATTTCCGGCCTGAGTTTACTCATCGACGTGGTTCACTGCCTGTTTAGTGTGACCTAAATTGTTTAGCTGTGCTGCTTTGTCCTGCTAATTGTCAGTTCTTGTTGTGTGCTGGTTTTGTTTTTCTTCTCCTTAGTTGACAACCATTCTGTTCGTGATGCTAGTCTAACCTTCTATCACTTGTTTACATTTATATGTACAATGTTACAGGTCCTGTCCTGTATTTTTTTTAAGCAGTAAGTCGGTTCTAATTGTTGTTTTTCCTTAGTTTCCCATTTGCATTCTTTTTCGTTTACTTGCTGCTGTTATTACATTGCCTTGGTCACTTGTACTTGTCTTTTTGTTTAGTTCCATCAATTCTGTTCTTGTACATTATAATAATTTTTTTTTTTCTCTGCTCTCTTTCTCTTTTCCCTCGTATCTTTACTACTGTTGGTCTTTCATACTATACTATTTTGTTATTAATTAGTAATATTAAGAATCTATTTGCATTGATAATATTGCAAAGCACACAGCTAGTGAATTTGTAGAGACGGACTAATCGAGATACATTTATTACATAATTTATAATATTGATAGTAAGATACTGAAGAAGTAGATAATGGAGTATCAGGAATTTATTACTATGGGCCAAGAATATGGTTATAAGGCGAAGGAATTAATGGACTTTGCCAAAGCGGAATTCAATGCCAAAGAAAATCAAGAAGCCCTAGAGAATAAGAGACAAAGAGATGCACGGTATGAAGAGCGAGAGCTCAGGAAAGCAGAGCTACTTGCAGAAGAGAACAAAAGGATTGCAGAAGCAACGAAACTTGCTCATGAAAAAGAATTAGAAGAGAGAAAACTTGCACATGAAGAAAAAATGGCGACTTTACGTATTGAAGAACAAAAAGTCCAACATCAGAGTAGACAAAATGACGACTCTGAACGTAGAGGTTCCTCTAGCAACCACGATAGCGGTTTTGTTAAATTTCGTTTGCCTGACTTTAAGCCAGAAATAGACGATATTTCGTCCTTCCTACAACGCTATGAAAATGTTTGTGAAGAAAATAAGCTTGATAGATCACATTGGTGTACAAGATTGATGGATTTCATGACTGGTGAATCCTTAACTGCTCTGTGCCAATTGGACGGGCCGAATAGACGCAATTATGATGCTGCTAAAACGTTATTATTAAAACTTCATCAGTTAGACGCTGAAGGTTATCGTATGAAGTTCAAACATATGATTCCTGAAACGGGTAAAGATTTTACACAGTTTGTGGCTGCAACTCGGCTAACATTTAATAGATGGATACAACTTTCCGGCATTGAAGAGAATTATGAGGGCCTTAAGGACTTGTTATTGCGAGACAAAGTCTTGTCTTCCGTGAGCAGACCACTGCGAGAATATCTACAAGAAAGAAAGCCGTCAAGTTTGAGTTCAATGGAGGAATTATGTAGGCAATATTGTAATGCACATCCGGGAGTTTGTGTCAGTAACAACAATATTAAGGAAGCTTTACCTGTTGCCGCAGCTACAACTTGGAACCACAACAATTATAGACAAAGATCCTACAGTTGTGATGGGAATTTCAAACCAAACAAATTCAATAACTCACAACCATATAGAGGTAGACAACCATATAGAAACTATTCACCCCAAAACAGAGGTAATTTCCAACAAAACTCAGGAGAAAGAAGGAATGATAATTTTGGTAACTATAATAAGAATTGGAATAACTGGGGACCCAATAACCAAAATTATTCACATCGTAATAGGTCACAAGACTACAGAAATCAAGGAAACAACAATAGGAACCAAAGAAATAATGACGGGAGTCAAAATAACTCTTTTTACAATCAGAGACATAGATCACGCTCTAGAAATAATGCAAATTCGAACTACCATGCGAACTCAGCAAATACTACTGCTACACCTGAGAACGCGCAAGACAACAATGTTGTTAATCATTCAGCTTCATGTTGTTCGTTTGACTTTGATACTGCTTCACAGTGTCCAGATTGCCAAACTCTATTCCAGTCTAATGTGACTTCCTTGTTAAAATGTGGTCATCCGCTCCCAGCAGTTACTGCTTCATCAGCACATGATGGCACAGGAGTACTACAGCTTCATAAAGGTTTATTAAATGGCACTCAAGTTACAGTACTCCGTGATTCTGGTTGCACGACTGTCGGAGTGAGACAGTCATTAGTACATCCGTCTCATGCAACGGGTGACTTTGTTAAATGTGTAACTTTCGGCGGTACAGTGGAATTTTATCCCACAGCCGTGGTGGATATTCACTCACCATTTTTTACAGGCAAGGTTAAAGTGTGTTTGTTAAGGAATCCAATAGCGGATGTCACACTTGGCCGGATACACGGCAGCAATGATTGCTCACCCGAAGAAATTGTTCAATGGGAACGTCAAAATTTATCAACTGCTGCTGCAGTTACTACGCGTGCCCAGGCCAAGGCACAAAAGGAAAATGATGATACCGGTCCTGGAACTCAGGACGATTTTCACGTTCACTCTGAGATAGACAAACAATCCTTTATCAAACTTCAAAGAGAAGACAACTCTTTGAAGAAATTCTTTAGATTAGTCAAAGATAATGATTACGTTGATGATAGTTTGTCACCAAAACAGTGGTACACACTTAAAAATGATGTATTGGTTAGGAATTTTAAAGATTCATCTTTAATCAGACATCAGGTGATGGTTCCCCAAAAACTTCGTCTGTACATTCTACAACATGCACACGATTCGCACTGTGCTGGCCATATGGGCTACTCTAGGACGCGATCCAGAGTTTTGTCCTCTTTCTTTTGGCCGGGAATTTCCAGAGACACCTCCATATATTGTCGCTCTTGCGTTATTTGTCAAGAGGTAAAATCAAGAGGAGCCTATCATACGGCCCCGATTCAGGCGTGTGATATACCTGTACGCCCCTTTGAGAAAATGGCCGTAGATATTATCGGTCCTTTACCTGTTATGTCCGCTAGAGGACACAGGTATGTGCTCACATGTATCGACATGTGCACTCGATGGCCCGAGGCCATCCCTCTTAAGAACATCACCACTAATGACGTTGCTGATGCCCTTTTCTTGATTTTTTCTAGACTTGGTTTTCCTCGAAAACTTCTTTCAGATCGAGGTACCCAATTTGTATCTGACACTATGACTGCTGTTATGAAACGCCTCAATATCGACAGGTCTCTCAGTAGTGTTTACCATGCGATGAGCAATGGCATGGTGGAACGTCTTAACCGGACGTTAAAGCAGTTATTGGGCAAAGTTACAGTGAAATATCCTCAAGATTGGGACAGGGTTTTACCCGCCGTGCTGTTCGCATACCGTGAGGTAGCGAATGAACAGACCGGTTTCTCGCCTTTTGAGCTTGTGTTTGGAGCTCAACCTCGAGGTCCCATGTCACTTATTAAGGACCTGCTCATAGACTCAGAGATGACTGAGGACATCCAGTCATCGTATGAATACGTCGTTAACCTCCGGCGTAACATTATAGATGCATGCCAACTGGCTACAGCTTCTTCCGAGGCTGCTAAAGCAAGATCACGCCAGTTCCAAAATCGCAACAGACGATTACGTCAACTATTGCCTGGCGATGAAGCTTTTGTATTGCTTCCAAGGAAAGAAAATAGACTTTTAATTGCTTGGAATGGTCCATATAAAGTGTTGTCACGCATTTCTGATGTTGACTACATTTTAGAGATAAAAGGGAAAAGGAAGACCTTTCACATAAACATGCTTAAAGAATTCCACACTAGACCGGAACATCTTCAAGCCATCTTTCAAGCAGTTGATGACCACCCTAGACCTGGTACTCACTACTCTGCGTTATCAGTAATTCAGGAGGAAGAATCGGCTTTTCCTGATGTTCCCATGAACTTACCTGTCTTTCCTCTCCAATCGACTGAGACATGGAAGGATATTGCTATTTGTCCAGCTTTGTCTTCTGAACAACATTCCCAAGTATCTAATCTTCTAGAATCCTTTCCAGACGTCCTCACAGACATCCCAGGGCGTACATCAGTCATTTCGCATGACATCACCCTTACAGATGATCGACCAATTCGTCTACGCCCCTATCCTATCCCTATTCACTACCAGCACCAGGTGGAAGAAGAATTAAAACAAATGCTTAATTTAGGAATTATAGAACCTTCCAATGCCCCTTACTCATCACCTATGGTCATCGTTCGTAAGAAAGACAAAAATATCAGATTGTGTGTAGATTACCGGAAGCTGAATAACATCACAGTCTTCGATGCTGAACCCTTACCCCTACTTGAAAATCTTTTGTCTCGTCTCGCAAAGTCTCTTTTCTTTACTAAAATTGACCTTACCAAGGGATACTGGCAAGTTCCCTTGACTGACAGAGCTAAACCACTCACTGCCTTTGCTACACAACAGGGTCTTTATCAGTGGAACGTAATGCCTTTCGGACTTATGAACGCCCCGGCAACGTTTGTCCGTATGATGAGAAAAATTCTCTCTCATCGGTCCGATATAATCACATATATAGACGACATCTGTCTATTCAGTTCCACTTGGGAGGAGCACTTCTTAGGTTTACATTCTCTTCTGGATACTTTACGTCTCCATCACCTAACAGCCAAGCCCTCAAAGATCTTTATTGCCTTTGAGGAAATTTTATTCTTGGGACATAAGGTGGGTCACGGTTTTCTTCAGACCGTGCCACATAATGTTTCCAAAATCCTAAAATTATCTGTGCCCACTACTAAGAAGCAAGTTCGTAGTCTTCTCGGCTTGATTCAGTATTATAGTAAATTTATACCAAACTTGTCTTCAATTACTGCAGACCTCTCTGCCTTGCTAAAAAAAGGCTTACCGAACCACGTGCACTGGACACCAGAGTGCCACGCTGCGTTAAATTATGTTCAAAATATTTTTTCTGTGCCACCAATTTTGAGGTTACCAGATACAAATCTGACTTATTATCTCCGCACAGATGCTAGTTCAAAAGGTATCGGCGCATCACTGATGCAAGAGTTCGAGGGAAGATTACATCCAACCCTCTACATATCCAGAAAGCTCAATGAGGCAGAAAGAAAGTACCCAGTGATAGAAAGAGAGTTGCTGGCTGTTATCTGGGCGGTAGTCAAGCTGGAGCGGTATTTGTTGGGCGCCCCTTTTATCATACAATCAGACCAGAAATCCCTTTCCTCATTGAAGAAGGCGAATCACAAGAACCCAAAGCTAGCCCGTTTTGCCATCCTGCTTCAACCTTTTCAGTATGAAATCGAGGCAATACCAGGTTCTGCAAATGTGGTCGCAGATGCTTTATCGAGATGCCCACAGCTCGAGCTTGAAGATTCATATTGATTTAGTTAATTGACTTTATATTATACATGTGTGAAGCCATGGTGTTTATCCACTACTAGTCATTATGACAAAGGACGATGAATACATGAACACTAAGAGGATTTTCAAACCATCCATATTAACATTTGTGATTTATACGACTTGGCGATAATCATTATTCACTTTAGCAAGCGGTACATTGAATAGTGTTATTCTACTTACAGACACAAACAATTTGCAACTACAATATCATTTTATTATTCTGGAATGCACATTCACATTAATTAAGATTGCTATATTATGCTACAAATCTAGTCCTGACACGGATAGTTTGGAGTATTCTTATATTATTGCAAGTTTGATTTGGACATTACTTGTCTTGCCAACGTACAAAAGGTACTTAGAGTAGAATAATTAAGTAATGTAATAATTGTGTTAATTACACTAGTCAACAAATTTTCAAAAGTTATTTGTACCAGAAATTAAATATACCATTTCTTATTGATTTTGACATGCTGATTTCAAATATCATAATGAAATTCACCAATTGGCTCTGGTTTTTTTTTTAAATGATTAATTTACATTACAGTAATACAAATAATGTATGCTTGTTTAATTCTCTGGGGTGAACAGCTAGTCTTTCTACTTTAGCATTATAAAAACTGTGGTTACATACTCAATTAATTGATATTTCAACATAAAATGATAGAAAAAATAAAAACATTATTTAAAGTTCACATATCATGTTTTAAAAAGGCACATTTGAACCCATTCCGTCATTATTCAGTTGCTGTTCGAGCTCTCTTTGCTTGCTTCTTTCTTGTAGTCAATCGATGAGGTGTCTCTTGTCACAGTTCAACAGTAATCAGCAAGCATTGAAGGGCTCCAATTGCCTTGATACCTTGTCTCCATAGCAGCAATGTCCTGGTGAAACCGTTCACCATGCTCATCACTGACCGCTCCAAAGTTTAATGTAAAGAAATCCAGATGAGAATCCAGAAAATGAATTTTCAAAGACGTGTTGCAGCCAAGACTCTTATACTTCAGAAGGAGATTTTCTACAATTTCATTGTAATTATCAGATCTGTTGTTTCCAAAAAAATTGTCCACCACTGACTTAAATGCTAGCCATGCTGCTTTTTCCTTGCCATGCAACACGCAAAGAAACTCGTCATCATGAAGAAGTTTTCGAATTTGCGGACCAACAAATACTCTCTCTCTTATTTTAGATTCACTCAGTCTTGGAAATTTTCTGATAAGGTATTTGAAAGCCTCATCTGTTTTCTCCATTGCCTTGACAAAGTTTTTCATGAGACCCAGCTTAATGTGCAAGGGTGGCAACAAAATCTTGCTGGTGTCAACAAGTGCTGGGTTCTCAACGTTCTTACTGCCAGGCTGCAATGACTGCCTGATTGGCCAATGTCTTCTGATGTAATGGTCACTTCGTGCACGGCTATCCCACTCACAGAGAAAGCAACAGTACTTGGTGTATCCACCCTGTAGTCCAAGCAAAAGAGCGACCACTTTTAAGTCACCGCAAAGTGACCAATGATGATGATCGTAGTTTATACACTTCAAAAGCTGCTTAATATTTTCATAAGTTTCTTTCATATGAACTGCGTGACCAACTGGAATTGACGGTAACACATTACCATTATTCAACAAAACAGCTTTAAGACTCGTCTTGGATGAATCAATGAAAAGCCTCCACTCTTCCGGAATGTAATTGATTTTGAGGGCTGCAATTAAACCAGAAATGTTGTGGCACGCAGAAAGGTCACCCTCTTTGAAAAAGAATGTAATAAGCGGCTTCTGGCGGTTCCTATTCACAGAAATTGTAACATCTTCTGCCAGGAGATTCCACTGTTGCAATCTGGAACCCAAAAGCTCCGCCTTGTTCTTCGGTTAATTCAGATCTCTTACAAGATCATTCAGTTCATCTTGGGTTATTAAGTGTGGTGTAGTGGATGTAGTTTGCTCAAAATCTGGGTCGCTTGAGGTTGATGGTTCAGGACCACCAATGTCCTCTTCTTCATCAGTGGAAGCAGCTGAAAATGATTCTGGCACTTTGGGAACTGGTAGGTCATCGCCATGTGGTACCGGACATATTGCAGAGGGGATGTTTGGATATTCCAGAGTCCATTTTTTCTTTTTTGATATGCCTTTCCAAAATGTCCTAGGCATTTCTAAGTACGATACTTTTGATAAGGACAAATGCACTAACTAATGGCAACATTTTATCAGAGATAAGATATTTATACACAAAGGTGATGTAATCATAGGTAGGATTGCATCATCAACTTCTAGTTACATTTTTATTGGTCATTAGAAGAAATTATGCAATCGCCCACAACAGTTGCGTCATATATATAAATTGACCGTAATTAAATAAACTAGTAGCATATATCTTGAAAACTAGAGCCAATCAACATTTTTTAATGTCATTTTCGTTTTCAGCACACCAAAATTAGTTAAGATCAGCTATTTTCATTTCTGGTACATTTTGGTTGTTGACTAGTGTTAGTTATACTTGCATTCTTGTACTATTTTTTTTCCCTCTCTTCGTTATCTTTTTGTGAGATATTCATGTACTTTAGTTACATTAATTTCATATCGCATTGCTTCATATCTTATTTGATTTGTCATGTGTGAATTGCGTTTAAGCTTAATTTTAGGATTTTTGACAGCATTGTTACTTGGAGATATAACCTTCTAAATTATTTTTTTAAAATTATTATTCATGCATTTTTGAATTTTTGATTTTGATTTTTTGTTTTTATTTATTTTATATATCTCATACCATTTTCATATATGCATGCTATTTCTTTGATAGGTTTATTGTAAACTCACAGTGATCATACATTTAGGTATTTTTTTTTGGTTGTTACATCATTGGAATATTGACTGTATATGACTTGTTACTTATGGACATATGACTGTTTATGACTGATGACAAATTCATCTAGCATGTTATTTATTGATAAGTTACATTATGCAGACTGACTGCGACTAGATTATTTTCGATGTGGCCCAATATTTGTGATATAATCAATTTTGGCCGCTATTTCCGTATAGGAAATATTTGAATTGGAAAAAAACAAAACAAATAAATTTGTTTTTTTTACACCGCGAAGGGGGTGATATGTTAAGGATAGATTTGGGGTGCAGTCAAAATAGTAAGGCATGCTACTACACGCTAGCACATTTCCATTTTTATGTGAGGAATTGTGTTCGCCTGTAGGCAAGCTACGGTTTGCACGAGGCGTTCACCCGTGATGAGCGACGGTCAACTAGTGACGTTTTCTGTCACATGTCGTGGCGTTCAGTGTGTTAATTAATGGGGCTTCCGTCTTTGTGTTTGCGTCCAAGAGAGATGTAATTTTTCGAGCTCCGGGATAATGGAGCGTGATTTATAAATATATATTGTGGCATTGTTGATTCTCGGAGGCTGCCACGTTATGTGCAAGATGGTTCATAAACGTATCTAGAAGTTCATATCATAATTTACTACAAGTGTAACTTTGCGATAGGAGGCAACTAATATCTGGTTTGCCCTGATTTCTTCTGCCGCATTACTTTGGTTTTCGTGGATTGCCCGAACCTTTAGTACAACGGCCAGGATTGAGTGGAGATGAGAGTAGTGCATCATTATTATATTATATGCCACGTAAAGATGTCTAACGTTTGAAACTTATTGACGGACGAGGGATAATCTACTACGTTTATCCATTGCTATGTACTTTTGATGTGTTGATGGATACTATTGTGAAGGGACTTTATGTATTAAATGTCAACCATGTTTTCCCGTGGACCTGTTCACCTACCGGCTTTGTTATGTGTACTGACCATAATGTCCTAAATGATCACCTGCTATCATTCGCGTATACATGCATGATCCTCTAATTTATCCCAACGTAACAACCACCATTAATGCCTGGCTTGGAGCTTATGTAAAGAATCCAAATGGCAACACACTAGAAACTATCGAAGCATAGGGATAATTCTGTTCTAATTACCAATAGCAATCAGAAATAGCAGGAATAAACACCACTCTCACCGCAATGCTTTAGCCAATTTAAACAAGAAATCTATTAAGCCCTCAGATATTGCATAATATTCTCTCATTAAAATGTTACACTTTCTACTAGTCTGTCCTTGTAGCTGTACTCTAACGGCTCTATTCTCAGGGTAGTGGCCAATCCATTTGTACATTCTCCCACACATATACCACGTCTTTGCAGCTTGACTTTCAGTCCATCTTTTCATACTTTATCAACCGCTGTTTCCAAATCTACCCACACCACCAGCGTGTGCTATTTCTTCAATTTCCTGATATATATATATATATATATATATATATATATATATATATATATATATATATATATATATATCACATGGTACATTGACATGATAAGTAAGCTGTAAATATAATAATCCAATAATAGCTGTTAATTCTTGCTTGAGTAGAGAATGATTTATTTCTGTGGATCTCTTTATTTTGACCAACTTATTAGCCTACTATTTTTGTTTGGATTCCTCTGCTCATAAAGGAAATGATCTCTAATGCAGGTTAGTTGTGTAAGTAGAAGAAACTTCAGTTTTTCATATTTTTTTTTCAATGTTCTACTTGATGTTTTTTTTAAACCTTATTCAAGTAGATAAGTAGTAGTAGTCTTATCACAAATTTCTGCTCTGCAAGATGCTAATGAAATATGGTATGTGCAAAAGTCGTTTTCTTCCATATTTAAAACTAACATGTTGCCAGTGGGGGGGAAAGGGGGGGGGACTTGGGAAAAGGGGGGGGGGAAGAAATAGTAATACAATGCTCCAACAGGCAACTCGGAGAAGACGACTAAGAGGCTTGGGCATGAGGCCCGCTACCCCATTCTGTAGAATAATTAGCTTCAGTAACATCAACAGTTCATTCAAAAACAGAAGGCACGAACTGATTAAAGAATACACGAAAAGGCCGTGAACTGGATTCAAGGACATGAAGGCTTGGCATAATTTGTTGAAGACATTTGCTCCACATGGATCTCAACTGTAATGAACGAAACATAATTGTTAAAAATGTATTTCTCTTTTTATGTCCATGATATTTTGAAATAAGGCGTAAAATTATTCTCTTATGGATTCTTCTTTGTTATTATTTGGTACATATCATGTGGAAGATATTCATCCTTTTTATTTGTGGCAGTTTTATCTGTTGTTAAAATTAGTCTGGATCCCATTGCTTCCGATTGCATAGTATCTTCTGTCCTTCTTTTGTAGGCATTAGGGCAACACATTACCTATGACGTCAGTTTTCTTCCTTAAGTTCAAAGGATAGCACTGTTTCTCCAGTGTTGAGGTTCATTTTTTTCTGTTCCCTTCCAGTCTTGTTTCGAACAGTTCCAAGATGTCACTGTTTTTATTTTCATTAATGATGTCACCTGTGCAGTTTCTCTTACTTGATAAGTGTTCGAAAGGTGCGCAATCTGGAGTTTTCTTAAGTGAGAAGAGGTGAGTCAGCAGACCAGAATCGATTTAGATATCTCTCAGCCGTGTCATTATTTTCCTCTGTAGAGGTCCCTCCTCTACCTTGAGTGTCTGAGCTGAATACCTTACTTTGAATGACTTGTTTATGCTGTTGAAGTCTCTCATGTCTGTTGGTTTCTGTAGGATGTCTTTACAGAATATACTGTCACTAGTAAATACAATAGTAACAATAATAAAACAAAAATCTCAACGGTCGTAATCATTGATGAAACAATGAAAAAAAATGTGTTACACAGAAAGCTGAAAAAAAAAATACGAAAAGAAAATTATAAAGACAAGAAAACGAGCTTGACAATAGGGACAGTGTATCCACGGAAATGAGGGTGTGTATGTGTAATTTAATAAATGACGAAGATAGCACTGAAGGAAACCCTGATTCAATAACACAGCCCTACAAAAAAAAAAAAAATTTTTTTTGGTGCCAAACATTTTACTCTTGATTGTACATAAATGAGGCCTGCTCAATCCAAATATCACATTTACTTGGCTGTAGCAGCTCTAGTTTTTGAGATACAGACATTCTTGTATTTCATTAATACAGGGTGACCCAAAAAAAAAAAAAGGGCCCGCGCGCGCACTGTTTGTGCGCGCGCGGGCCCGTTTTTTGTGTGTCACCCTGTATTATTACAATATTTTCTATATAAAGCTATGTAAAAAAACTATTGCTGTCTAGTCCTTTACAAAAGAAAACTGCTTGTTTACTCTCAGTTTCAGTTTTCCAAGAATCTTCCCAGAATTGCCTTTTTTAGATTTTAAGTCACTGCATGCATGTTAGTATGCTACTTATTTTATTACACTTCTAACAGAGAATGGCATCATCTTCAAGAAGAGCATGTTTTCTTTCACCGCATTTATTTTGTTATATTTGTGGAGAGTACACTTTCAAAGAAGAACATAGGAAGCATATTACTGTTTTTGTGAAAAAGGCATACTTTGCTTACTTTAAAGTAAAACTAGGTGACCAGGACAAGTCTTGGGCTCCTCATATTGTTTGCAAAACATGTGTTGAACACCTGCGACAGTGGACTTGTGGGAAAAGAAAATGTTTAAAATTTGGAATTCCAATGGTTTGGAGAGAGCCCAAGAACCACTATGATGACTGTTATTTCTGTGTTGTGAATATTAAGGGAATTAATGGAAAAAATCACAAAAAGTGGAAATATCCAGATTTAGATTCTGCTAGGCGACCTGTTCCACACGGAGATGACATACCAATTCCAACTTTCAGTCAGATTTCGGATTCCCTGCTAGAAGATGAGACAGCAGTGGCATGTGGAACGACAAGTGACAGTGATAGTGATTTCGAAGATGATTTTCAGATGCTCAACGCTTCGACCAGCTTGAACTAAATGATCTAATCCGAGATCTAGATCTCTCCATGGAATCTTCAGAACTTTTGGTTTCAAGATTGAAAGAAAAAAAATTACCGACTGCTGAAACAAAGGTTACATTTTATCGCAGCAGAGAGCAAGGTTTTATTCCATTCTTTTGTAAAGAAAACAACCTTGTGTTTTGTACTAATGTAGGAGGTCTTGTTAACAAAATGGGTGTAAGGTATACACCAGATGAGTGGCGACTTTTCATTGACAGCTCTAAAAGAAGTTTGAAGGGTGTTCTCTTACACTATGGTAACAAATATAGCTCAATTCCAATTGCTCATTCTACTACAATGAAGGAGGAGTATGCTACAATAAGCACAGTTCTGGAAAAATTGAAGTATTTAGAACATAACTGGATGGTTTGTGTAGATCTTAAAATGATGAACTTATTGCTTGGCCAGCAAATGGGATTCACCAAATATCCATGCTTTATATGTTTGTGGGATAGCAGGGCAAAAGATATGCACTGGACAAAGAAACAGTTGGCCGCTGAGGGATGAATTTAAAGTTGGAGAAAAAAATATTGTCAATAAGCCTCTCATTGATCGAAAAAGAGTTCTACTGCCACCATTACATATAAAGCTTGGCGTGATGAAGCAGTTTGTTAAGGCACTGAACAAAGATGGTACCTGTTTTAATTACTTATGCAGAAAGTTTCCAGAATTGGGCATAGACAAACTTAAAGCTGGAATTTTTGATGGACCTCAAATTAGAAAGTTAATAAACGATCCAAATTTTATTGATTCCATGAACAAAACAGAGTCCACAGCCTGGTCATCATTTGTTTTAGTTGTGCAAAACTTTCTGGGTAACTTTAAAGCAGACAATTATTCTGAATTAGTTGGAAACATGCTGTCGAGTTTTTGTGAACTTGGATGCAACATGAGCATAAAATTGCACTACCTCCATAACCATTTACATTTATTTCCGGAGAATCTTGGCGACTTTAGTGAGGAGCAAGGTGAAAGATTTCACCAAGATATAAAAACAATGGAAGAGAGATACCAGGGACTTTGGGATGCCCACATGATGGCAGATTACTGTTGGACCCTTAAGCGTGACTGTCCGGGCATATCACATTCCAGGAAGTCGTCGAAAAGATCCTTTTTGGGTGTTGACTAAACAAGTGCTAGTGATAAAGTTTTATTACATTTTTGGTAATATATGCACAGTAATTACATATAATACGAATGCAGACTAAAGTCAAAATGCCACTGATAGCACCTAACTCTAGGATTGTACATAACAATTGCCCTACTAATATGGTCATTCTTAGTTATCTCAAAAACTAGAGCTGATAGAAAAAATCTGATTACATTTTTGGAATCAGCAACCCAAAATTACCCAAGAACAGCTATAAAATTTAAGGCACCAAAATGTGTGTATACCAGTGTAATCTAACAAACCAATGTAGCGCCAGTAGGATCGTGAGTAAAATACGAAGAAAGGAAACAAAGCGTGATGTACGAAGAAGGAGAGGTAGCATCACAATTTAAAGCAATTGCAAACATTGACGTACTGTGGAATGTACTGGAAACTACGTCATCCAACAATGACATACTGTGGAATGTACTGGAAAGTACGTCATCCAACAATGACATACTGTGGAATGTACTGGAAACCTTTCCAGGGTCATAAATTGTGAATTAACAGATTGAAAAACGACAAGAGACAAAGACATAACAAAGCTGGTAATAACAAACTAAAGGAAAATAATTATTGACAATGAGAGCGATAACCCCACGCACAACAAGTTAGCAATAATCTGATTATTTTGTCAGAGATCACAATGAACTAAAAGGGATAAAATAAACAAGTGTTTGACAATAGAAACATCAACAGTTGATGTTGACCAATTAGAGAATGACACTGCAGTAGATGAATCATCAAGGTTAAGACTGTTGGCATGTGGCATCAAACGTAAGGCTAGCAGAGATGGACGAATGATAGGATGCATCCGTCGTGTATTTAACCTGCGAGCTACAGGAACAATTAGCATTCACACTCTTCGACATATACTGAGCACCTATGGGTTTGCCCGGAGTGCAATGATGTCGATTATGTTCAACTATAATGTCGCAATTTGACAGTAAATTATAATTGTCCAATCCGTCCCAGCCCCTCTCCTGGCATTTCTCTTTAAATTTTAAAACCCAGCCCTTATACCATTAGCTCTTTCTGTTCTAGTCGGCTAGGCGATCTTTCAGTGATGTAAATTCTTTAATCGTGGCGGTCGCCCCGTTTCTTGTTCGTTCGTCTGTGTCAGCAGACCGCCAACTGTAGGCGCGTTTTTCTTTTGATTTCGTGTACCGCCGTCATTAAAATTCCCTGCTCTGGTCGCTGGTCAGTGATCGTTAGCTTACAATAACATTGCATCATAAACATCTGCACGAAGTAGTCGGCGCTTCGCTAGTAAACAGGCTTCCGTACTTAGAGATCAATTTAAATGTTTACGTAGACAGGGAGGCGCGATCTTTTTGTAGATCAACAAGTGCAAAGGCACGCGATGGATGGCAGGTGGTAAGGTCAAGCGTCTGTGAACACACAATAAAGTCTGATCTTTTTAAACCTTAGATACACTTCGTCTACAAGGATACGCAGATCAGCAAATTTAGAGCATTGAGGCAAAAGATACGACCCGTAGTAAAAACCCAGTAGTAGTTCACTACTCATCTATTCAGCATATGTCAGAGCTTAGTGGTATCCAATATCTCATTTTACGCCGGGTGCTAGCCCATACAAAATCAGGTGCTATATGGTTTCTCGGAACATACATAACTCCACACAGACAGAATAATAGTCTCAGTACTTAGCAGTCCCCGCTTGTGATTCTAACTTGCATAACGGTCAGTCTTGTAGCGGCTCAGGAGAGCTGTCTTGCCTTAAGGTAAACGTGTGTTTTCTCGGCTCACGTATAAAGCACCGACCTGTGTATTATTAACATACCTCCGACGATTAAGAATAGGCGTTAACCCTGTGTACAGTTTGTCCAGGACTGACTTTGTGCTGTATAAACATTTTTTCTATTGTGTATTATTCCCAAATTGTGCTCTGAATGTATGAAAATTAGTAGGTGTTACATTTCTTGTGATTAATATTGATGTTGTGTGACATTGAATTTGGTGTATATCTACACTCCACAGTTATTTTTAAAAATTTTCTGTAATAAATGTAATCATATGGTTAATGCGCTTGTTCAAGACCTTCTTCCACATCAATTATTAAGTAACTTTGTAAGCTCTTACTATTTCTCTGTCTACTAGTGAGGAAGAAGAGAAAGCGGGTGAATCTTAAGAATACGTAAGTGAATTGAGGGGCTTGGAAAGAGAGATAGCTGTAATAGATCTTCTTCCATGATGTCAAAAGATTCTCCCTAATTTCGCACATTATCTGTGCTTTCTCAATGATTCTTGCAGTTCACTCAAACTGTCTTACTCAACAAATTACTTTTAAATCCCAACTCACGACAAATAACAACAATAACAATAAACAGACAACGAGATCACCACGTGAATCCAGCAAGCTAATAAATTGACCTTTGAGTTCCCCCAATTATCAAGGATTCAAAAAAGTAAATGAATACCAATTATACAGCTCAGTCCGAACATCCGATGATAATTCGATCCTTTAAACTTATTGTATGTTGAAATTATCGTTAGCTGAAGCCAATAATACCATTATTTCCTGTCATTTGCTCCAAACCAGTATTTCCCAAACTTTTTTGGGTCACCCCCCCCCCCCTGGCTCATAGGGCATGTCCCCAGCGCACCCCTGCATTTCCCCACATTACATAAAAAAATGTAAAGAGTGAAAAATAAGAGCAACTGTTAATACAGTAACAACTAATTGCTCAGTTTATCCTAAGTATGTTGCACAATGTATTTTCAACATTCTCAGCCATTTCATCAATTCTTCTTTGAACAAAGGTACTGCTGAGCGGAATTGCTTTAATTATTTGTTCAGGTGACTCATGCATAACTGTACTCACAAACTCCCTTATAGCTGACAAAATCAAATTTTCTGCGATTGTATGAGACTTTCCAGATTTAGCTATCAGCAATGAAATTTTGTATGAAGCTCGCAAACCATCACAGCCTTGTTGTGAAGTGTTGACAAACATGTCACGGACTGTTTTACGTTTCTGAAAGTTTTCACGAAGTGACTGAAAATATGTCAAACTTTTATCTGGGTGAATTTTTTTCAAATGTTCAAGTAGTCTGGACGGTTTCATTGCCTCATTTGAAAAGGCCCTCTCACATAATAGACACATTGGCAGTTGTTGGTTATTTATTGCTGGAATAAATCCATATTTCAGATATTCCACGCTGTATTGTCTGCACTTCTTTTTGGTTTGTTCTGCTTTTGCCATATTTGTTCTGAATTCTGGAACAAAAAATTGATTTTACAATGTTGCAGATAGAAAAATGTTCGTCGAGTAAACAACAAAGCTGATTTAAAGTTGGCTTTACAAAAATGTTGACACAGATGTTCTTACCAGTTTACTCTTCTATTTTATAAAGTTTCTTAACCACAGCCATAAATAAATTAGAAAAATACAACAATTAGAAAACAAAACACACAATTAGCAACAGCCACACCAACACTGAAGTAACCCAATAATCATTTCATAAAGTATAATAATAGTTATTTAATACGAACAAAATATAAAATAACGCACTATATTGATAGGTCTTCAGATTAAAAAATTGAGAGACAGTAGGCTAACTACAAAGTGTGTGGATCCCGGTAACAAATTAAAAGGATGGAATTTAATGGACTGAACAGAAATATTCAATATACGGCAAATCTGTATCAAAATTTATCTGCTTAATTAATAATTAATGTTAGTAAAACTGATGCTAGCTCTGTGCAAACAAACAAAAAATATAAGTAAGAAAACTTACCTTATCGACAGGATCAAATTGGTTGATACCCGGAACACGCTTATTTGAAACCACTGTTCCCAAGAAAAGCTGAGAAAGTTTGTTGGTTTTGCTCATAGCCAGCGCAAAGTTGAAATAGACGGGAAACGTACATCGCGCCAGTCGATTTATGAAAGTCTGAATGTAAGGTAGGAAAGCCGGTTCAGAGGATCAAAGACTGATTTATAATGCCAAGTACCGTTAAAAACTTTCTCCCTTGAACCTTTTCTCTTATTTATTACCAATCTGCAAATATCTAGTTACCACTAGCCCCCGCAAATACTGAGACAATAAATTCCGCAACAAAGCAAAGTTGGTACTTTCTGAATCACCGGCAGGTATCTAATTTCGTCCGTGCCATCGGCACGGATCATGTCTCTTCCTTAAGGAGTTAACGAATGGACAATAGGTGTTTGGTTAACCCCCTTTCCTAGCAGTTCCCGATTACCGTTTATGATCAGCGATGGTTACCTGAGCTCAGAATGACACGCATAGACGAAGCTATGCCCTGCTTAATGATCCTAGTAATACAACCATCCACATCGTCCCCGCTTCACTGATGCTGTCTCTCAAATCCACAATTCCTTTCTTCCCCGCACGTACTGAATTTAGCTTGTCAAATCCTGAACCCCCCTTACTACTAAACGCCCACTGTTTACTACTGAACGCCCCCCTCTGGACCATTTTTTCCGTATCGCCCCCTTGGACCCTCCAAAGCCCCCAGGGGGGGGGGGCGGTACCGCCCACTTTGGGAACCACTGCTCCAAACCCTTGACCCCAGCAACACATAAAATATATTTTATATAGCAGCTGTCGGTAACCCAGAAGCTGTCGTGATCTACTTGAGATTCACCGAGTCCCTCTAAAGATCTACCCTGATAAAATCATGTCTGTTTTCAGGTTTCAGAGTATTACTTACTTACTTAGTCGATCCCTTTATACCGTGAGTTGTAGAGGTTTGGGAGAGAGACCGCCAGACTATCCTATCGGCTGTCTTCCTCCTGGCCTGATTCCATTCTAGTCCTCGGTCCTTCAAAGATTGTCTAATGTTGTCCTCCCAGCGGACTCTGGGTCTTCATGGGGGTCCGGATCCCTGGCACTTTGTTTCCCATGCTTGTCGTGGTAGCCGATCTTCTCCCATTCTGCAGACATGGCCAAACCATCTTAGTTGGGACTGTTCTACTTGGGTCTGCAGGGGGTGGGATTTTAGGCCTTGACGTATTGTCTGGTTGCGGACCATGTCTCTTCTTGCTACTTCAACCACCTTCCTCAGATACCTCATTTCTGAGGTTTTGATCTGGCTTTTGTGGGTTGTAGTCATTGCCCATGACTCGCATCCATATGTCAAGACTGGGACATAGGTGGAGCAGTATACAGCCATCTTCGTTTTCTTACTAACCTCTCCCTTGCTGAGGAATCCTCGATTTATGGCCTGAAAAAGTCTCCCAGCTGCTGCTTTTCGAGTGGCCAACTCTTTTTTGGTGCCTCCTTTTCGGTCTATAATAGCTCCGAGGTATTTAAAGTGGTCGACCTGCTCCAGGACCTGTTCTCCCAGCTTAATCTGATGTCTTCTTTCTTCTCGTGATATCACCATGGATTTTGTTTTAGAGCTGCTTATGACCATCCCTCTCTTCTCCAGCTCTTCCTTCCAGACTTGCAGTTTGGATTGGAGATGTGCCTCTGATTTTTCAGAGTATTTAGAATTTGAAATAAGTGCAGCCTTGTTGTAACTTGTGTCAGACGATCTGCTTCCTTTAACCCCATAGACAGAGTGGTGGATAATTTAAACTAAATTATATTTTACCCAATGTCAACTTCACGACAAACAAAAGATTGCTTCCTATCTTATACAGTCACAAATAAAGTGAATTAATATTAGACAAACATAAAGGTATGTGAATTTTAGTAAGCTAGATTGCTGATTTTCACTGGAAATGTTGTGAAAATACCTTTAGGCCTGGGGACACCCCAAAAGGAAAGGGCTAGTCCGTAATTTACGTAGGTGAACAATTCTTTCTTCCTCATTAGCTATTTAGAGATCTACCAAATGATTCTCTAGGTCTACCAGTAGATGAAGATCGACCGGCTGCCGACCTCTGTTGTATAGTATTGTTATTATTTTGTTTTACGTAAAAAATTAGTTTAAAAAAACCCAATAAATTAGCTGTTAATCTGGGGGATTAATGTCACATGTCGTTTTAGTCGTTTATCTTCTGCTGCTACTGGCCAAGAAACTGTCCATAGCGGGGTTAATTTTGATGACTTTTCTACAGCTTCTTGAAGCAAGAAATTACTTCGTCTTCCATTTTACATATCAAGCGTATTTTCCGTGCTTCGTAGTAACTGTTTTTTTCACCTCCTCTATTGAACGCTTCCAACAAGAAAGAAAAGTCTTCAGCTTTTCGGATGATACTACTTTAACTGAACGTAGAGCGATGTTCCTCGCGCTGATTGGCCATGACTCCAAATATGTGTCTAAAAGTGTTCACCCATATTTCACAGATGTATCGGAAAGCCATAGGCTCCTGAAAATAATATTGGTCCTTAAAATGAAAGCTTTTGAAAGGTAAATCGGTTCCTGAGAATATCGAACGTCGATGTTAACGGAAGTCGAGCCTTTTCTAAAGGAAAAAAACAACAACGCTTAAACAAACAGGACATGTCAGTACAAAGCATGTACATAAAAATAAAGGATAAGATCTAATATAAACAGTTTTCAAATGAGCTGTGTTACAAAAGCAGTGGTCAAGACTCTGAAAAACTTAATGAACAACTAAGAGCTCAGGCCTTTCGTTTGAACAAGTATCCGTAAAGCAGTATATTGAGAACCGGAGGATCAGGTTGACAGCGAGGACGTATCTGGATCAGTCAGCACACGAACATGCAGCTTTAAATTAGAAGAACAAAACATATACGATATCCTAGAACAAGATGCAGCAAGTGAATAACAGACATTTTCAAGGCAACATGGCATGACACCAAGACAACATGGCATGACACCAAGCCATATTAAGTGCATGAAGCAGGAAATCAATAATTGTGAAGTTTCTTAGCATACGTATTAGGTAAAATGAAAAAAAAGAACTTAAAGAATACTCACGAAGGTAGTTAATATGGTTGAAAATGACATTTTAGTGTATATGGAAATCAATTTGCACTGGACATAAATCGAGGTAAAAAACGCCTTGAGGACTTTCTTTTCTATCTGTACTTATTTATTTCTGAAACCACATGCCAAATAAATGTCACCTCATGGTCTGCGCTTACGCTTTCTCACCTTCTTACATTCAGATTCCTTCAGTTGCCCTTTAAAAAAAACAATGATAAGAAATATGCACACAATGAAACAAATAAACACGGAAGTTAATCTTGATTAGCATTAATATATATATATATATATATATATATATATATATATATATATATATATATATATATATATATATATATATATATATATATATATATATATATATAGTACTTAAAAGGAATAAACGTAATTTAACTTCGGAAAAAGTCAACAGTAATTAATACCATTTTGTGGCATCTAACACTACAATCTGATGATAAGATATCTTCTTCTTCTTCGTTCGCCTTCAGACTTCCACATTTATGACTCTAATAAAGGCAGTAGTCAACCCAAGGCTCCCAACATCTCCAAACAGTTTTTCGTTGACAGAAGTGGGTTGTTGCCATATGCTACTCCGTTCATTACTGTAGGTTGGGCAGTATTGCAGCAGGTGTTCGACCGTCATTGGGCTGGTACCGCAGGTGCAGAGATCTGTTGCACCAATTTTGTATTTGTGGTACATATGGTATCTCAATCTGTTGTGACCAGTGCGTAGCCGAAAAATGATGACCTGTTCTTTTCTAGATAGTTGATGATATGCATCATTTTTCAAATGTCCCGGGTGCTCTCTTTCCCATTTGGACTTGAATGTAGCCTTTATAGTAGTCTTTCCCGTTGCGTAAGTTGTCTCTATATCATTTTGTTGTAAGGCACCGCCTTCCTTAGCAAGTCTATCTGCCTCCTCATTTCCTGGTATGTTGCAATGGGCTGGTATCCACTGGATAGTGCACTTCTTGAAGCATTCGGCCAGTCTTTCAAGGGAGATTATCAGATCTTTCAATCCTTTAGTTTGGTGGCTCTTCAGCGCTGATATTATTGAGAGGGCATCTGAAAAGATTACTATCTGTTTTTCTGCCTGTGCTTTGCATTCAATAAGAGTTTCAGCTGCCTGTTTCAGGGCTTCTGCTTCAGCACAGAAGTTATTGCAGTATTTTCCAGTGGCAATTGCCATAGAGTGAATTCTATTCTTTAATTTTATGAGGATGCCGACACCCCCATTTTAAACTGCATTTGTTGCCGAACCATCAGTATATGCATGTGTCCAAAGCTTTGCTGGAAATGTTTGGTCAATATACTTGGTTGCTATACACTTTCTTTGTGTTTCTGTCTGTGTTCCCTTACCTTCAATGCCTGGAATATCAGATTTTAACTTAGGAAAGCATCTTATTTTCCACAGTGGGATAGTTGAGCTTGTTGGGATTTTCTTTGCAACTGAGCTTGCTAGTATGGTATTATTGTTAATTTTTTCTTTTGCTTGGGCGACAAAGTTAGTTCGCTTGAGCCTACCTCTTCCTAGCCTATTCATTCTTTGGTACATGGGGTGTCCTTCGAGCCTCTTAAATTTTTCAGCTTGTTTTAAGACTCTGCTGTCACGTCTATCCTCCATTGACTGTAGCCCTGTGATGTTTTCCATATGGTTGATTTGTGTAGACTTTAGGGCCCCTGTTATAATACGTGCTGCTTGGTTTTGGAGTCTGTTTACTCTGTCAAAATTTGATTTTGCTGCCATCGACCAAGCTGTGATGCCATATTCCATAGCAGGTCTGACTCTGCCTGTGTACAGCTTTTTGAGGATATTCTCATCAGCACCCCATGTGGTACCTGCTAACTTTTTCATGATGGCCATGCGAAGTTTTGCCCTTAGCTGTATTTTGTTAATCTGTGATTTCCATGTCATTCGGCGGTCTAGTGTGATTCCTAAGTATGTTGGTGTTTCATCTTCTCGTACTGCCTGCCCATTTAGTTGCAGCTTTGCTTGCTGTGGTTTATTTGACAAGGTAAAAATAGTGTGTGTAGTTTTTTTGTTCATTTATTTTGAGCAACCACTTTTTGGACCAACTTTCAAGGGCTAGCAGTGAATCCTGCATGCGCACTCTTGCTGTGGTGATGTATTGTTCTGAAGTCCACATGGCCAGGTCATCAGCGTAGAGGGAGTTGTGGACATTCTTGTGGATGTTTTCTGTTATATCATTTATATATATGAGGAAGAGTGTTGGGGAAAGGACCCCACCCTGTGGAACTCCATGTTCCATTGTAGTCTTTTTGCTTAACTGTCCGTGCACCTGCACTCTAGCTGTTCTGTTTGTTAGATAGTTGCTGATCCAGTTATACATTCTTCCACAGACTCCATATTTAAGCATTTTAACTCTTAGCCCATCTTTCCAAACTTTATCAAATGCTTTCTCCATATCTATACAGACTGCTAAAGTGTGCTTTCTTTCTTGGAAAGCATCTTCGATTTCCTGTGCAATGTAGGTGACTTGGTCCTCTGTAGACCTATGTTGCCTGAAGCCTGCCTGTTGGTGCAGTAAAATTTGTTTTTCTTCGAGGTGCCAGCTTAATCTGGTATTGATCATTCTCTCCATAAGCTTTCCCGTGCAGCTTAGAAGGCTGATGGGTCTGTAGCTGTTGGGGTCCATTCGGTCTTTGTCCTTTTCGGGGATTGGAACTAGTACTGCTTCTTTCCAGGCTTGTGGTACTATTCCACGCTTCCAGCTATAGTTCATAATCTTGAGGAGTACTTTCTTGGCCTTAGGCCCTAGCTCTTTAAGCATGTCATTTGTTACCCTGTCTTTTCCAGGTGACTTTCTTTGCTTAAGGGATACGATGGCTGCCTCTAGCTCTCTCATGGTTAGGTTTGTTGTCATATGCTCTTCTGGAACAGTTGGTATATTTTGGTAAATTTCTTGCTCTTTGGAAATTTCCTGTTTTCTGTCCAGTGGAACATTTATCTGGCTCTCAAGTGAGAATTTTTGAGCAAAAACATTAGCTGCCTCTTTCTTTGTGAGTATTTTCTCATTTTGTTGTAGGGCTATTTCCTTATTTTTGCATTCCTCATCATTTAAGACTTTGGCGAGCCTCCATAATTTTCTTCCATCTTTGTCGAGGTTAAGACTTTCTGTTGTTTTGATCCAACTATTTTTGGCTGAACAGTTTAACGTTTTCCTGTATTTTGCAGAGATAGCTTTGTAGGCGATGTTTGCCTCAACTGTTTTGACCTTTTCCGCTACATCTCTGGCCTCTGTTACCTGTTCTTCCAGTTCATTGAGTTCTTCTGTCCAGTACGGCTTATAATCTTTCCTCGCCCCTCTTGGTATTGATTCTAGGGCAGCTTTCAGAACTGCTTTGTTAAATCCGTCAGCTATTTCTCCAATTCTTTTGTTTTGGGTGTTTATAGAACCACAGTATTCATCTGTCAGTGCTGAGAACTTGTTCCAGTTGGCCTTTTTGTAGTTCCAGCGGGGTAACATATAAGATATGAAACTGACGCAGAATCAGTAAGTCCCACAAGATGCAGTAAAGTACAATAGAAAGGCATATAATAATTTACTGTTGTAACGGGAGAACATGCCAGTTCTCAAATATATGCAGCGCCAGTGCATTCATGTTTGATTTACCACATTGCGTGTTTTATAGTTTGCAATAATGTCTGGTCTTGTGTGATATTGTCCCTGTTTTAATCCTAAGTAACTTTGCTAATTTTGACAGCAGCAAGTCTAATCTTGTGTGAAAGTGCCACGGCAATAACGTTATTAATCTTATGTGTTAGTAATTCATTTGTCGATGATTTTTAAAATGTTCCAAGGAGACAGCTTATCTTTTTATTGTCTGTTCTTAGGTGACTGTAGTGTTTTTAGAACTCAGATAGAAACAGGTTATTGCACCTGACCTGTTTATGACCATCTGCTTGTATCAGATAGTTAAAAGAGCCTCATTGTTCTGGCTCTTGCTGAGCATCCCGACAACAGTTAGATTGTTTTAAAAGGACTATTTCGTTAACATAACTTTCACCAGAACAACTTATAACGATAAAACTAAACAACACTGTTTTTCAACGTCACAGCAAAGGTACGTAAAATGTTCAACAACATAAGTATTCTTTTAATTATCTTTAATTCTGTAGATCTCCAAAAACCACTTGATCTGCTTCATACTGAAATGTTTACAATAGATAACAATAGGATGCAAATGTGGTTGTCTTCCTAGAGGCTGGCACGTTCTAAATTGTCAGTCATTATTATTACTTTCTATATACAGCCAGGGCTGGTGCTATCATTAGGCCAACTAGGCAGCCTCCTAGGGCGCAGACCTCAGAAGGGCGCAGTATTGACCTTTGAGGGTGTCATGGAATACGTTCGTTTCCTTATTTTGGTCTTCTCTTCACTCTGGAAGCATAAATATACCACTCCTTTTACGTGTTAAATTCATCCCATTTTCATTGTTTACATTTGCATCGTTCAAGGCTTTCTTATCATAACTTGTTCAAATTTGCCACTTCTTAATTTTATCTGATCGCTTGACCTGTTTTGAAACTTTATTGACTTTTTGTTTGTTCAGAGCGGACTTAAGACATTGACTTTACGCTTATCGCCAACTCCAGACGGAGTAAGAGTCTACACTGAGCGACATTCCTATTGTTAACCCAGGCTTTTTGTCTGGGAAATTACACAAACTATGTTGTTCACAGGTTCCAATATGAATGGACAGATGTTATTGGGAGATAAATTGTTAATTCGTGCATGACGTGTCGGAAGATGTCAATCTAGTTAAAGATTAAGACACGGACCCTAAGATAACAAATGCGATTTTGGAGCACGGAAAGCTACATAATCGCTTCCGCCCAGACCTTGTTGTGATAAATAATTACAAGCAATTGACTTCTTGAAAGATGTTATTAGTGGTAGATCTATGGAGTAGTGAATTGTAAATATGATAAATACCCACGGAAGTAGCAATACCTTATAAGGTTATGAAAACAATATTTTATGTTGCCATGTCAAGTGTTCTACATGAGAACCCCTACCAATGTCAGACACCTGTATGATGGTTAGTTTGGTATGAACATGCTAAGATAGACTGCTCCTGATTGGACCTCTCCTAACGTAGCAACGTATCGCGAAAATATTCGTTATAACCAAGCGACTTGTAAGACTATTTCATTTACTTATAACTTCGTCAAGGAGAGATCACAGACAGCCAAAATAAGAGCTCGTAACCAGGACACCCTATAGGACTAGCCCAGGATTAGGAGTAGACGTCACAACTAGAGAGCTTAAAACTCCCATAATAATAATGAAAACCCAAGCTTTATGTCCCTCCTCAAGTGGAAATAGTAGAAGGATTCAGTACACTGTAACTCCATCTATCTGAGGGATTACTGCATCTTTAACTAAATTACGGTAGTAAATTACGGCAGTAAATTTCCGACATTTTGTACATCAAATTGTGTATTACTTCGCCCGATATCGGGTAAGTTGTAATATGTACATTTTATCATTTCATATTTTGCATTTTGACATGTATAATTCGGTTGTAGATGTGTAGTAACATATGAGGCGGCAACATCATCACTGCAAATAACTTGACGTATGAACCATCACTGCAAGAGCTGGTGACTGCTTCGTGTAGGCCTCCACGCAAGGAACCAACAACAGTGGTGGCACAAGGATCCATAGAGAGCATGGAGTGAATTATGACATCATAGTGTTCATATGTATTATACAAGCATTTTAGTAAATTTCATTTATATATGGAAATATTTTGCAATAGTTGTCTTCCACTATCCAAGAGAACTTTCATCCGACTCACTGGGGTTAAAACGTAACACTCAGGGAGGGTATAATATTCTGAGAAATATGGAGTGGTGGATGGAAGAGGAAGTCGCCTGGTGCTCTTATCATAAGACCCACTACTTAGCAGAGACATTTGTCTCCTTTCAGACTGTGGTTCAAGTTACCAGCAGTGGCGAAACCAAAACATCAACTTTGTGGTACAAGTTGCCAGCAATCGACGCTAGACACCTTATAAGACGGGTCTTGAGGACGATTGGCTTGACAACCTAAGCAGATACCTCGGCCTTATGCAAGAGACGTGCTGGTGCCAAAAATATTTGACTATGGACAAGAAGTACAGTCCAAAGCACTGGCGGGAACCAACAGCGACTGAAGCAGACGCCAACTGACTCTACACAGGAAGCTAAGTAGCAAACAAGTGATATCAATGAACATTTCAGAAGTTTTCCACCTCAATATAAATCATCAGAGTATGATAAATATCATCGCTTCATTATTCTCGACAACGTTATTTATTTTAAATCTTGGTAAACTCTAAGTGATTATTAGATCTGTGTATCTGTAACTTTAAAGCTATAGTTGAATTAATCACTATTGAGTGAATTGTATGTCTGCAACCTTATGACTTATGTTGTTTAAATAGATAAACATAAAGAGTTATTAGATCAATATTTTACTGAAGTATTTCATTTGAGGGCTCAGACAATATGAGGAAATTTCTTTTCCTCACAAAAGGGACGAGAAGATAAAAAGTTCATGACAGCTTAGATGATCTGAGTTGTTATGCTAGATTTCTTAAAATTCCTGTGAGGCTCCCTGAAGTAGAAGTAAGATTCTTCTATTTATCTCTCTGCCAAAAGTAATCTTGAGCAAATGTTGATACATTTTCTTCTTCTTTTTCTACGTTCACCCTCAGATGTCAACTTGAATAAGTTCAAAGAAAGCAGTGGTCAACCTAAGGCTGATGATATCTCCGTAGATTTTCTCCAGGAATGGTACTGGTAGTGGCATATTTGTTTTCTCTGTTCCTCCTATGTTGGGCACATTTGAAGCAGATGTTCGACAGTCATTTTATCAGTGCCACAGTCACACTCATCAGTAGTTCCTATCTTTATTTTGTTGAATAGATTGTATCTCAATCTGTTATGACCTGTGCGAAGTCTGAAGATTACAACTTGTTCACTTCTGCTGAGCTGGTAATACGGATCATTTTTGATACCTTTGAATTATACTATAAGTTTGGCCAGTGTTTGACCACTATTCTGGAGCAGGACAGACAATCCCGTCTCAGAAGGTCACAGTTATTTACAAAAATATCACTAAATTTAACAAAGAAAAATAAAACAACATTTAAAAAGGATAAATAAAAAACAGAATATATAAATTTTTCATAAAACGGTATAATTAATTATATTTCATAGCACTGTTGTGGTATTTATCCTAAAATAAAAAAAAAGAAATTGTCAGTTACATTTTTTTACCTTGGTTAAAAAAAAACTAATCTGTATTGTATGATAGTGCCAACAATAAAGTTATTAGTCTTGAGTTAAAAATTCATTTGTCAATGATTTTCAAACGTGCCCCTGAAAAGAGAGTCCTGGACATAAACCCACGTGCCTTTTTTGTGCCCTGCAATGCACACTATTTGAACTTGGTAGTCAATGATGCCGCTAAATGTTGTCTGAAAGCAACTAGTTTCTTCAATTTTGTTCAACAGACCTATAATTATTTCCCTGCATCGACTCAGCGTTGGCAAATTTGAACTAGCCATTTATCAGATTGTGGCATAACTGTTAAGCCACTGTGTGAAACGAAATGGGAGGTGTCGGATCGATGCATTGAAACCACTGAGATATCACCTTGGATATATATATATATATATATATATATATATATATATATATATATATATATATATATATATATATATATATATAATATATATATATATATATATATATATATATATATATATATATATATATAGCGGTCATACCCGGCCCAGCCTGGGTCCATGTCGGAATGGCTGCAAGTCGGGTTTGGTGCGAATCGTTTTAGGAAAGTTTAAAGTGCTATCGTCGAATAATGTTAAAGGCATTAGGATTATTTCCAGTTAGAAAAACAATAATTAAAAAAAAGAAATCTATCTATCTGTCTGTCTGTCTGTCTGTCTGTCTGTCTGTCTGTCTGTCTGTCTGTCTGTCTGTCTGTCTGTTTAAATTGCTATCGAATAATGTTAAAGACATTAGGATTATTTCCAGTTGGAAAAACATTCTTTTTTTTTAAAATAATGTTACCCATCGCACACGCATCAAAACTATTTTCAGGGCAAATTTAGTGAATATAACGTATTCTTAGAGCCGTATCGTGAACAACTTTACATAGCTGAGTTATGCATACACGCACATACATACATTTGCATTCATGCACATAAGTAGCCCCACACACACGCTCTTATGTATTCAAATGTATGCATGTACAGTACTAATGCCCTTCCCTCCATAAAATAATGCTATAAAGTATAAAGGGATACATTACAAATAAAACCACACACGCGCAGTTTCATTTGCATACTTAAACATAAAAAAGAAGGAGAATAGTACTAAATAAAATAAAGTAATAATTTCCATCAAAAAAAGTTGTGCGCTTCTTCTAGCAACAAAACCATTTTTGCAGAATAAAATATAAAGTATTTAAAAGTATTTTATATGGCATATTTAAAAATTAAACATTGTTCAGGAATCCTGATGTAGAAAATTTGCATAATAGAAATGAACGCACTGTAAATTTAAGTAAAAGCTCTACCACAGCTGAGTATTATTCAAACTTTCCTTATCAGAAATCGTGATTTAGAAAACTTACATAACAGAAGTCAACACACTTCTTCTAAATTTAACGAAAAAGGATAAAATGTATGACGTATATAGTTTCTAAGCTAAGGGCATTAACCGTTTTTGTTACGTCCCTTAAGAATGAACGGAGTTCGGGAATCTTCTAGAACATGCACAAATCTTGTAGCACAAACATAGCTGAGAATTAATCAAACTTTTCTTGTCAGGGATCCCGGTTTACAAAATTTTCATAACAGAAAGCATGGCACTGTAAATTTAAGTAACAGCTTTACATAGCTGAGTATTATTTAAAGTTTCCTTGTCAAAAACGCTGGTTTAAAAAACTTACACAGCAGAATGCACTTCTTCTAAATTTAACGAAAAAGGTTAAATATTATGACATATAGTTTGTAAGTTACGCCCAATTGTCCCTTGAGGAGATAAGAATGAATGAAGTCTCTTGACATAAGAATGAATGGAGTGAAGAGAGATTCACTGCTCAGCCCCCTGACGTTGTACCATGCCGATGTATAGCTTAAAACCTTCCCAAAGGAAATGTCCAATACGCTGGAGAAAACTGCATCAAAATTCGTTCAGCTGGTGTCGAGTTATGAGGTAACAGATAAAAACACATTTTCGATTTTATATATATATACATATACGAGGGGCGTTCAGAAAGTAATGCACCACATCGTTTTTCTCAGGAGCTGTTTATTCAAAAAGCATGAAATTTATATTCAATATACATAGATATGTCATGTAAACATCGGTATTATTCAACATAATCCCCATCAACTTGTACGGCTTTATGCCAGCGCGAAACAAGTGCATGTATTCCTAGCCCGTACCAGATTTTGTCTTGATCATGTAGCCATTTCTTCGCTGCATGAATCACTCCTTCATCATCTTCAAACCTTGTCTTACGGAGTGCATCTTTAAGTGGACCAAATAGATGAAAATCAGAGGGTGCCAAATCGGGACTATAGGGTGGATGGGGTAGTACAGTCCAACCCAATTTGGTGATTGCTTCCCGTGTTGCCATACTTGTGTGAGGTCGCGCATTGTCGTGAAGGAGAAGCAGGTCTGCTGAATTCTTGTGCGGCCGAACAATGAGAAAACGTTGATTGAGTTTTTTCAATGTCTTAATGTAAGCTTGCGAATTGATTGTCTCTCCTCTTGGCATAACGTCTACAAGGATCACACCTTCAATGTCCCAAAAGACAGTGATCATGACCTTTCCAGCTGAAGGAATTGTCTTGAATTTCTTTCTTCGTCGTGATTGCGGATGATGCCACTCCATTGACTGTCTTTTTGTCTCAGGTTCAAAATGATGTGCCCAGGTTTTGTCACCTGTAACGATCTTAGCCAAAAAGTTCTCTCCATCAGCATTGAAACGCTCCAACAATTCAGAAGAAATTGCTTTCCTTTGCAATCGGTGGTCATTTGTGAGACTTCGAGGAACCCATCTTGCGCAAACCTTAGAAAATCCGAGAGTTTTTATAACAGAATTTGCACTACCAATGCTGACTGACAGCTGTAAGGCCAATTACACTGGCTAACAAAAAAAATTTTTTGTTTCTTTCTCTAACATTTCTATGTTTTTCTGGTCAATTTTAATGCGCTGTTTTTAAATCTGCAAACCGTTTTTCTCTATCAGGTCGGGATCTCTAGAAATACGCAATTGAAGTTTTTTTAACAAGGCATACAGTATTACATCATTCGCACAAGAAGTATAACAGTTATGTAGGCTTGAATTTCTTTGCAGTCGACTTTCGTCGGTGAATGGCATGTGGTACATCGTGATTAAGCATCCAACAATAATCGGCAAGCATGGTCACACTCCACCGTCCTTGATAACGTGACTCCATTACGGCGATATCTTGATGGAATCGTTCTCCATGTTCATCGCTGACTTCGCAAAGGTTGTCAGGGAAAAAGTCAAGATGCGAATCGAGCAAATGGATTTTGAGGGACATGTTACAGCCCATAATTCTGTATGCATCTATACACTGCTTAACAATATGCACATAGTCGACAGATTTGTGATTTCCCAGAAAGTTATCGACGATCGATTTGAATGTCATCAATGCGCGAAGTTCACTACCATGTAACAAGTTCTCGAATTGTTTGTCTGCAATAACTTTCCTAATCTGAGGTCCTACAAAGATACCTTCCTTTATCTTTGAATCGCTAACTTGCGGAAACTTTTCTCGAAGATAAGTGAAAGCTTTTCTCGTTTTATCTAACGCTTTTACGAAATTCTTCATGAGCCCCAACTTTATATGTAACGGTGGTAAAATGATGCTGTCTTTGTTAACTAATGGCTCGTGTATTACATTTTTATGCCCGAGCTGCATACGATCCCTGATAGGCCACACCTTTTTTGCATAATGTTCCTGTCTGTTGCGGCTGTCTCATTCACATAGGAAGCAACAAAATTTAGTATACCCAGTCTGCATGCCCGTGAGAATTGCAATGACCTTTAGGTCTCCACAAATCCGCCATTGGTAGTCATTGTACTTTATTTTTGCCAAAAGTATAGCCATATTGTCACAAGTTTCTTTAATATGAACAGAGTAAGCGACTGGAATTGATGAAAATAATTTCCGTTATGCAATAACACGGCTTTTAGACTAGTCTTGGAAGAGTCGATGAAAAGTCGCCATTCGTTGACTATGTGCTCATGACCGAGGTGCACCATTAGACCGTTTACATCTTTGCAATAGCAAATGTCATCATCCATCTCAAAGTATTGAACAAGTTCTCTGTGTCTATGACGAAATTTAGATATCGGAGTATTGGGCGCTAAAAGATTCCATTCTTTGAGTCGCGAACCGAGTAATTCCGCTTGTCCTTTGGTAAGAGCGAGATCACGTATTAGATCTGAAAGTTCTGAATGGTTAATTAAGTGAACACCATCATTCCCCGGTATATAATCCGAGTCAGAATTAGTTTCTAAAGCAGGTAAACTATCACTTTCTGATGGTTCATTCACGTCCAACGGATATTGTTCTGGTGGAACTGGGATCAGACACGTGATTGGATCATGAGGCACTGGTTTCGAAACCGATTCAATATTTGGATAAACCACAGACTTTCTAGTTTTAAAAGTGAAACCATGGATATTTGTCAAGCAGAAGTAACAATCAGTAGCGTGATTTGTCGGTTCACGCCATATTACTGGCACTCCAAAAGGCCTCGACTTATGCTTCGGCGATTTTCGTAACCAACCTGCCAATGTATTTGCACAAGTCGAACAAACTGCATTTGGCTTCCAAGATTTATTTGCATCATCAACTTTCGAATCGAAATAAAGTTCATATGCTTTCTTTAGTAATGGTGTAAAGTTTTTCTGGTGAACACGATCGGTAAAATATCCGCACACGTAACAGAACAGATCAGCCGAATTTCTACAACTTCTAGAAGCCATATTTCGCTCGAATTATTTCAAAATACAGTAACTATTTGAAAAATAGCGTAACATATGTCATGCATCTTTTAGCAGTATAAAAAGTAGAATTATTTTGCATTTTATTAATTTTTAATAAGTTATATAGTAAAAATGAAACGGAGCAAATAACGGTTTCCCAAAAATATATTTATTCACAAATGTCTCAAGACCCCGATGTGCTAGAGATAAACGGATTTCAAATTTCAAATCAGC